>JBBBDQ010002045.1:0-225000 GCA_037127315.1 Ascarosepion bandense
GAAGTTAGATAAACGCAGACGCTATCCAAATTTCCGAGTAATACAAGTCACAAAATAGAAAGTTTTCTTTATTATGTGATATAAAAGGATGGAAAACTAGATTAACTTACAGATCAGCCTGAATCATAGAAAAAATACGGCCTAGTGACTGTCAGTTTCCAGCTTCAGAACACAAGAATTTGAGATACATTGAACAATTTGCTTAGAAAATGCATAAAGCGGAACTGGACTTGTGTCAGAAAAAAAAAACAACCAAACAAAAAGAAAAAACAAAACAACAAAAAAAAACAGATTTATCATTAGCGCATTACGATCCAGTAACAGAAATTGTATTGACTTTGGATGCTAGTGATTATGACATAGAAGTAATGCTTAATGAATATGACAGTAATATGAAAGCCGAAGCACATACTTGGCGTTCGCTACTATAATCAGAATAATACTGCACAGCAATAACGAAAGAAGTGTTAGAAATAATATTTGCAATATGGAAAAAGAGAGAAAAAAAATCACAAGTTTATACACGGACAGCTTGTAATTAGACAACAACACTATATTTCATTATATTTAATATTTACGCAGACGGAGAATAGGTTACAACGCTGGGTACAGTCTTCTTAAATGAATATTTTAGGATGGAATAGCAACTGGCCGAAAAATAAAAACATGCCGACGAGTTATCAAAAGCTATACAAAAAGTACTGAACCGTTTCAAAAGATTATTACAGCAGAAAAACTGAAATAGAAATATAATGTAAAGACTTTTTGTGGAGAAAAAAAATATGAAAGAAGGAAATCTAGAATTTCACCGCTTAATCGCGATATGACGGAGCACTGATGTTCGCTCAACGAGTTGAAATGCCTTCTGAAATCTCATTAGAAGCTATATATATATATATATATATATATATATATATATTGAAAAATTACTAAAACCTGCAGAAGTTGTAATCTAGCAGCAAAATCAAGTACCACAAAATTACAAATATGGCCAAAGACAAACTCCATTGTTATGATTGCACACAGATTTCGCAGATCCACTAAACGAAGTGGTTAGCTTTACTAATTTGTAAGTGCAAAAATAAACTAACCTGTATGGTTACAATGAAGTTTTAGGCAAACTGTTTGCAAGATATGGGATTCCGAATGTCAGTCTCAATAACAGTACAGAATTTACTGCTTAAAATTTTTGTAAAATGTTCCCAGTTGAACATATTATTACCCCCACCGTGTTACGGTGGGGGTAATAATATGTTAATTTCCCTTTTTTACTACAAAAACTCTTTCATCTTCATACAAACACCATAATACCACAAATTCACAGGGGAAACCTAAAAACGGGATAACACCCATGACATAAAAATGCTAGTATTTACAATAATATAAAATATATTTAATATTGAAATGATAAAGGGAAGGGCGATGAAATACCCAAAACGAACTAAATATTACAAAATATTCAGACTAAAATAAACAAATGTTAACAAGGCCTATCCACCTCCACAGAAACGTAGGAAGATGAGGTAAATAATGTCAGGAATTGGAAGGATGATACATAGCGGAGGAAAGAAAAGAAAACGGTAATATAGGTAATTATCAGTTTAAAAAAGGTTTAATGAGGAAAAGCCTGCAAGAGAGAGAGAACCTAAGCAAGTACTATCTGAAACCTTGGATGTAATGACACTAAGAATTCTTTGAACATCCTAAAAAGATTGTCAGAAAAGGTAAATGTATGATAAAAAGGGACAGGTCGAGTTAAAACGTCAATAAGACAATTAAGAGTGCTGATGAATTTGGCAGAAAGATGGAATGGGTGAATATAACGAAATAAAATATTAATAAAAAAAGATGTACAATTCTGTAGTAGTTTGTAATGGGTATGTTGTGGAGTAAATAATACCCCGGTAACACAAATGAACCATATTAAACGCCTTGAATAAAGAAATCCAAGTTATCCAAAGGGTGTCACTCGTGAGTGTTTCTAATATCACTGCAGGTAGTCTAAGCAAGATTTTATATTATACAATCAAGGAAACAAGTCAGAGTATATAATTTAATTTAAGAAATAAAATCAAATTTAGAAAAAATAGACAGATGTTAACACGGAAAAAAATGAAATTATTTTTAAATACCGTCAAAAAATTTAAATTTTCCGTTTTCTTTTTGTTCATGTTCTGATTGAATTAAACCATTTAAACTTTTTGTGGTTTGAAGAGATGGAGCTAAAAACTTAACAGTCGACTATATATATATATATATATATATATATATATATATATATATGTGAGAGAGAGTGGGCAAAGAAAAGCTGCATTTTTGAAAGTCAACATTACAATATTTTTTGCGGTTTATAAATCATTACCTGAAAATTAAATTTAGTTACGTGTGATGTCCAGCAAAGAGTAAGACTCGGTGAATTTTTCTGTTTCAATCAAAACCCATTATTCGAAATCTGTGAAAACCTGGCAATATTTTAATGTCACCTAGCGTTACCAGGTAATTGCGTTCCAAATTCTGTTTGGAAAGAACTGTATTATTCGGCAATCTTCAGGAAAGAGATACTAAATGGACTCTGCAGTGATGGAAGCTGTGCCTGACAAAGTGTCCTTAAAGATCCCTCAGCTACTACACATTGTTGCTCGGCTCAACAAGGCATCGCCAGAATATCGTTTCAGTAGATCTGAAGCTGAATTTTAAAAGATTTCCATACTAGATTAAAATATTTCACAGCGCTTTATATAATTCAGTTTTTGTGAAGTCACTATATATCTCCTAATGAATAAGAACGAAGAAAATAATTGCAGCGTTCAAAACATTAATTTAAAACGGTGCTCAATATAAAAAGAGCAATGATTGAAGAACTACAAACTACTACGGAATAGTACATTTTGTTTCGACACTGAAAGAACAATGTCTCATGAAGTAGTTAACAATGATGGTAATAAACGTTTTTATAAAAAAAAAGAAAAAACATATTTTTTCTTCCGGTACGAGGAAAGATATTTAAGAAAAGAAAATAAGAAATCAAGAAAAGTCAAAAAAAGGAAAAGGGAAGATACAGAAGAAATAGTTAGTGAAGAGGAGAATAAGTGAGAAAATGTAGAGAGGAAAGAACCAATAAAAACGGCTAAAAGAGACGAATTTTAAATTTGGGCTCGAAATTAATTGCAGACAGTGTTTCGGTTTAAATCTTTTGGCTTAAAAAACATGAATGATGAAATCCCATACACAATGATTATTCATGAAACGTAAACTGAAGGATATATTTAAAAACATTACGAAGATATAAATTCATTAGACCTAATATTATAAATTAAATACAGACATTAACATTATAACTTAATAAAAAATTAAAATAAAATAAAATAATAGAAATAAAACAAACATAAATAAATAAAAAAATATGAAAAAATAATAAAAATAAATATAAAATATTTTACAATATAAAATTAAAATAGACTAACACATAGCTAAACGTACTAACAGTAATTTTAGAGTGTAATAAAAAAAATTGTACTTTATAATTTCCATTTTCTTTTGCATACATAGGACATGGTTCGTTCAACGATCTAAAGATTCTAGCTTGTTTGAGAATTTTCCATTTAATTTTAGGTGTCATATTCTCTATCAACTTCCAAAAATATTTAGTAAGTGGAGTCATATTTTCTTTGTTCTTATTAGTAAAGGATGACTGATGACCGTAAAAAAAAAATTAAAATAGTACATTGTATTACTAATATAAACTTTAGTAACACATTTTCTACTGATTAGAGATCGCATATAGACAAAGAATTTAGTTATCTCTTGACTATATATACTATCTCCTCAGTAGAAAATCTTTATTTTCTATTACAATTTGTGATTTATTTATTCCTTGTTTTGATTTTACATTTTCTTTATATCTTTCCCTCAACCTGAGGAAAAGATAAAAAAAGTAAAAGAAAGTGTTGTTCTTGAAATAATTTTCTTTTAAATAAAAGCATTTATTACCATCACATTGTTCTTTCAATGTCGAAACAATGTACAAAACTAGTGAATTCCTATCCATGTTTATCAATCTATTTAACCAGTCGATTCATATGTGTGTAACAATTCAAGTATCTATCTATCTATCTATCCTGTTTATATATATATATATATATATATATATATATGTGTGTGTGTGTGTGTGTGTGTGTGTGTGTGTGTACTATCCCATGAGTGTATCTACCAATTAAATTAGTGTATTCCTATCCATCTGTTTATCAATCAATTTAATCAGTCAGTTCAGATGTGTGTAACGATTTAAGTATCTATCTATCTATCTAGTCTGTTTATAAATGATAAACAAATGGATAGTAATACACTAGTTAAATTGGTAGATACACTGATGGGACAGTACGCATATATAAACACACTAGATAGATAGATACATACATACTTATGTGTGTAACGATTTTGTAGTAGTTTGTAGTTTTTCACATGTTCTAACGTAATATATATATATATATATATATATATATATATATATATATATATAAAACACGGACATCTCATTTTAACAGATATTTACCAAAATTACACAAAAATATCTTGATATGCTAACGATTTAATAAAATCGCTGTCAGATTCAACCACATCTATCTGAATCTCCTGCATCTCTTCTGGACGGTCTCTTCTTGTTTAAGTTGGTGAATGCTGCCATAATCCTTGCCTTCAATTCATTTTTGGTGTAACAAGGACGTTTTTCGTCTCGCGCTCAAGTGTGCTTCATACATAAGAATGTTCTAGTCTTTTGAGTGAGCTAACCAGATATAAGGGCACATGTGGTCGCAGAAATTGTATAGCAGACGTGATTGGATTCCTCTCTGTGTAACGGGTTGCCAAACAGACTTCCTTAATGCAGACCTCCGTGTTTAGTCTGAAAACCTCGCCAACAAATTTGGTAGTTCGTTTCTTATTAGAACAATCAGTTTTATGAGTTGCTGTATTTTCGTAATCACTGTTAGACTCGTCTACCCCTTTTCGAATCCTGTGCACTGTCCTCAGATTAACACCCAAACACTGAAATGTTCGTATTGGAGCATTTGGTGCGAATACTAATCAGTACAGCATGCCGTTTACAAATTACTGAAAGAGAATTTGGTCATGTTGCTATTTTTTCACAGACGTTGCCTAATTGACTCTACTATACCGTGCTACAGACAAAATTAAAAGTTAAAAAATGGTGACAATTTACCAATCACAATCTGTATTTATGTAAAATACACTCTAAAGCAGATTTTCAGGTAAACACGAACTAACACGAGTGCCACATTATTGTTAGACACGAAGATTTCTGTTATACAGAACTATTTCCCAGATCCCTCATCGTCACTAGTATTGGCTACCCATATATATCCAAAACCTGTCTAATTTCATGGGTTGACTGTTATAGAATATTAGGAGTTATATAAACTTTCGAGAACGTTACTTGTCACATTACTCACGAAATGTATTATCCACAACTTAGCTGAGTTCGAACTCTAAACTGTCCGCAAAAGTATTAGTAGATGCATTTTTCCAGGTAGAAGAAAGCACTGGTACCCACCTTTTTTAAATCCAGACTTTTATACGTAACTAGAGAAACAAATGATAGATTTTAGTCAGAATACTCAAATGTTATTGTACCACCAAAATCCACTCTGAATGTATGCCTACCGTCATAGAGGCAATGTTTTTGGTTGTTTTTGTTTAGCGGCATATCAACCATTATGTGTTACTTTAATGCAGAAATCTAAATTTGACGTAATTACTTTTTATTTTTGGAAGATAATATTATAGTGAGAAAAGCCTTACTAATTTTCTAAAACCTGAAGGCAAAGGTAGCAGGAATTGGAACTCGTCTATCCGATTAGCAGTTGTGAACCATTTAGATTGAACCACCCACACATCCAAGCTTACAAAACCTGGTATTCCCAAGCGAGAACCCATCTAAGAACTGACCAGGCTCGATGTTGTTTAACTTCGGTGAGTGTACCGAACCGCTATTTCAACCTTATGTGGCGTATGTATGTGTATGATATTTGTATGAATATGTGGATATTTTCTATGTCATTCTGGTTACATAGATTTCAATCTGTAAATGAATCTCACAAAACAAAACTTGCTTATCTATATGCCTATATGCGTAGGATTTAGTCTCTATCCTCAGATCTGTGCGAAATTTGCAATCTTTTGTAATATATACATCAGTCTATTTATTTCTATTTCTAAGATTATGTAGTCCATTGTTATACGCTTCATTCTATTCTCACCCATCTCTTTAAATCCGTTCATATGTCTTTTTATACTATTCTCATCAGTCTTCGATTTATCCTTCTTGGTTGGTGTCTACCTATCCCAACCTATGTACATCTATTTTAGCCTGTGCATATCCAGCCATTTTAGCTTCTTCCTAACTCGATACCTAACGATCTTACTTACGATGCCAATATACATATATCTAATAAATTATTGTATCTGCTTACTCTCTTGGATATTTAACTGTACGTAGTCGCATCGCTAAGTTGGTTATCATTTCTCATCTAATGCAATCTCTTCAAGAAAACTTATAAGACTTTTGACTTGTCAACCACATTTCTTAATTCGGTCATAAAAAACTTAACTTTTCATACTTGACTTACACTAACCTAGATACGATAGTTGTATTCATGCTCTAATCACGTGTCTTCGTTTGGAATACATTAATGGTCCGGATCGATAATATCGATTTGCTTCCATCAAAGCAAGCGAAAATCGATTTAATTCATAATTTTAGAAGTCTGAATAGTTCCAGTTCATTGTAAGCAGGTGTTTATCGGGTTTCGATTATTTGAGGGGAATCGTTTTTTTTTTACCTCGAAGAATTGTAAACTGACTAGATAAGCATTATTCCGATCTACGATTCCAAAGAAGACTGCTAAATATACTGTTCTGGCGCTAAACAGTCTTAGAACATCACAGAACGTGTGCTATTCAAACGCATTATGTAAGATGAATATTTCCTTATAAAAGAATGCTCCTACCTAATTGAGAGAGTTAACATTTTTGGATTACCGACTGAATAACCTGTGGTAGAAAGTACTTGTGAGCAACTAGAAATTGCCGAGAATGTTAAGGACTACACTGAGTCTTGCAAAGAGAAAACGGCTACTGGAATATACGGGATACATCAGATAAGAAAACACGGAGAAGTTAGAAAAAAAACAGAAAGACTGAAACTTTTTTTTAATCATATCACACCGAGAAAGGCGGTAACGCTACTGATGTTCAGGGGGCTACGTAAGAGTGAAAAGGTTGGAAAAGAGAAAGCCGGAAACCACATCCTAAACAGGGAACAAGGGATGAGCCTCTTCACCTGTTCAGTAGACGAGGTTGGTGTGTGAACCGGGCCATAGTTTAGTCTATTTACTCCAACTGCGAGTTTATGTCTATGGATAACAGAACAGAGGGATAAACACACACACACACACACACACACACACACACACACACACACACACACCCCCCCCCCACCCCCCCCCCACCCCCCCCCCACACCCCCACCCCCACCCCCCACCCCCCACACACCCCCACACACACCCACACACCCACACCCACACACACCCACACCCACACACCCACACACCCACACCCACACACCCACACCCACACACCCACACCCACACACCCACACACACCCACACCCACACACCCACACACACACACTGATAGTATAGCGTCAAAAGTAATTTGGAGAGAGGAAAATAGAGGAAGATAAGGAAGACTATAATTCTGATGTTAGATACCTTTTCTGCCAGGTATCGCTACACGGTGAATAAGCGAACCGGCTAGGTAGTTAATATTGCTACTGGAAACTTGCAACTCTGAGAAACCTGGTCGCATTTTACTGGGATTGAACCTCAAGAAATAACGCCGTCAATCAGCCCATTTCTAAAATAAACCGTACACATACTAGTGTCTCGCAAAAAAAACAAAAAAAAAAAACAATCTAGATTGTGTATAGCTAAGTTTCCAAATGAAAATCGGCTGCCAACCTTAAAATTAACTTTCAATTTTTTCTATGCATACTCAAGACATGGGTGGTCATCTCTATCCACAACTTCCTATACTTGATATAAGTAAATATTGTTTACATTTCTTACTGTTTCTCCCAGTCCAATTTTGGAGATCAATTTACATTAGTTTGATGTCAGTTATTCACTGCTTTCCACTGTTTCTCTAACCTTCAATGTCCTGTGAGTGTGAAACTTTTCTGGTTTTTTCTCATAGGTCCTGGAAATGTCAACTGGCTTTCTGATGCTACAAATCGTCAGTGCTTTTCGCTTCTATTTTCTTTGAACCTACATTAATTACAAGCATCGTCAATGATAATCTCAGCATCTTACTGTTGTCTAAATTTTTATTAGTCATCTGTTAAAAAATGGCCCATCATTCACTGCCATGTATAAAGGTTGGTATTACACGGTTAAGAATTCCCCGGTTTCTAAAGAAAAAATTCCCATTAATACTATTAATATATTTTTTAAAACCGTCTTTTGCTATTTCACTGAGCCTTACGATTTTCGGTATATATTTTTCAGTTTCTTAAAACTTAACTTTTGTACTTGTTTTATTTTGATACCAACACGTATCTCAATCTTAGGGCTATTTCTCTTGTGGACAAGCATATTCGTTCTTCACGGTTAGTCCTTTTGGTTTTACATTTGATACCTTGTTTAGGAGCTTCTGTAATTTTCTATTTGTGATTGATATCAATACTATGTCATTTGTATATCTTCAAGTGTCAAGATTTGACCTTATATAACAACATCATAAGAAACTGAATAAATCCGTTCGGAAAATTCATTGTCTCACGCTCCTTTCTGATTATCTGTAGTTAATTCATTTTTTAACTCATGTGGGCGATATGCTCCCAGTTTAAGTTTTGGGTTATTCTAACCTCTTTTTAATTAATCATGTTTTTGGCACAAGTTAGGAAAACTACAACTATCCATGTTACAATAAAATCTTTATAAAACAGACTAATTCATGCAATTAGCGTTTTATGAATTCACCTAGTAACGAATTTAATTTACAATTTAAGGTTTAAACTTATTTATAAATATGCCAAATCTAATCTTCAAGATAATCCTATAAACTTAGAACCCCATTTTCGTTATTCTAATATTGTTACTTTCCGATTAATGAAAACTTTGATTATATGTATTGTGTCGATGTATTTTATTTTTATGAAAATGGAAACTACGTAGTTTTAGATATGCTATCAAGATTGCATGTTTTTATTTTACATTCGTAAGCCTGCCTAATACATAGTGTAAAAATTGAACGTGTGTTAAATAATTCTTAATTTCTTTTTCAGAGTCAATGTGAAAAAATCGACTAATAATTGCCTAGCTACCATCGAAACTTAAGATATTATAGAAGAGCATAGTATAGTAATCTAGTTAGTCTAACACACAATTAAATTGAAAAATTGATCCATTAGAAGTGGTTTCAATATCGTGCTGATTGACGTTGACCTCAAGAACGTGAGGTGCTGGTGAGTGCTTAGCGTTAGTGCTTTTGATGTTTCAGCTGTGATTAACACCAGGAGGTCATTTGAGGGAGACTAAAACGACTAGTTTTTAGAATAAAAGCGAACACACATTATATGTCTTTCGTAGTACATATGATTATTATACTTTCTACATCGAGTCAGCGTATAGCATCTACCTGAAACCATGGAGCTTCCAAAAGAAAGTTATTCTTTAAGTCGTAAAATCTACAGAAAATGAATTTACACTATTTGTTTGGATACTTGCAGTCATTTTATTTGACGTTCACGACGTTTCAGCCGCTGTATATTCCGGCTTTCTTCGGGTGATATTTGTTAAAATTTCAAACTGAACCCTTTATTATACTGAAGTAGATTGTTTTAATTTTATGTGTAGCGTCCTTGGATATCTCAGTTTCAGTTAATATCCCTTGATAACTCAACTCACCAAGTTTTTCTTGTGATCAGGTATTGAATTCCCAACACTGTTTCAAATTATTTTTGGATCAATCACCTAACGCTTTTATCCACTTTTCGCTGTTAACGAAGATTCTTTTTGCTGTCACTTTTACCCACCATATATGAACACAAGATTTATAGCTCAGTTTCCCTTGCGATCTGTCAGTTTTACCTTCGATATGTCCAGCGAATGTCATTCTTAATGCTCTCATTCCGAATTAAGTTTCTAAGAAAACATTTTTAATCATTTCATCCCCAAGCAAACGAAGTCTCAAGGACATAAGGTTAAATAATAAAATGAGGAAGTGTAATATAACAATCTGGCCCCACCCGAGAAGAAGGCTGTTGCAAGCGGGGTTGTTTTCCGGTCGTTGAAAGGAACGGATGTTTGTTTGACCTTATTTCCGGCAGTAGTGGAAATGGACAGAGGCAAACAGAACAGGTGTCTGTGAGAATTACGTGGGCGTGCGTGGGCGAGGCAAAAATCGGAAGTCCCGGTTTGGAGATTATAAAAAGGCCTCGGCGCACGGATTTCACCAGAGAGAGACCAGACAGAGGCAGACGAGAGAGCCAGACCAGACCAGAGGAGCAACAGATACGACGACCCCCCCCCGTCAACCCCATTAGAAGCGCGCTCTCTAAATTCTCTGTCCCTGTGCTACACGGTTCATCGTCATTAATAAAAAATACAACTCATATTTTTTATATATATGCGTGTTTGTTGTTTGTCAATATACAACAGAAGATCTGGGGGAAAAAGAAACAAATAAACAAAACATAGGCCTAAGGATAGAGCCCTGAGTAACACCTGTATTTATGCAAAAGGATTTAGAACAGATTTTCTGAAGATAGAATCAGTTTAAAAAACTTGTGAAGACCACCCGTACTTTGAGCCCTGTTAAAATAAATCCAAAGAAACACCCATACCATTCTTGTTTCAAGGTTTTCAGAAAAAAATCGTTAAAACATCAGTAGTTGACCTAGGAAAGAAAGTTATATTGTTTATCTGAAAGATACCTGCGATTTGAGAAGCTTAATCAATTTCAAACTTAGAGACTCTAGTACTTAGAAAAAAGAGGTAGAAGGCTAATAAACAGAGAAAAAGATCACGAGTTCTTAAAGACCGGAACATCCCATGAGGATTTTCAAACAAGCATAAAACCAAGGAGTTGCAAGGCATTTGGTGTCGAGCTTAGACAGAACACATACTTTATGAGTATTCAAGTTTGAAATCATAGCAGAAAGAATAAACGGAGTTAAGTGTACATCACTCAATAGAGACTTATTTAATTTTTAACCATTAAATTTGTTTGTAGGATCTCGAGTACGTGTTCTTAATTTCAATTTTCTTCGTTCACTACTAGACAATAATACCGAACCAGGTTTATTCACTAATAATCAAAGCTGAGAGCCAAAAAAATTCAACTATTATTATTATTATAGCAGAGATCTTCACTGTCGCAGAAACCCAATACATTGGCTTTTCCGTATGCATAAAAAAGTTTTGTCTAACTAATTTTAAAAGTGCATATAAAAGCCCTTTTAATTTAATGCGTCATTTGAAAAATGAGGACCTTGTCTTCAGAGAGGGTAATTCCAAGCCGTCCTTGGCCGTTCGCAACTGAAAATTGCTGTGAGCATCAACACAAAGTAATTTAACTAGTAGTAATAGTCAAAATATTAGGAAAAATAAAACTAGAGAGAAAAAAAAATCACCCTTGATAATTGCTGTAGAGGTAACCGAAAGCTCTAAAATTTTGGACAATTCTCATATTCCTTAACTGGAAAAAAACCCCAGAAAAATGTTGGTATGGTGGAAAAAACTTAAATCTTCCTTGTCGGTCGTATGTAATGATATATATATATATATATATATATATATATATATATATATATATATATATGTGTGTGTGAATAATCGAGTAAACTATATTACAGAGAAAAACATTCAATATAATTAGCATTCTTTCAAAATAAATTGTACCCAAGTTCAAATTTGATAAAAAAGAAAATCTTTATTCTATATGTCTACTTAGACACGCGTACATTACCGATATAACCGCGGAAGAGAATTCATCCCCGTAGCAAACGATTCTTATCAATTTTGGTCCTGTGTAGCAGCTGGTTGGCTTCATCTTTGACGATGCCCCAGATGCCCCAGATGTGTGAGGTGATTAAATTCAGAAGAGCAACGTTGGGGCGGGTGCAATAGCAAAATCTCTTGGCCGGCTAGTTCTGGTTTATGCGAGACGTAACAGAATTCTGATAAACGGTTTGCTACCACTACCTTGAACCAGGATCGGTCACTGCAGCTAGAACCTTTATTTAGTCTGTGGCACTGCATGAAGAAATGTGGTGGCACTATATGAACATCGTTGGTCACACCAATGACATGAAATTTGTACGCATGCTACATGCTATTCCTCCTCTCCACTTAGCCACTATTGAGAAATTGTTTATCTGGTCGTATAGATGGTGACCTGGGTCTCGAGCGTTGTTTGCATCTGGTTTCAGATCTGAAAGTATGTCTGAATGTATGTCAAAGTAAAATGAGAATATTTGGCGAATTCAGAATATTACGTTAGGTCATCTTCAATTATAGCTCGCTAAAAGATTTTTCAAGTATTGGGCGCACAATGTGTGTGTGTTTGTGTGCGCACGCGGCTAGCTATTATAAGTAAGAAAACTTTAGGCGGAAAATTTTTCTCGCAGAAAGGGAATGATTGTAAATAACTGAATTAATTCATTTGTGTTTATCAAATAGTGAAATGAAAGTTGTTTTTAAATAGGCAAGCTTCCAGATCCTTTCATATAAACGCAGGCGTACCTCAAGGTTCTATTCTTGGTCTTAGGTTTTTTTATGATCTTCATTAACGATCTTCCTTATATAATCAATCACTAAGTTGACATCCATGCAGTTGATACCGCCATTTATGGCCGTCTTTGTAAGAAGTTTGCCAAAGTAAACCTGGCTGCTGCAATTCTGTAATTGAATTGGGTAAGAAAGGGCTAGTAAGTTTTAATGCCTCTAAAATGAAACTGCTCTCCTTAATCAACGTAGAGAATCATTTCTGCCTACTATTAGAATGGATGACGCTAGCGGTAGGCAGAAATGATTATATATATATATATATCTCACACATTCGCATCAAGATCGTAATCATCTCTCTTTATTCCTTTTCCCTCCCCACCTCCTGGTGACGGATATCACTGCGAAGGCCAAGATTCATGAGCAGAAGTCCGAGGTGTGCGGGTGGTGTATGCGGCTGGACGAGTCGAGACATCTTGACAACACGTTAGCGATGCTCTCTAAAATAACTGTTGGACTCTCACCATCCACTTCCAATGGTTCTACGCTAAGAAGGTCGATATTGTTCTGTGTCAGGAATGATTTCAACTGATAAGGCAGGCCATAATGCTTAAAATCGTTATTAATGGTCGCTGTTGATACCGTTAATTGTGAAGAATATGTAGGAAATACAAATTTTCAGCAGCTATATGACCTTGTGAAAGACTCATCTAAATTAAAGTTTAATTTTGAAGAATTTTTCCGGATGCTTGGTCAATGAATACTGAATGTTTCCTCTTAAAGAAAATGGCTACTATTACCATTACTAAAATAGCCATTTTGTATTCAACGATGTTAAGAAACATGGATTGAAAATAATGGCTTTTTAACAAGATCTCAACTCGTATCACCTGTTCTAGGGCCCCGTTGAACATGGACGACATCTTAGCCTGCAGACTATTGCCCCTACCATCCAAGTAGGGCGAGTCTATCGAAATGTATTAAGAGAATCTGAATTCCTGATATGCACTAAAGTTCTAATATTGAGAGTAAGTGATGATGGAAGAAAAGGAATCTTTCTATGAAGAAAGCGTTTGATATAAGTCGAAAGGATTCCAACAGATAAGAAGAAAAGCAGAAACTAATTAAAGTTTGGAAAAATGTAGGGGTGTTTAAAGAAAGTGGTAAACAAAATGAGAGCTGAAGAGAAAGTTTCAAGAATAAAAGACGGAATAAAAATAATTAAAATGGGGAAAATGCAAATGGCAAAAAATTCCAACAGAAAATCCTGATTAGTTGTTACAGGCATTCTTTACAGTATTTTCTCCAAATTGATGACCTTTGCCATATACGATGGCTGTATTTTTTGTTTTTATTTTGCTTAAATTACATACCGCTTACTTTCAGCCTTAAGCTAAAAAGAAAATGCAAACTTGGATAATAGAAGTCCTCTATTACACCAGGGCTTAATGTTTTTTGGTTAAAATAGACTGTAGGTTATTCATTGCAGGCTTAAATTTCAGTATTAATTTAGCTAGCTTCATTCCCAAATCACTCGGAATAGAAGCTCATGCAGTATAATAAATTGGACACACAGACCACAGACATACAAAGTATTCGGTGCCATTCATTGCGTTTCATTGAACCTTGGTTGAAGGGTTAAGTAAAGAGAAGCAGCAAAGAGGGCGTTTCACCCTGTAATTTAGAGAAATAAAGACTTGTAAAATTAGCTTAGTCTAACAAGTGTCCCCGAATACAGATTTAGAATGATTGTTTCAGTAATCACATACTATATTTACTTTAAAAGTAAAAAGAAACATTAAGTAGAGAAACAATAATGGATATAAGGATTTCACGATATACTCCCCCAAAAAGGTGAGAAAAATTCACACCCTGAATATTCGGTCCTTGTGCATCGTTTATTCAGTAATGAATTTGAACACTCTCGGATAATGCAGTGTATCTACATCGTGTATATAACATGCTAAAACCTACCATCTTCCAACGAGCCCCCATAGCTTAAAGACAAAAAAAATCGCAGACTAATACCATTTCGGTCGAGTTCCAATCCTGGCTAGAAGCAATCGGGTTTCTAACTATACTGATGACCTGTATTAGATCGAAACAGGACTGTTTTTGGATGACTATATATATATAACCACAAAATAATAGATCAATATAAAGTAATGAAAACAATCGTTTTATCGTCAAAATCTTTAAGATCAAAGTAGTTTTGAATATTTAATTAAATTTTATACACTATTTTAGAGCATTCGAAATATTGATTTCTAATCTTGTTTCTCTTGTGTTAGCGGATGTACTATAAAAGTGTCATAAGTTATAGTGTCTTTGTGGTGAGATACAAAGTATTGCAAAAAGAATTCACGAATTGTTGGATTTTTATAAAATTTTCAGAACATTAACAAATGACTAAGATTACTTCAGAAATGTTATTTCTTAGAAAATCTTGGCAAAGATAATTTTAAATGTGTATCACCGTTTTGCTTTTGAAACTTGAGAGAAATTCAAAGTGAAAATTTTTAGTGATAATATGAGTTAAATTAAAAAAAATAGAATTTAAAATTGATTCTTTTTTTTCCAAAAGGATTTGGTTTGGAAGAGATATCAAGAGAAAAAAAATTGAGTACGAAAAGAGACAGAGCCAAGTAGAAGTCCATGATCGCCTACGTTCTGAAGGGACACGACACATGAAAATCTTTTTAAATCCTGCTTCGCCATCCATTTACTCAGGCCTATCACGTAGTTATCGCATTGCTTTCCGCTGTCTCTTTTTCATTCTCTCAGTCCTGTGAGTACTAAATTTTCCAGACCCTCTTTCCTCAGTACGTGTCTCAAGAACCTTATCCGTCTCTTCCTGGTGTTAAGTATGAGTTCTTTTCGTTTGCATTCTCCCCAATACTTCATCCTTGTTCACTTGCTCAGTCTATCGTATCCTTAGCATCCTTCTATAAATCACATTTCCTCTGCCTCAAGTCTCTTCATCCTGGTTGAGATCGTTTAACATTCACTGCCATACAGAAGGACAGCTATCGCATATGGTATGATTTTCAAAAGTGAGACACCTTCTAATTGCTTCCTCCAGACATAACATCTAGAAGTCAACTTTCTGACAAATCGATCATGGCGAGATTCGAACCCAGGCTTCATGGTCAAAAAATGAACGTTCCAACTCGGCCACGCATTTTCTAAAATCATCTCACCCCAAGCAAGGCATTCCACTGCCACTATTGCGCATGGGGCTACATAGGGGAAGGTAAAGAGAAGGAGTGGTTAGACATAGGGAATGTCAGGAGGAAGGTGACAGATGAGTAAGGATAGCGAGGATGAGGGTTAGGCAGATGGGAAGAGTGCTTGATAGAATGGGAGCAGGTTAGTCTGTTAGGAGGTGTCTATTGACCTTACATTTAAACTCCTGGAGATTGTAGCCGTCGGGGAAGCAATCGTTTGGAAGAGAATTCCACAGTCGGGAAGTGCGAGGAAAGAAACTGTTGGAGTAGAAGTTACGGCTCCATTTTATCGGTTTCACTGTAAAAGGGTGGGATCTAGTTGCTAATCTAGTATCTCGTTCAAATTCGTATTTAAGGGGCACCAGTGATCTAAGTTCATAGGAGCAGAAGCCGTGAAAGTATTTATAGAAGAGACACAGGGAAGCCACGTCGCGCCGGTGGGAGAGAGACTGCAGGCGGTCTGCCAAGTCGGTATCTATCACATTACAGACCCTCTTCTGAACCTTATCGAGAAGCCCGAGGAGAACAGCAGGGGCACCCGACCAGATATGGCAGCAGTATTCAATGCACGGGCGGATGGTAGATTTGTAAATGTGCAGGATAGATTTAGACGGAAAAAAACTTCCGGGCCCTACACAGAGAACCGACTTTCATAGCAGCGGATTTAGCAATGGATTCGATATAGTCATTCCATTTGAGGTCCGCTAAAAGTGTGAGACCAAGGAGGCGTAGTGTTTTACTCTCTGGGAGGCAAGCCTGGTCCATGCTAATGGGAGGTAGGTGAGATTGTCGATGATGGTTAATTGAGAGTAGCTTCGTTTTAGAAGCATTAAAATTTACTAGCCATTTCTTACCCCAGTCCAATATGGATTGGAGGTCTTTTTCAGTCTCGGCTGCGAGGTTAGCTTTGACGCCTACACCAGATTTTTGTTGGAGGCGAGAGTAAACTGTGGTGTCATCGGCGTACAAACCTATTTGGGCTCTTATGGAATCAGGGAGATCATTAATATATATCAGGAAGAGTGGGGGACACCTGCGTTTGTATGGCAGTTCTGAGAGGCATGTCCGTTTAATACCAACTTCATTGTGCGGTTAGAGAGGAATGACTGGATTAGTTCAAACAAATGTCCTGTTATACCATAGCTCCGCTGTTTCCATAGAAGGCCAGCATGCCAAACTCTGTCGAACGCCTTAGATATATCCAATGCAACGGTTCGGGCTTCGCCATTTCTGTCGAGTGCCTGGTATATGTACTCGGTGATGGTCGTTAGCATATCAGCAGTAGACCTGGTGAAGCGGAAACCATATTGCTTGTCCGAGAGGAGCCTGTGTGCTGTGAGATGCTGAACCACCTCGGCCTTGATAATGACTTCGAACACTTTGCCAAAGATCGGAAGAAGGCTGATAGGGCGGTAATTTGCAGGGTCAGAGGGTTCTCCAGTGTTTTTAAATATAGGAACTACAGAAGATGCACAGTAACAGATACTTTATCATATATATGTATGTACTCGACATATATACTCGACATCGAACATTCACACATTTATTTTTTAGAACCTTTCATTTCCACTCTGCCTGCTTTTAGTAACTCTTTGGATTCCCAAACACATGCCAGTTAAAACTGATATCTCTGAGCTTTTGTTTTTTTTCAATGAATGAATACCATCTTACAGATGATTTCGGATTCGTGCGAACCAATTCAGAACAATATTACAAATAATCTGTAATTATTGTTTATACATTTACCCGAAATTAACTCTCCGAACTGATTTCATAAATATAACAGTTCTTGAGAAACACGAGATAAAAAAAAAAACTTAACACACAATTTTATAAAATCATTAATTAAATCTAATCACATCAATCACTTTATCTTAACGATGCCGAGAACAGAACTGATTACTTTTATCATAATGAAAAACGTAAGTATGCTTAAGAGTTATACCATCTGCATTGACTATGACATCGATCTACCGTGGAAGAAGATTGAAAGCTGACCATTTATTCATAAACGCTTGGCCGACTCGCTTTCGTGTAATTGGTCAGCAATATACTTATGCATATCATAATATCTAAAAATGAAAACTTATAGTCATATATCGGTCTATCACTACAAGACTGAACGGAAGTGTTCCCCTACAAGTCCTAAAATAAGAACCCCAAAAATTAAATCTATTATTGGGTTTTAAAGCCAGGGAAATGGTTACACAGTCGGTAGCCTTAGTAAAGGAAGAGCTTTTCACGCGTCAAGGCCTTGACCGAGATCCGGTTTAATGACATCTGGAGTTACAATAGCCAATACTCACCCGAAGTAGGAATTCAACTAATTCATGTATTCGTGAAGTGTACATACGGGACCTCTCTACCATAACAATTTAAAGTCTTTTTCGATTGAACATGTAAGCAATGAGGAAGATGTAGATTTAATAGAAACAATAAGGACACTTATACTCAACATCTAAAAATATTCCATGCTTTATATCATTTATGGCCACCAATACTGTCTTTCTTCACAACTGTTCGTGCTAATTTCAACTGTCCGGGCACCTGCATCACGTGATCGTAAGCGGTGCCTACTAAATCAAGTTCCTATGAAACAGAAAGAGACGGCCGAAATTTCCAGGGTACATAATAAGGAAAGAGAGCATCGAAAGTTTGACCCACAGAACATATTGATGGGAAGAGGGACAAGGGAATACAGTGTCGAACTTACCGAACGAGGTTAGATAAACGGATGACTACACCGAAAACCTTTTAAACGACGTTTAATAAACGAGGTAACTCTTTACTTTGGACTCCATATTCAAAACAACTTAGAGTAGCGAAATATGAAGCCTTCCACGTCGGACCAGAATTATATGCTTGTGAGATACCCACTGCGTAGATTAAACTTTTAACAAAAGACTAACGTGCAAATCATTACTCTCCAAGAAATTATGTAATTAATTATTCTCGTGAATTTATTTCAATACCACAATATTTAAAACAAACTCTTGTCATCCGTGCATAAATTTACGACGTTAGTTTTAATTTTCATATTGTATTAGAATGGAGAATAATAAACATTTGAACGACGGAAATTTGCAATTCAATTGTACTTACATGGCGCAAACGTAATCGAAGATAAATACGATGTGGAAGTAACAACACACGTTTATAGATATTTATTTACTGAATGTTACATTAGTTGTGGCACAAGGCCAAAATGAGGAGGGGGAAAAAGCTCAGGATGGTCTACACTAACTATCTTATACCTAGCTAATCCGATTCACGACCCAGACATACGTTACAATTTTCGCAATCACCGCAAGAACTGATCCATCAACATTCAATCATTCATATATCAAAATACTGCAAAACGTTCCGGGACCTAAAATACCCCAAATGAACATAAAAATTTTACGTCTAATAAATACGAAAATATAGATAAAAATTCAACATGAAATGACGTGATGGGGAGGAGTATGACACGCACGCTTATAGATATTTGAATCAACGCAAAGAGTCTTGGCTTTTATTTTCAAACGAAGTCTGTACACATTTTTATTCCTGGGGGAGAGCAGCTATTAAATATTCTTAACATCAAAGTTTGCCTCTCGGCCATATATAAATAAGGACTATTACCAAAATCGGATATGTAGAGAGGGTTCACTTAAATTATTAGTATAATACTAACTTTCTACACTCTAATTCCCACCTGTTGGCCTGATGCTACAATAAGTTCAGCTGAGTAAAAAGCTAGATTAATGTTATACTCATAACTTCCTTTGTTAAGAGGCACTTAACAAGCTTGTATTGCGAGATGAATTAATACTAAGTAGTTAGTTTGACCCTCACTAGATGCTCCACTCTTTCGGCCTTGTTCTACATCAAAGCTACATAACGCAGTCTATCCCAGATACTGTAAGTGTGACTGAGCAGGCGTCTGAAATCGAGATTAATTAGCCGCCCTGGCAGACGGGTATCCTCAAATACAAGGGACTAGGCAACTGAACTTGACATTTCTTTTATTGCATTACGCTAAGCTCATCCCACCACATATATATATATACAGAATGTGATGGGTAAACTGTCGCCATTTTATATATTGAATTTCGCTCATGTGTCTTGTTTGCTTTTGATTTTGTTGACTACACAGTATAGTACAGTCAGTTGGGCACCGTATGCAAGAAAGAGCGCACCATGACGCAATTCACTCCGTCAGAAATCTGGAAACGGCATGCTCTACTGCTTAGCATTCTCACCGGAAGCTATAATAGGAACCTTTCAGGGTGTCTGGGTGTCGTACTGAGGACAGTGCACAGAATTTGGAACGACTTACTTGAATCCAATGATGATTACGATGGTGTTTAGAGTGAGAATTAGAGTTGGCGATTTCATGACTCCATTTGTCTTTCTACAAGGCCTCAGGCTCAACACAGCGGCCTATATTAAGTCCCTTGGCGAGGTAGTACTGCTCTGGGTCAAGAGGGTGGCTGCTGACAATAGAACATTACATCATACCACACATGCACGAGATCCCAGTCATGGCTGTCAAACAATCTCTGCGACCATATCACCCTTTACATCCGGTCATCTAACTACACAATCTTCACATTCTTGATCAGTATGTGTCAGGCGCATTTGAGCGAGAGCCCAACAAAACTTCTAGTAACACCAAAAATAAACTGAAGGCAACGATTATTACAAAATTTACCAAATTAAACAAGGTGACCGTCCAGAAGAGTGGCAGGAGAATCCTAAGTTGCCTGGAGGCCGTGGTTTAAACCAATATCGATTTTATTGAATAAATGTATTCTTTAGTATTTAAGATATTCTTGTGTAATTTGGTAATTATATATAAAATGAAATGTTAGTGTTATATTAATTTTTTTTTGTAATTTAGACAATTCATCCATTGCATCCTGTATATGCACATGCATATAAAATATATAATTTGTTACCGAACTTAGTCCAACGGATTGATTAACGAGGCTTGATCAAAAAGCATACATGAAATCGTATATCTATTAGAAAACGTTATATCTTGGCAAGATAATGTATTTACAAAGCAACCAAGAAGAATTCGACATTAACGTTTAACGATCAGGTTTTTGTTCCCTATTCAACCAACAAAGTTAATTTCCATCGAGCCCGGTCAGTACTTAGATGGGGCCCTTTTTGAGAACAGCGAATACTATCTGCAACTTCATGCAATACTAAATTTGTTTCGGCTATAAATAACGTACAACTAGTTGATAAGCCGTAAAAAACGAATGAATCAATCAATCTATCTCTTTTCAGAACTTTGGATGTAGATAATCAAATCCTTCCTGAAGTTCTTCGTTTTTTTGTTTTCATCCTGTATCGAAATAAAGCAAGGGTTATCAATCTCAAACCAACGACTGATATTGTTTATTCTTATAACTGTTACTACAAGAAAACATACAACCTCCCCACAAAAATTCACTGCACAGATTATTTTAATACGGATGATTAATTTTGCATTATTTTTTGTCTAGAGACGATCGAATACAAGAAAATTCCTCTCGAGATTAAATCTACTGTTAATTAGAACTTAGACATTCCAAATATTAAGATTATATAGTCTTATTTTTTCAAGAGGGTTATATTTTTTTACGTAGGAAATGCCAAAAAATACCAATCCCTAACGAAGGTGGTAAAAGAACCGGAAATTATGTGGTTATTTCTTGATTGTGTTCCTACACATCAGCTAAATAATAAAAAAAAAGAAAAACATTTATACCATCTAATCAGATTAAAAATAAATCCTTTAATTTTTTAGAAAGTGCTTTGTTTACATTCCGAATATGAAAGGGAGCAGATATAGGATTTCGAGAAAATATGTAAATGCGAATGTGTGTTTTCCTTAAAGAATAAAATAGATCCTCACTGAACTGTTTCTCTTTCTGTAGCCGAACGGCAACCCATGTTGGTTTGTCTTACACAGTGGGAAGCCGGCCTGATCCCTGTCAGAGCGCACATTTTCATTATAAAGATTTTTTGAAAGCGCAGACTGACACAGGTGATACACTATGATTAAAATAAAAATTGAACATTTATTTCAAATACGAATATCCACTAATAATAACGTTTGCAGTCGTGTGTATACATTGTATATAACACGGTAAAGTCTGCCTTCCTCTACCGAGTGCCCATAGCTCAGGGGTAGAATCGTTGACTGATGTAAATTTGGTCGGGTTTAAATCCTGGCTAGAATCCTCGGATGTCTAACCGTACTGATGAGCTGTGATACAGCGAAACAGATCTGTCTCATATATATATATATATATATATATATATATATATATGTAACGCAAAAATAAAAACCTATTATAGATACAGGAATGAAAAAAATCTTTGTCCTATATATGTGAAATGTACATATTGTAACTTAAGTATGGTTCAGCATCATGATGAACCTGTAACTCAAGTCACTATTAATTGCTTCTCATTAACTGAATGTTTCTGGGACTTAATCTGATTCGATCTGATCTGATTAGATTAGTGGGCCTTCGATTTTCAATCTGCACTGAATTATGCTTGTCCAGTAAATTATATTAAAAGTAAAGAGAAATACCAGTGATGAAAAGAGAGATGCGGTTGTTGATGAATTTCGTAGTTCGTAAATGAAAGAGTTAAACGAACAAGTCGCGTCCAAAACTTTGCCCGAGGATTCATAAAAAAAGAAATAAAAAATAGAATAAAATAATAGTCGAACTGCTTACAATTAAAAGGAATATGGTATTTAAAGTAGATCAATTCGTATTAGCTAATCTCTTGCAAACGATCTAAACCTAAGCTCTCTTTTTTTTTTTAGTTTTCAACTGTTGTGTTCTTACTGTGTTTTATACTTACGATTGCCTTGTTGCAAGGTCATGGCTATTTTGAGAATTGGGAAGTAAAATGTAGATAATTCAAATATGAGTTTTTACTGTCCGTATGCATTTAAGGTAGTGGGAGATGAAATATGCATATTTAGGTTATACATTCTTTAGAGTAATTTAGAGTCGAAAGCCAAATTATTTTCGTGGGGAATAATGGCCAGCAGTTCTGAATGAGAACTCGGAGAGTCCAGTTCGAATTCTAGTTGAGTTCGTTACGTTCACTTAGTCAAATACCATTGGAAAAGGTATTAATACAATAATTACCCTTCCACCTTCGTGTTAAGTAGTTGGAACTGTGTGTGAAAAAATATAATCTCTCCCAAGTTAATGCAATAATCACTTCCAAGAACAAAGAGGAATTATTTTACAATCCAAAATGTTTTCATGATTGAGAGGTCGCAAAATCAAATCTCTCTCTATCTCTATCTATCTATCATATATATATATATATTCTTTGATGGAATTAATCTTTCTAAGTTTTGTTGCAGCGTAAACGATTTGCAAATAATGAATTGAACTTAAATTTGAGTAAATTTAATCCAACTCCACGTGTGTCGTAAATGTGGTTTAAGCAATGCATATAAAACTTTTAATTTGAAAAGATAATTTTCTAAATACATTTACTGTTTTAATTGCACTAAAATATTTTTCTTTTCTGCCAATTAGGAGGAAGCATAACCCATTTAGGCAACTTGATCATTCCTGCGTAAAAACTAAGAAGAATGCTGGCCAAAATTCTGAGTTGTTTGTGTTTTGATAATTTTAACAAATTCATTCTATCATATATATATATATATATATATATATATATAAATTCAGATAAAACTTAGAGGGGAAATAGACATTTTCAACATGTAATTTAAGACATGCATTCTCAGCTTCTTTGAAACAAAGAATGAGGAAAAATTCTAAGCCCAGAGGTTTGGTCTAGTAAAGGAAAGGGTTGGGAGATATTGGTTTTTCTAGGGTTAAGCTAGTAGAATTTTAGTAGTAATTTCTTCTTTGGTAGTGAGATGTATGTGGCTTGATCCTTGAGTTAGTAGTGGTAGGTAGGGGGAAATTAACTGCCTAGCCAAAATTTAAAAAAATATTATTGTGACTAATTGGGAGAAAAGGATATATATATACGTATATCAGTATACTTAAAAATCGTTTATTTTTCACATGCAACACGATTAAATCTGATTTTTACTAAAAGGTAAGTAAAATGACGTGAGTATAAGATCGGCATTTACATTAGAAAAGACATACATGCATACATCTCAGGAATTTTGAAAACTTCCTGGCCTTATGAAAACATTAAAAATTTTGAAATATAGTCAGATTCTGGTAGATTTTTTAAAATTATATTTTATTGTATTTTTAGAGAAGCAACAAGATGCTTTTTTTTACCCAAGAATGTACGCTTTTTTTAGCAAATGATAACTGCATTTCCTAATGTCCGAGGAGGACAGGATTTAGAGATTTGTTCTATAGATTTCTTCTCACAGAAAAAAGAAAAAAAAACAATTACAAGAGGAAAGACGATAGTAGCTGCATTTTCTAATGTTTGAGGTGGATGATATTAAAGAATTTTCACTATCTGCATTGTTTGGACTGTTGTTCTCTTCTTTGTTAGTATATTCATGATGTTTCTGTTGTTGTACGCTCCGAGCTTCATCAGTTGATTTGAATTTCGAACCGATCTCTTTATTTTGTCAATCAGAATCGAATCAGAATCGATTGTTCAACAGTTAAACTAAGTAAGGTAATATTTAAACGTTTATTAAGAGTTTAGTTAGGCTTTTTGTCATAAGAGAAAAGCTGAACAGTGTCAGAGCATGTAACGTAGTGGCTATGTTGGTTGATGTGTCTCTAAGTTTTTAAAGTTCCCAAAATTCATGCACTGATGTCCGCAAAGGCACATGGCTCATTCGATAAAAGTTTAGATTGAAACCAGCAACTTGATCCAATAATTTGTGAATCCATTACCTGATCACAGTTTTTGTTCATCTCTGCTCTAGCCAGGTGAACAAAAACTTGGACAGTTGAATTAAAGGGAGATAACTGATACTGAGACATCCGCAAGAGGCAAATTGAAATTAGAACAATGTTTCAAAACACTGTTTTACCTGTGGATGTAACGCCATTTTCTAATGCTTGTTTATTAAATGGTATGTCATAACGTTTGTGAAGTGAGTACGATAAAAAAGAAAACAGGTCATAGCTCGTGGTGTCATAAGGAGGGAAAAATAAATAAAATGAACCCAATTAGTGTAGCCCGGTAATGTTCCAATGAATAAATCAATTGTGGGGAAATCTTTTGTCCCCTAATCCTTCTTGGTTGACAATCTTTCAAAGACTTCTCTGTACTCACTACACGTGACCAGTTGTACATTA
This sequence comes from Ascarosepion bandense, assembly GCA_037127315.1. NCBI lineage: Eukaryota > Metazoa > Mollusca > Cephalopoda > Sepiida > Sepiidae > Ascarosepion > Ascarosepion bandense. Next base: position 25,297 of record JBBBDQ010002045.1, read on the forward strand.
TTGGTAAGGCTATTTAACCGATAGTTGGGGGTCGATTGCCGTTGATACTGAGGAAATCATCCGCCAATTAATAACATATTTGTGCTGCAGGGGTTCAACTTACACATCTCATCAGGAGCTGGTTTAGTCGTCGACCACTTATCATTTGAATTCAGAGTTGTCCTTCTTTTAGACCCGTTTCTACCCTAGGCTACAGGACCCCGTATATTTACCCATAGCTACGGTATAAAAAAAGATGAAATCATACCTTTTCCAAAGTCAATGAATGTAACGAACTGAAATGAAATTGGAATTCTGACTTTCGATTACTTAATCCGAGCTGCTAACCATTACGCCACAATCTTATTTCCAACGTTTAACAGCTAATTCCAGTTTTCAGAGTACATTTACAAACAAATATATTTGAAATATAGATAAACGTACGTCTGCCAAAATAGCTTTTTCTCTGTTTACAGATACTACAAGTTCTCAATCATTATGGGGCATATTTTATACAAACGTCATAAATATTGAACAGGTCCAAATGCTCGCTACGAATTGAATATACAAAATCAAGTAGATAAATTTAACTATTTGGAAAGTTTTTTAATAGACGACGGAAAATGTGAAACAATAAAACCGGAGGTCAATTGGAATAGCTAAAGACGATTTCAACAAATTGAACAAAGTATTAAAGAACTTAAAAATGCTAGAAACAAAGTAAATAAGTCTTTGGTATGACGATAAACATCCTCTAGTTACAAGAGCTCTGATAAAAAAAATTGCTATTTTCGAGGACATTAGAACCATCATTTAATTGATGCAGTCTCTTATCAGGAGTGATAGTACCTGTTAGGGTGCCAGCTGTTCTGGACACCCAAAACAAAGCCAAAAACATTATCAAAGTACAAAAATACATTATTATATGTAGGAAATATTTTCTCGCAAATTACTCGAATATCGAGCCAGAAAAAGAAAATGCCGAAAATTCAACTCGCGGGTACAATATCGGGAACTACCATCCACCTAACCAGTCAGACCTCAAAACATTTCCTACAAGCTATTTCGGCATTATGACAGACAAGACTTTTGACGTGAAGTTGATATCAGAGTTTGAGTGTTCGGCAACCCGACTGCAATTACTGAATGGATTGAGAAGGCAGAAGTTGTTTATGACCTGTGTGGAAGTTTGAACGTGTTCTTCCTCTGAGGTTGACGGGCGGGGCATTTGCTGGTTATCAACAATTAAACTAGGAGCAAAAGTCATATGTCGAGCAAATAAAACAAGCTCTGTGGATGGCCTTTGCACCAAATCGTTTCTTGGCTTACGAGCAGTTAGTGGAACGCCGACTGCGCCCAGACGAATCCGACGGCATATTTTAGCCGACTTGAAGAAGCTAGCGGGTCTCTTTGGCGGAATATCCGAGCAAGGACTCGCATGTACGTTCATAGTAGGATTATCAGCGCACGTCAAACAACTACTGCGCGCGTCTTCCAAAATGGAATACATGAAGACAAACCAACTATTGGACCGAGCTCGGGCCATAATGAAAGATCAAATCACAACTGAGAAAATGTTTTTGGGTTTGACTGGTTAGATGGATAGCAGTTCGCGATATTGTATCGGCGAGTTGAATTTTCGGTATTTTCTTTTTCTGGCTCGATATTCGAGTAATTTGCGAGAAAATATTTTCTACATTATATAAAACAAAAGATACCAAAAATATATACAGGGTGCTCTGTATAAATTGTTGTCTAAATAACGCAAACATAAAAATAACATTCACATCTCATTTTAACAAATTTATTTACCAAAATTATACAAAAACACCTTTAAATACTAATGAGTAAATTTATTTGATAAAATCGACATTGGCTTCAGCCACAGCCTCCAAACGACTTCGGAATCCACTACAACTCTTCTGGACAGTCAATTGGTGAATGATGTCATAATCCTAGCCTTTATCTAATTTTTAGTGTTACAAGGAGTTTTGTTGGTCTCTCGCTCAAGCGCATCCCACACATAATAATGAAGGGGTCGCATTCTGGGGAGTTGGATAGCCAGATGAGTGATGTTTGTCGAAGAAACGGTCTGACTGCTATGATTGTGTTCCCCTGCTTGTGTGAAATGCTGCAGAATCCCGTTGTAAAATATAGGGTTTTCCAGCAGCCACACTCTTGACCAAGTGCAAAATTACATCCTCAAGGCCCTTTATATAGACCTCCATTATGAGTCTGATGCCCTGTGAATAAAGACATAGCGTAGCCTTCACTAGTGATCACTCAAAATCACTATTATATTCATCCAACCCTTTCCGAATCCTATGCACTGCCCTCAGATTGACACAATGAAATACTAAGTAATACAGCATGCCGTTTCCAAATTTCTGGCGAATTGAGTTGCGTCATGGTGCTTTTTTCTCACATACGGTGCCCAGCAGACCCTACTATACTGTGTAATTAACACAAATAAAAACTGTATTTATAGTAATATTACCATTAATACCTCTTTTAATAGAATAACCAGTAATCACTATAGCATTTATTTAGTTGAAGCTATAAAATTGTGTACAAAATATTTAGATTTTTGCATTATATAACCCCTAGAGTTTCATATGCAGCTAAACAAAATATTCCACCAAGGAAAAGAGAGTTAAATCTTATACAATATCAATCATCCCAGATGGTAAAGAATGCAGAACAATTTCACATGATGATGAGACTTAAACCAAAAGAGATGCGGTTCTAGAGAAGGATTTTTAGAAAACTATAGACTGTGCATTTGAGCACCGAAGAATTATAATGGAAAATAGAAACAAAATATAAGAAAGGAAAGAGTTGTAATTTCTAGAAAACATAGCGGAAAGGGGGATTGAAGAATTTGACATGTACAATACAGGCAAGAGAAGCAGAGAGAAACAGCGAGTATTCTACATAATAAAAAGACGCCAAGTTCAAAATTATGTCATTATTAGAATTTAAGCGATGAGGATAAAATTGAAATTTCTTGCATTTATTGATTTCGATGATACGGTCGAATTACAAAATATTTTAATTAGAACGTTACATCCCGAGAAGCGTCATCATGCTTAAGAAGTTTTTAATCCTAAAACCTTTTGGCATTTACCTGATATATTTTTTATGCCAAACATTTTTCTCTTGTACGTATCACTTTTTCCAGCTCAGATGATTAATCTATGACAATTATCTGATTAATGATCTAATTGGGTCCTATTTTGCTAATTCATGTATAAAATCAAGAACATAACCTAATATATATGTAGCTGCTCCGACGAACTTAAGTCACTGGTGCCTCTGCCACAGGAGTTTACTCGTGCGACCAGGATGGCAAACGGGTCCCACCTATTCACAGTTATATCAACCAAATACAGACGACAATTCTACTGCCTCAGCTTCTTTTCTAGCACTTCCCGCATGTGAAACTCTCTTCCATATTCTTGATTTCCTGACGGCTACAACCTCCAGGAATTTAAATGCAATGTCAATACCCATCTCTTAACCATTTGACTCTAGTTCTTCCTACATCACCCTGAATATCGATTAATTTCTCTCTACCTTTGCAACTGTCATCACAACTGTATTCCTATCCTTCTCTTGCTCCTTTCTGTGACACCTACAGTAACTGATTCGTCTTTCTCTTTACTCTCTTCCTATCTAATATTTTTCTCTTATATTGCCCACTGCGCATCAGTGGCGTTACTGCCTTGTTTGATGTGAAACGATTAAAAAAATACAATATCATTTTATTTTATATATAAATTTCACTATGATCGATTCCTTTTAGAGAGGAGACTTTTAGGTGTTATCCACCTTCAGAGACGATTGCAGCCTGTTGAACCGTTGAAAAATGCTTACAAAATACTACTAGTTGATCAAAGATTTGTCAGCTGACACGGTGTGGAAGCTGCCGTTGATTGTCGTTTTTTAACTGACGATTATTCCTCTACCATAACTTGTAGCTAACGTCTTCTCAACTCAGTAAATCTACTTTGCATCAAATGGGTTCTCAACGGTTAGGGATTTTCCTCTTTTCGAACTGACGCTACAACCTGTTTCGTTTCAGAAACGTTCCATCTAATGTTTGTAGCCATAAAAAATTGGCATTATAAATGTCATTAATGTCATTTTGTGGCGTTTAACTGCGGTAAAATCGTTGAAAACTTTAAAAAACTCGTCGCTGGTTTTGTTTGCTTATATACATCTCACAATTCAATGTCAGATGTATATAAACAAATACTTGTTAGCCGACAGTAGATATCATTCTTGCCATATGTCACTGGTCATAATATTTTGGGTAATAAGTGTATATCTACATCTAGATCAGCAACAGCAACCATTACTCGTCCACTGCAAGGCAAGAGATTAATCGAACGTTTTTCTATGAGGAATTTGGTTGTGCTTAAATTTGCAATACTTTACAATTAAACTTCTTACCCTCACCTCTTCTATTCATTTTCTCATGCATCTCTTATTTTATGGACAACATTCAAACAACCTTTTGCTCTGTTTGCTATCTTTTTCTCGGTGTGTCTCGTTTTCTCTCAGTGTCACACACCTACATTTTTATATCTGAATGACTTCTGAAAGATCTCTGTTATCCTTGTCTGACCTCGCATCTATGTTGACCTCTTTCTATCTCCTAGCATTGCTCTTTCCATTGATTTTTGTCTGCTTCTTATTTAGTTTTCAAGCGAATTTGCTAATTTTCCTATTTCGTATACGTACGTCACACATGATACTATCCAATCATTATGCACTTTACGTTTTAAACAAACAAGTTATGAGGAGTTTTCATTATATATATATATATATATATATATATATATATATATATATATATATATATATATGTGTGTGTGTGTGTATGTGTGTGTGTGTAATTATTTCAAACGTTATTTTAGTGAATACGCGTGTTTAAAATAGACGCCTCATTTTTCTTTTAACAGTGTTTATTGCGTTTAGAAAAAACAAACAACGACATAACCCAGAAAGTTTTAACTTACTCGCTTAAGAAATAAAATCTTAATTGTTCAGTTTTGTATACGAAAGCTAATCAAAGCAATTTCGAAAAAATTGGTTTATTTTTAATTCGAAACTAACTTTTATCACTTTAATTTTTTTTGTGGCTATTCGTGTTTGAAGTAGAAACCCTGCGTTTTATGTAAAACAATGAGTATTACGCCCTTCTTCCTGCACATTTGAGAAAACTTAACAAAGAAAAGAGCTCACACAGAATCAATATATATATATATATATATATATAAATATATATATATATATATATATATGTGTGTGTGTGTGTGTGTGAGTGTGCACATACGTTAAAAAACAATGACAAATTAGAAAACCTGAAATTTCAAGCAAAGACGAGATGAATACCAACACATTAATCAAGATCTAAAAAAGATAAACTGACGACATAACAAACAACAAACGTCTTTGATGATGGCTCGTGTTAGCCAAAAAGTACTTAGAAATAGGAAGTTTTATTTACCAATACCAACCAAAAGTTTTTTAAAAATCTATAAGAAATTTCGAAAAAATAAATTAAAAAACTAATCGACTAGAACCTTTCATTAGTTTTTAATCAAACAGAGCCTATCTTATATATCTATAACTGTAACATTATTTAATTCTTAAAATATTGCTGCAACATATGGTCCGAAGCTCTTGATATCTATTTCGAGTTTCTCAATAAAATCCAAAGAATAATCTTCAATATTATTGACCGCAATATGTTGTCTTAGCTTTAATCACTTTCCCAACACTGTAAAGTTACCTTTCCTTTTGCCTTCTCTATAAATACTTTTATAGTAATTGTGCGGATGAGCTTTTTGCTATGGTGCTTGCATTCTGAGAATTTAAACGCAGTACAAGACTGGCAATGAGGTGGCACCAATTTACAGTTGAGCTGGCGAGATTTAACCGCTAATTCCACGCCAAGTTTATTTTCTTGCAATTGTGGAACTACCTTTCGGTTCCATGCTTTCCAGCTAATTTTAATCTGCAAAAATTTAAATCCAATGCCAATCGTTACCTACTGTCGTATTGATTTCTCTTTCTGCGTTCTCGCTCCCTAGCAATGTTCCTGTTTCTAACTTTCCACACCCAGTAATATCTTAGGTCTCTGTATCTTTAATACCTTGCTTGGGGTGTATATATATACACTACCGGCCATAATTATTAGGCCACCCCCAGTGTTTAAAAATTGATGTATTTCATACTATTTTTGGTATTTATTGCAAAGTGAATAATTGTAAATGAAAATAGAATGGTTCTTTTGTTAATACTGCACAATAACATGTGCATCCAATAAACTTATAAATATCTAATAATTACCTATATTGCAGTTTCATCAATGAAAGAGTGAAGAAAAATTAATGGTGATTCGAACGAGATCACCTTTGCTTCTTTGCCTTGTAAAATGTTGCAAAGTAACAATAACAAAAGAACCATTCTATTTTCATTTAGAATTATTCACTTAAAAATAGTATGAAATACATCATTTCTATTAAAACAAATGGGGTGGCCTAATAATTATGGCCAGTAGTGTATATACTACCACACACACACACACACACACACACACATATATATATATATATATATATATATATATATATTGTGTGTGTGTGTGTACGACATGATGAAGCATGTTAGCGAAGTTACCTGATCAATGTTCGCACCCAAATGAGAGGTAGGATTTTACACCTGATTTTCAAAGCAACCGACCCTCTCCTGAAAAATCAGCACAGCCGAATCTTTCTATTCCACTAGACTTTACTAAACTGATTTCATATTTATCTACCTCATATATTTGCAATCCTTGTGAAAACAATTGGCACCTGCGCTGTTCCTGATGTACCCATACATTTGTACAAAACATATTGCTTGATGCCGTCACGCATGGATGTTTCCACGAAAATTTGGCTCCAATTATTTGTGTCAGAAACTATCTAGAGATTAGCGTTATTTTCAAACCAGTATAGACATACTGTGCTCTGGTGCAGTGGATATCGACTCAGAACGAAAAACTTGAATTCTACTTGATTTCATTTCATTCCCTTACACGCAAATACTCTTGTGAAAGGTATTAACCGGTCTTTTTTACTTCCAGTTAGAGGCTAAATAGCAGGATAGATCGGAGTCAGTAGACTTGGTTGGCAACTAGTCTACCGCAGAAAGAAAATGACGACTTACTGCGAGAAAATCTGCCTCGTCAGTTATTGATTGAAGAGACTTGATCTCCAAAGTGTGTATCACGTATGGAACTTAACTGACTGTCACTTCCGCCCCCCCCCCCCCGGAGGATAAAAGTGTTTGCGCATGGTCGATTCTCCTACCTGTAAAAACAAGTTAGTCAAGCATCGAGGAATCTCCCGTCAATTACGAGAGGTAATTTGGCCTAGACTTCACTTAGAGTAATGTGGTTAAAAATTAAACATATTGTAGTTACTGTATGATATATTCTGTGACTTATTTCTGTGTAATTATGCTGAGTGTGTCAGACATTGAAGAGTATCTGACAAAAAAAGTGGTGATACCCATTAGAAATCGTTATCATTGTCTTTATTGTCAATTACTTTCAATGAATGACAAATTCATTATTTTTATATTTTTATAAAACAATGCTGTTATAACGCAGCATTGAAAGAGTTAATTCACCAGTGAATATTACCTTCACTGATATATAGATCAAGTATTAAGCACTGATATATTCTAGTAAAAATCCAGTGTGTAAACGACAAGAAAGAATCTTACTATTTACCTAGATGCTTTTCCACTCGTTAGATCTAAGCTAACTTAATATCTATTTCCTATATATCCATTAAATTCATATAAGCTCCTCTCTCTCTCTCTCTCGCTCGCTCTTTCTCTCTCTCGCACACACACAGATATGTCCAATTTGTAATAAAGTATGGGAAATAGATTCAGATTTGAAAGACATATAAAATCTTAGAATATCAATTTTTTATACAATATCTGCCAAACTAAGTGTTTTGTATCGTCTTTGCGAAAACATATCTTAATATTTTTCAGGATGTAAGGGATTACATATTTTATAGGTCACTTGCACATATTTAACTGGTTTAATTTATTTTATTCAATTCCTTATTCCATAACGTAATAATTAATATTTAGTTCTCATTTTGTGGCATAATATTCCAGTTTTCATGAAGTAGTTAGAAGCCACATTGTTCATAGTAGACTGTAGAAAATACCATCGAAAAAAAAGTAAATTAATCCCTGTAGTGATTAAGGTACTCGACTCCATCCCGTTGAAGTCTAAATAGTATTTACTGTAAGATATACTTTACGAACGCTAAACAACTCTGTCTCATTTGGTACAATTTGCATACTTTGAAAAGTTATGTCTGAGGTCCTTGTTGTGACTTGACAGGCAATGTCTTGCTTGTTTTACTCAAGATATCGACATAACAGCAATACTGTGATACATTCAGAAATAATATTGACGGAACGTAAAAAGTGAAAAAAAGAATTAAATCTGGTCATCATTGAAGATTGCTTTGACTCTACTCTTAAGAGCACTTAAGGACTTCACAATGGAATATTAATTATGGCAGGCAATATTTGCAGTAGAACTGAGAGTGGAACAAACAGAGAATCAGAAAAAGGCTAAAAGATATAACTGAAACAGTAAGGAAAAAATGCACTGATTTTTCCAGATGCTGATTTTAGAAAAATAGCAGATCATATGATATGAATATAATTGTAAAACAGGCACTTAAATTGATACACTAAATTCCAATTAATGGTAGTTCAAAATAATTATTAAAAACTATCTCACGGATCAGTGCATAATAATAATTCCTGATTTCAGAAACTGTTATTTTTCTGACAATCCCCTAATTTTTCTTTTTAGTCGACTAAAATTATTCGTTTTGTTAGTTCTTATGTTTACAGAACATAGGTATAGCTAGCTGTTTTCTTTTACCAACACGATTATATTTTTATGTTTAAAAATGTTAAAATTTTATTCGATTTATTTCATAGATAATGAGATTACGGTCTCGCAATAATAGGAAAAGTTGAAATAATAACCTTATATTTATTACTCTTTTTACTCATATTTCTGGATATCTAGATGAGGAATTTTCATTATTTACTTATATACAGACACACTATTGTCCACTTCTTTCTTGACTTAATTCATCTTAGTGAGCATGAGTTCATTTCACGGCTAGATTGCGTTCTGTAGTGCGAACTCAGACGCAGCTGAAACATTGCAAGTACTAAGTGAGTAGTACTAAATATACAGTAGACGTAACAGATGGGGATCGGATGTGTATCACAACGACCGTAAAATTCCAATAATAACAACAAAATGAGGACTATCGTTAGCATGTTAGCGCTGTAAAAGCAATCTGTATATTTCGTACAGAAAAATAAGAAATAAATGGAATTAGCATTTGTCAGGGAATCGTTCCAGTATTCGGAGTATGACTATAAATTATGTTAAATTCCAAAACACGCTTCTTAAGGTTAAATCTAAAGGTTGACTGGGCTCTTTTGCCTTGATGTGAAAACACGTCTCGAAGAAGGGGAACTCAATTCCAAATCAATTCCGAAACTAACTTATCTTCAGGATAACTGTGCTGCTATAGCCGCTGTACATGTGGTGCCTATATGACCCTAATAGTTTATGGACCTCGTCATATGACGTGCTTATGAGAATCAACGTGACTTTAGATATTTGAAAGTTAAGTAGAATTTTCTTCTTAATGAAATATTTCGGCGTTATGGTAACACAGACGACATTCGTCGTTTTAGCATTACAATGAAAATAGCCTGCGATTTATATAGGGATTTGCTAATTATTTATTTTGTTTTATTTTAATTTGTTAATGATTTAAAAACGAAGTGACTACCGATGAGGTAGTATTTACATTTTTTGGACTATTATCCTCATCTTTGCCATCTTTGCCATTTGTACAACGTTTCGGCCGTTGTACGCTTCTGAAGAAGGCCGGAGCGTACAACGGCCGAAACGTCGTATAAATGGCAACAAAGATGAGGACAATCGTCCGAATAATGTTAATCCTGTATGTGACTACCGAATTAATTGATATAAACCCTCCATTGTTCATGCAGCAATTGAAACCAAAATAAATTTAGTTATTTTCTGTCAGAACAGGTGCAAATTCTGTACAAACGGAGATTTTATTTAAAATCAATACCCACACACAGCACGTATTTCTTTTGCCCTATTGCAGATACATATTTCAGTTATATACTAAAAGTCTAAATACACACGCGCGTGCGCGCGCACACACACACACACACACTCATATATATATATATATATATATATATATATATATATATATATACACCTTTTGTCTTTATTATCAAGGATAAAGAGTGTGAATGTAAAAATGGAAATGGACAGTGAGATCAACACCGAATGATGACAGGATTTCATTCTTGAATGCATTTTTCAGTCCAAAATCTTCAGATCTGAAGATTTCGTTCAAGTATGAAACAGATTGTCTGCACTCGGTGTTGAATTAAGTCTCTATTTACGAGTATACATAGGCATAGACCATCTTCAGGGTATGTTTCTCCCAAATGAGTAGTAAACCCTTTCTAGCCGACCTTTACTCGTTACCTTTTTTGCGCAATACCGCAAGCCACGTAAAAGCAAACGTAATGAAAAATTGAACGTCTCGTCACTTGTACCGCCTAAAGGTTGTGAGACAGTCGCATAACTATCCAGTTCTTCACATGAAACTTAAAGTCGCGTAAAGCCAGTAATAGCTCCTGAGTATTGTTTTTCTTATATTTATTATATGGGCTCTAATTGTATATTTTTATATTTTGCATCGATCACTCTTATTGTAGCTTTCTTGATTACTAGGGTTTATATATATATATATATATATATATATATATATATATATATATATATATATATATATATTATGATCGTTTCACCCTGAGCAAGGCTTTTCACTGCCACTATTGCACAGGAGGTTACATAGAGGAGAAAGTGGTGAGGATGGATGGTTAGATATAGGAAATGTCAGAAGGAGGGTGATAGACGGGTAAGGATACCGAGAATTAGGGTTGGGTAGATGGCGAGAGTGTTGGGAGAATAGATGCAAGTTAGTGTGATAAGAGGTATCTATTGACCTTATATTTAAACTCCTTGAGATTGTAGCTGTCGAGAAAGCAGACATGTGGAAGGGAATTCCACAGGCGGGAAGCGCGAGAAAAGAAGCTGTTGGAGTAGAGATTACGATTACATCTTATCTGTTTCACTGTAAGAGGGTGTGACCTAGTTGCTAATCTAATATCTTGTATAAATTCGTACCTAGGCGGCACCAATGATCTAAGTTCATCGGAGCAGAAGCCGTGAAAGTATTTATAGAAGAGGCACAGGGCAGCCACGTCACGCCGGTGAGAAAGTGGTTGCAGCCGGTCTGCCAAGTCAGTATCGATCACGTTACAGATTCTCCGTTGTATTTTGTCAAGAAGCTGGAGGAGAGTAGCAGGGGCACGCGACCAGATGTGGCAGCAGTATTCAATACATGGGCGGATGGTAGATTTATATATGTGCAGGATAGATTCAGACGGGAAAAACACCCGGGACCTACACAGAGAACCGACTTTCATAGCGGCGGATTTAGCAATGGATTCGATATAGTCATTCCATTTGAGGTCCGCCGAGAGTGTAAGGCCAAGGAGGCGTAGTGTTTTACTCTCTGGGAGGCAAGCCTGTTCCATTCTAGTGGTAGGGAGATGCGATTGTCTATGGTGGTTAATTGATAGCAACTTCGTTTTAGAAGCATTGAAATTTACGAGCCATTTCCTACCCCAGTCCACTACGGATTGGAGGTCCTTTTCAAGCTCGGCAGCGAGGTTTGCTTTGTCGCCCACACCGGGTTTATGATCTAGGCGAGAGTAAATTGTGCTGTCATCGGCGTACATACCTACTTCGGATCTAATGGCATCGGGGAGATCATTAATGTCGATCAGCGTGGGACCTAGGATAGAGCCTTGAAGGACACCCGCGTTCGTATGGTAGTTTTGGGAGGCATGTCCGTTTAATACTACCTTCAATGTGCGGTTAGAGTGGAATGACTGGATTAGGTCAAACAAATGTCCAGTTATATCGTAGCTCCGCAGTTTGCATAAAAGGCCAGCATGCCAGACTCTGTCGAACGTTTTGGAGATATTCAAGGCAACGGTTCGGGCTTCGCCATTCTTGTCAAGAGCCTGGTACATGTACTCGGTAATGGTCGTTAGCATATCAGCAGTAGACCTGGTGAAGCGGAAACCGTACTGTTTGTCCGAGAGAAGACTGTGGGCCGTGAGATGCTGAATCACTTCGGCGTTGTTAATGGCTTCGAAAAATTTGCTGAAGATCGGAAGGAGACTGATAGGGCGGTAATTGGCGGGATCTGAGGGTTCGCCAGTATTCTTAAATATAGGAACTACAGAAGAGGACTTACAACGGGCAGGAAAGCAGGAAGCAGACAGACAGAGATTATAGAGTTTAGAGAGGACAGAGCAGAGTTCTCGGGCACATTCCATCAGGACTATGATTGGGATTCCGTCTCCACCGCTCGCTTTGTGAGGGTCAAGTTTTGAGATAATTTTAGAGACCAGCGAGGGTGCAATGTGGGCGTTATTCAGTTGAGCCTTAGTTCTAGGTGGGAAGTCGGGTGTAGGTACTCCTGACTAGACCAGTGTCGAATTGGTGGAGGATCTACGAGCAAAGCATTCAGCCTTGTCCGCTGGGGAGGTGAGAACCTCAAATTCATTGATTAGTAGAGGTATTGAAGTTTTACTCTTGTTGAGCAGGCTTTTGCAGAGTCGCCTGTAACCTTTGGCGCCGAATTTAGAAGATGCTATGCGTTGCTTCATTCTGGCAGCAAACACCATCTTAGCTTCGTTCAGTCCTTTTTTACACTTATTACGAGCTGAGGCGAAAAGGCGCATGTTTTGTTTCGATGAGTAGCTTTGATAGAGCCGGAAGAAATGGTTCCGGTGGGCGATGGCGGCCGAGCAGGCGGGCGAGAACCAGGGAGACGAATTTGATTTAAGCTGGAATTTCCTGGCCGGGATGAAAGCATCGATGTCAGCCTTAACGCAAGAGGAGACCTCGGACGCAGAGTCTTCGACAGGAAGACCGAAGACGTTGTTCCAGGGGACGTCACAGAGGAAGTCTCGGAACGAATCCCAGTCTGCTCTCTGGTAGCAGTAGGATATTCTGCTAGTCTGGGTTTCTTGTGTAGAGTAAGAGTGGATTGAGATGTTGACGGAAACTACGGCGTGGTCAGAGTTTCCGAGAGGGCAGAGCTGCCTGGTAGTGCAAGAGTCTGGGATATATATATATATGACCATGTTTGAGCGTAATACTTTTCACACAGTTCACAGATATTAAACTGATGTCAAAGAAAGTTTTGATGAACGATACATTGATTTTATGAAGCTAGCACATATATTTTGATAATAGAGCTATACGTAAACAATCATTTATTTACGTGTTTCTATGCTAGTATTCGTTCCGATGAAACGCGCGTCAAAAACGCAAGTAAATATATTCGGCTCGTTTTCTGATATTAAGAGCTTATTATATTTTCATCTTTTCAGCATAGAATCAAATAATTGCAGACTATTTGTAATGTGATTATTATATAACGAATTACACTATTGTGACTGATTCACAACGAAGACTTCACCCAGCAGTGTAAAAAGTATGCGCTATTTTGTCATGTACATATATTATCACAGTTTATAGCACAATCAAGCTCATCATTGACATTGATGAGGGTCTTAATTCCAGGAATCTCAATGATTCATTTCCATTTTCCGCCTACACGTCTTTGTTTTCCATCCACATATCCTCTATCTCATTGTTAATACCTTATTAATAATGGTATTATTTTTCTTCTATTGTTCAAAAGGGATTAAGTTTCCTTTTCATTAAAAAGTAATTCTGTAACTGTGATTTTTAGTTTATATCCACACGTACGTTGTGTATGGTGGTTTTCTAAACGTAACTAAGATGTGGCACCAGGTCAAGAGTATGAGACACCCAGTTAGGATCAAATTTAATATTCAGTCGTAACTGATTTAGTGAGACAAGCTTACTAGTCATTGTACCAGGGTGAAGTGCCCTTGATTTTATGCGCTTAACTTAGATATGACACAAAGCTAAAAATATGTGGCACTCAGTGAGGAAGAAACTCACTGATTAGTCGTAATCGATCTAGCGAGATAAGGTTGTTAAACATTACACCACGTTGAAGTACTCCTCGTATTTTATTTTTGCTTACATTGTAAGTTCGAAGCCATGCAATACCTGAGATAAGCAAATGTTTCTTCACTTCATCTCCGTATGTGAAGGTCTTTTGTTGGATGTAAACCATATTCAGATCACGAGTAGAAATTATGCTACATTGCTGAGTGATTGAGTTTTATTAGGAGCGGATGAGATATTCTTGTGTGAGTACGCCTCTTTTCGATTCGCGATCGCCTAAGGGTTTTTTTGCGCGTTAGTGGATACAACGAAACCGACACGAATCTGAAAACAGCTCACCTATTTGTAAAAAATAGCGGTTTTCCATTACATCCAAGCTAAAAACACTTTGTATTCCTAAGCGGTTATCGATATATCCTACTGATTAGGCTCGTCATCAAATGTTTGCATTATATTTCAATACAAATTCTTGTAAAATATTAATGGTATAAATTACGGGATATTTGTCACTTCCAATCTGCTTTTAAGGACAACGTCATCATCATTTGATTAACTGCAAAGTCGCCTTTTAAAACCTATTCGTTAATATAATAATTTTGGCCGATCCTTCTGCGAAGTTGACGAAGGGCATGCTTAACACGATGCGCGGTAAATTCTCATGGATAGCACAGTGTTTAATGCTAGCAGGATAATCAGTATAATTAGAAATTTGCTTTCCAAGAATCTGATAACAGATCTCACTGACGTAAACAGGAATCTAATGTCCTTGCTTTCACGTCATAGGTAGTTTGTTTTTGTTATTGTTCGCATCGCAAATGACTGACACGTTCCGAATGTTGAGCTGTTTTTGTCATTTGACTATGTAATAAATGAGATTCATTTGTCTTACTACTGTTGACAGTATTGTGTGTATTCCTGAACACTAATTAGATGTGTGTGTCTGTGATAGATGGGGAGCTGAATGCGCACATTTCTTTTACACTGATTTTACCTCAGTTTATAATAAAAGGCATAAATAAAAGATGGCAGTTTATTGTGAATTAGATGTTGGAAACCTCCGTGTTTTGTGTTAGTGTCTTAGTCGTGCAAAGCAATGATGTACTTAGAAGTTGACGAGTGAAACTAGTTCAAGATGCGCCAAAATGAACAAAGGATGAAGTTGGCTTCTTGTAGATCATGAGAAATTCTGGCATAACATTGCTATCTGCCTTACAGACTTTTATTTGTATTTCAAGTCACATGAAGGTTTCCCTTGCTAATTTCTTTCAAATGATATCGTATATATTTTTCACCTACGCTGACTACAATGGCCAATATATTATCTATCAGTTACTACACACACACACACACACACACACACATATATATATATATATATATAGATATATAGATATATAAATACACACACACACACACACACACATATATATATATATATATATATATATATATGTATATATTTCTAACCTTACATGAAAAACAATGCAAACCCAATATACATAAACCCCAACTCCAATCATCCACCATCTATTATCAAACATATCCCATCATCGGCAGAACGCCGCATTAACACCCACTCATCCAGTAAAGAAATATTTGGTAAACATAAGGTAATTTACAATAATATTCATAAAAATAGCGGATATCAATCATCAGAAATTAACTTTGTGGTAAAATTCAGTCGTTCAAATAACAAAAATAGAAGCCGAAAAGACATATGGTATAATCCTCCTTTTAATCAATCAGTTAACTTCAAGCTGGGACATAAATTTCTTAAACTAATAGATAAGCATTTCCCCCAAAATAACCCTCTAAACAAAATCTTCAATAAAAATACAATTAAACTAAGCTATAGCTGATCCAATAATCTAGAAAAAATAATTAAATTGCATAACAGCAAAATATTAAAAGCGCACAACAAAATTAACTCCAACACCAAGACTAGTCCGCCCCATAATAACAACCTTTGTAACTGTAGAAACCCCAACCAATGCCCCATGATCAATAAATGTCTAACGAAATCCCTGATATATATGTGTTTGATTTCATCCATGGAGAATCCTAAGGATGAAAAAATGTATATCGGAAATACCATGAACGTATTTAAAAAGCGATTTTGCAAACACCTCTCATCCTTCAATAACAAAGAAAAACAAAACATGACATCCCTCTCCAAATACTTTTGGAAGTTAAAAGACAAAAATAAAACGAAATCCTTAAATATATGAACAGTCACAAGATTTTAAACCAGAGGCATGAAATCACAGTAAACTGCAAGCACATTAGAGAGCTAACACTACAATCCTGCTAAAAAATACTACAATAGCCAGAACTAGGACCCCTTATATATATGTATATAAAAAAAAATTCTGTAGAAATATCGAATTAATAAATTCTAAAGTAAAGTTTAATATTCATAATTAAATTAGATTTATTTTCTCTAAATAAAATTAAGAATTTCCTAGAAGAAATCGATTTACTAAATTATAAAGTAAGGTTTAATAGTCATAATTAGATTAATTATATATACCGTCCTTAATGCACATAAAACTTCAACTATCTAGTACCTAAATAAGCCTAACATTAAAATTCAGCTCCTACATTAAATTTTACCACAAACGGTAATATAATTAAAATTTGAAATTTAATAGAAAAAATCGGTTTCCAAACTGTGATCTAATTAAGATTTAAAATTGAATTGAAAACATTGACTCCCTTAATCCAAAATTATGATTAAGTATACAAACTTAGATTATTTACAAAAACCCTACTTATATAAAATATATATATATATATAATCTGTACCGAATACACATCACACACCTAACCTGTTCCTCTAGGAAATCACAGAGGATAAAATCTTATATAAATGAAACTTACACCTAGCTACTAATGGTAAATATGTCTAGAATTCAAAGACACTCATTAATCCAACATACTCACTACCCACATACAAAATTCTAAAGATCAATCAGCTGTACTTGTTCCCCTACGACTAAAAACGCCCCACGCCCCAACCACATACACTAGTGACTAAATGTAAGAATTGAAGTTTAAAATTAAATAATAAATAGAAAAAACGGACTCCAATCTATGATCTAATTAATAATTAAAATTTAATAGAAAAAATATATTTCCTAAATCCAAAGTTAAGATTAAATGCACTAATTTACATTAATTATAAAGACTCTGCTTAAATAAAAATATCCGGTTCCAACCCCCACCCCCGACCGGCTACTCTAAGAAATCCAAACGATATAAAACTTACAACGTTAAATCTGTCTAGAGGTCAAAGACTCTCATTAATCAGCCACTTTAACGAAACCATCTCCCTGATCACTAACACCCACCAACACCTCCAACTAAACTAACCAAATATAAGGAAAGAAGCTTTTCATTACTTTACATACCACCTGATGAGACATTGAAGATTTAATGTCGAAACAAACGTACCTTTGTCGTGGATATATATAGAAAAATTATGTATATGTTCTAAAATATAATTTATAATATATATATATATATATATATATATATATATATATATATATAATTATTGACCAGTTATTGGTAAGGCTCAAATTAAACCAGTAAACAGTTGTGTCAAATGTGCTCAATGCATATTTAAACAATAAATAAAAGTTTAACATGTAGGGAATTTAAATATTCCTCTCATAAAACAATTTTCAGTGAATGAAAAAAGACTACAAAAAGCCATTAAATGCATATGTTCATAAAAATAAATTAGATTGTAAACCTAAAATAATAACCGAATGAAGAAAACGACATATTTGGTTCAATTTTCAATTTAGAAGTAAAGTTCAAAATTGGGGAAATATTTTTCGAATTGATTAATAAACATTTTCCTAAAAACTCAGAATTGCACAAGATATTTGATAGAAATACAGTTAAATTAAGTTACAGCTGTACTTGCAATTTAGAAAATTACATAACGAGACAAAACGTCAATACGTTGATGAAAATTTTGTTAAATGAAAAATGTAACTGCAGAGGTAAAAGCAAAGAGTGTGTAAAACCGAAGAAGTTTTTTACAAAGCACAAGTTCACGGTACAAATGGACATAGAAAAATATATGTAGGATGCACTAAAAGCAATTTAAAAAAACGATGGTACAATCCTAAGTCAATTTCCAAGGTAGAAAGGCTTAAAAATTGTACCAAACTTACCAATCACGTGCTGAAATTAAAAGAAAAAATGACAAAACTCCATATGCAACCTAGAGTATAGTAAAAAGATCCGACCTTGAAACTGTGGTGATATCTGCAATTTGTGCCAAGAAGAGAAATTGGTTGCTAAATGAAAGGTCCGAAATAATGTCCGATTGTATACACCTTAGAAAATACATTTTGAGCTCGTCCAAACAAGAATGAAAATGTGCACAATATCATTTCGCTAGTCTTGACTAAATCCTCCCTTATTTCAAACTTCTTGATATGCATTCCGAAATTCCTGTTATGCGTTCGAAAAGCCGTTAGATAATCAGTTAATATATAACGGCTGAAGATACCGAAAGGTTGAAACTAATGCAGCGTAAGTGATTGATTTTACGAATGAGTATATATATATATATATATATATATATATATATATATATGTGTGTGTGTGTGTGTGTGTGTGTGTGTGTGTGTGTGTGTGCGTGTGTATGTGTGTGTGTATACAACATAAAGTGCTGAAAATATTTGTATTTTGTAGATTTTACATATATTTAGATACAGAACAACATCACTGTGTGTGCTTGTGCATGCGCGCGCTTGTGTGTGTGTGTGATCCGGATAACTTCTAAAAAGGTGGTTCGCTCTGGGAGTCAGAATTTCTTACCGACAGTATTCCTTGGTTGAAAAGCAAAAGGAAAAAGTGTGTTTTAATACTTTCCTTTATACCGTCTTATACATCTAGCAGGTGGCGTTGTATAAAACGGTATAAGACATGACAGAAAAAGTAAGGCAATCCTGCAGTACTTGCCTCAGATTGGAAAAATGTATTTTGATAATAGATGAAAATGTTCTAATGTATTCTATTTTTCGTAGCATAAAAAAGGCAGATTCAATTCGGGGTGTGATTGACAGAAATGGAACTAGTAAAAATAATGTAAGTCAGTGGAACTTCTGAAATTTCAAGTGAATTCGATGCCAATCAGTTAATTGCCACATATGATAGACGTTTGACCGATCATGTTGCGAAAGAGAAATAACTGACTTGTCAGAAGATTCTCCATCAGAAGGTTACCATTACTTTCAGTGGTAGAAAATTAATGTGCTTCTTGTCCAGTATATGCTTTTTAGTGTTTGAGGGGGTGAGCATTAATTTGTAAAGGTGGTCGACATGAGTTTGGCGATATAAATATAACAGAACAATGCTTTGTGAATTGTAGATGCAAAGGGAATTGATGCTTGAGAAATTTATAGATGGTATTCTCAATCCTATTTCATGGGATTGTTCAAAGAAGACATCTTGTATTAGTGCTAATATTTTGGATATTCTGGTCTCTTCGATAACGTTGACCGATCTTTAAGTTGTTCTTATAAGATTTGAAACGTTCATGAGGTATTCTGCGTTAGTTGGTAAGATAGTAAAATAATGTTTTGTTTTAAATTGCCATATGCTGAAAAGGAGTGAGAAATAGTTTTCTACGTTTGAGTAATTTTTGTTGTTGATTTATTTTTTTGTTCGAAGAAAGTCGGAATATATTTCGTGTTTGGCAAAGCATTACAATAAAATACCATACTTTTGAAGGTTTGAAGAAACTTGAGAAATATTTCGTCAATGGTCTTGCAAAGCTAACCTATATTCCTAAATAAATGAATTTCGTGGCGGAACGAAAGGCTGTTCAACATTAAGAAACTACAATTTATTCCCTTATTCGAACAATGGGGAGATTTAACTGAAATTAAATCCTTCCTGGGTACACACTGAACTTTTCTAACTTCTCTAACCGATATAATTCTTGTAAAGCACCAAGGAGCATATAACATACATAGATAAATATATATAAATATAGATAAATATATCACATATATATATAAATATAGATAAATATATATATATATATATATATATATATATATAAATATAGATAAATATATATATATATATATATATATATATATATATAAATATAGATAAATATATCACATATCTATATAAATATAGATAAATATAGATAAATATATCACATATCTATATAAATATAGATAAATATAGATAAATATATCAACTTGTGTAATCGATTAACATGATATACAGACGCTTTTCAAAACATACAATATCATGGACAATTTGTTTTTCCAGTAATTTAACCTTAATATATTCTAAATTCAATATATATATATATATATATATATATATATATATATATATATATATATATATAATATATCTTTTTCAGAAATCTCTAATGTTATATATAATGTGTTTTTTAAATATTCCTTTGGGTGTTATTTTTGCGTAGTAAAAAGTTGTTTTTAAGTCATATTTCCTTACAAAACGATTTTAATATTAATTAGACTTATGTCTATGTGTTTCAGTTGAATTTCTGATTGGTTTAACGAGTAAAACTCGGCAGTTATTCTGGCTTTAGCATAGCATATACCCAACTGAACTCTTGGGAAAATGTTGCATTGGATTGAATAAAAGGACCAAACAAATCAGGAGAAGATATCGCGTCCATCCGAACATAAATAAAAAAAGAGAAAAATAAATAAATAGATAAATGAATAAACAGAGCCTCTGGTTTACAATCCTCTCCTCAAAGTTTGAATAATATTTAACAAATCTTGATCTTGTATTTTCCAAACAAACAACCAAATTCCTTTTGCTGAGAGAGCAAATCAATGAAGCAATTCAAAAGCATTTGATCCACTACGTCAACCTCTTTTCAAGTAGGTCAGAAAAATCAATCTGATGGATCGATTGATACACTAGCGGAAAACAAAAATACGTCACTAGGAATCCAGCCAATGGATTTGAGTCACTGGAAAGAGACACACACACACACACACACACACACACACACACACACACACACACACACAGAGAGAGAGAGAGAGAGAAAGAGACGTGTGTATGTGTGTGAAATATTCTCTACTTTGACCAAGAAACTTATTTCTTTTCCGCCTATATTATGTATAAATTTGTCCTCAAGCATAACACACCATGCAAATCCTGGCAACGATAATGCAAAATTACTTCAACGTGAATATAAACAATGTAAAATGAAAGACATCACATAATTGAGTGTTGTAAAAGTTTAGTATAATGGTCATGTAAGATAGAAATTAACAACAATTCTGAATCAGTGTAAAGTGTTGCTCACCCATTGGCGTCATCTCTCTCTATCTCTCACTTACTTTCTCTCTCTCTCTCTCTACTTTCTCTCTCTCTATCTCTCTCTCTCTAATTATATATATATATATATATATAGAGAGAGAGAGAGAGAGCGAGAGAGATAGATAGATAGATATGTGTTTGTATGAGAGAGAGAGAAATACTGTTAGAAATTGTTTGAATGAATTTCTTCTTCTCTCATTATGGGTTAAATAAGCGGACTGAATGAGATTTTAGACTTGTTTGGCATCAATGTAGGTGAAGGAAGGCTACGAACTCAAAATCTGAGGAGGACTGTTTGGAAACTTTGTGGATACTTGTGCACCTGCTTCTTATTATAAACTTCTGAAAATATGTGCTTGTTCTGCACATGCCTTCGCGACTATAATCAAATCATTTGTATGCGTTGTCTGGCAAATTATTTCTAAAAACGGAAACTGTTAGGCCGTTATCCGTTGTAATCGACAGGATATTCCTGAGAAAAAGTAAGATATACGGATGTGGGGGTCTGAAAAGGTTTCGGACGATATACAGATGTAGGTGTCTGAAAAAGTTTTGGATGATTAAGAATATATGTGATATGAGAGTTTATTAATAAATGACCGAAGCAGATATGCTCTTTCATATAGATGGCGTTCAACTCAATCAGAAATCCCTGAAATATCACAACCATTTTCTCAGATCAATGATTCAAAATGGCTTCAAACGAATTAATACGATAAATCTCCATGAAGGCGATCCTTCACCGAATTCTAAAAAATGTCGTGACAAATTGACAAACAAATCACATCAATTGAACACAATTAACGACTGCAAAAACAACAAAAGCATATTAAGTATGTTTCTAGAAGTAAAATAATGATATAATCAAATGTTAACTTTCCACAGTAGCTTAAAGAAAAGGTTAGGAAGAAAAATCACATTACTATTAAAACGAGCGATAACAGTTAGTGGATTTGAGAAAATTAATTTTTTCAAAAAATGTTTTAAGATTTTATAAATTTCAACCTATAGCAACAGGGATGGTTGGTCACAGATGCCAAATTTTCCTCCGTGGAAACGGTTATTTTATAATTTCGATTACCATGCAGGTCAATCTGATCTAATTTTAAATGGTATTACACCATATAATATATATTGTATGTGTTTATATATATATATATATATATATATATATATATATATATAATATTATCTGACAAAAATCAACCATCACCGGCAACCTCCCCTGCCGCCCATATGCATGGACCAAGCGAGTGCCCCTGAAAGCAACATACTGTGCCTCCTCGGCCTTACTCTATCTTCCAACCTCAAGTGGAATCATTATATCGTGTCATTAGCCAAATCCACTGCTAGGAAAGTTGGGTCACTGTGTCGGGCCAGTCAATTTTTTTCGCCTGAATCCATCTTCCATATATACAAATCAACCATCCCTCCGTGCATGTCATATATGTTCAAGCGTCCCTGCTGTTCATTTCAGTGTTCTCGAGAGGCTCCAAAAATAGAAGCTGTAATGTGATACTCGACTCCAACCACTTTTTCACCGGCGGGATGTGGATTCCCTCTGTCTATTCTACAAATATTTTTATGGCTTCTGATCCGACGAACTTATGTCATGGGTGCCTTCGTCACAAGAATTTACTCGTGCAACCAGACTGTCAACAAGGTCCTACCCATTTACAGTTAGATCAACCAAATGTAGCCGACAATTGTACTTTTCTTGCATTCTCCGCCTGCGGAACTACCTTCCTGACGGCTACAACCTCCAGGAATTTAAATGCAATGTCAATACCCATATCTTATCCACTTGACTCCAATTCTTTCTCATCAACCTGTATATCTTTTCCTTTCTTTCTACCTTTGAAACTGTCTTCACACCTGTGTTCCCGTCCTTCTCTTGCCCTTTCTCTGACACCCACTGTAACTGGTCCGTCTTTCTCTTCCCTCTTCTCCTGTCTATACTTTTACTTTTATGTAGCCCTTCTGCTCATTAGAGGCAGTACAGTCTTGTTTGGGGTGAAACGATTTAAAAAATATTATGTAAGTTAAATTATAATGTGTACTAACCAATAGATGATGATACAAGTTTCTGGATATTTTATGGCAATCTATTAAGTGGCACAAGGCTAAAATTGTGGTGCAACCAGAGAAGATCGAACTCATGATTCAATCGTAATTGTCTAGCAAGAGAAGCTTGATAAACATTGCACTGCATTGAAGTACGAAAAGTATTTTCTAAGCGTAGATTATGTGGCACAAGGTTGAAGGTGAAGAGCACTCAGTGAATATCGAACATACTACTCAGTCTTAGTTGATCTAGTGAGGTAAGCTGGCTAACCATTACACCACGCCGAAGCCTCCCTGGATATATTAAAATAGAGAATAAAAAAATTCTTCCTATCATTTGACAATATAAGCAGAGATTAGATTACTTTGTAAAGTCTTACTTAATCTGATCGGGGCACTTTGACGTAGTGTAATGGTTAGCAAGCTTGATTTTTTTTTAATCGTTTCACTCGGGGCAAGGTGGTACCGCCATTGATGTGCAAGAGGCTATATAAGAGAGTAAAAGTTTAGGCAAGAGGAGAGTGAAGAGAAAGACGAACCAGTTACTGTGAGTGTAAAAGAATAAGCAAGAGAAAGATGGGAATACGAGTGTGATGACAGTTGCAAAGGTAGAGTGAGAAAAGAAAAGAACAAGATACACACGGGGTGATGTAGAAAGGACTGGAATTAAGTGGAGCAGAAATGTGAATTGACATTGCATTTAAATTCCTGGAGGTTGTCGCCATCAGGAAAGCAAGTATATGGAATGAAATTACAACTGATTAGTGAGTAGGATCTTCTTTAGGGGTCCCACACTTTTTGTTCTTGTTTCACATCTAAGCTTAGAAAATATTTTGGGTACGTCGACGTGTTGCAATGGATAGCAAGCTTGTTTCTCTAGAATTGTAACAATTGAGTAGTGAGTTCAATCTTTGCTCGATGCTGTCGGCCTTGTGCCAAATCTAATCTGTGCTTAGAAAATCAGCTTATATAATCGGATCGTAAACATTTATACGTATCTCTCGCATATCTTATCAGATACGGGAATAATGGCCGGCTACTCTTTTTCAATGCTCATGTATCTGATCGGGCGGTTAACTAAGCCATGTAGAAAACAAGTGCCCAGTAAAATGTGTTTTTTTTTTTCAGAATACTCATACAGCTCAATCTCTGGTATTTAAACACAACTATGCTGAGCGGAGCTTAGTTACAATTTGAGAGAGAGGGGGGAGATAGAGAAGAGGGGGAGAGAGAGGGGAGAGAGAGGAGGAAAGATGGGGAGAGGGGGAGGGGGAGAGTGAGTGAGGGGAGAGAGAGAGAGAGAATAATAATCTAGCTGCTCTGTAGTTTGAAATGTATCAGTACCCTAAGACTCTCGGTCACGATGAATTGTGACTTCGTGCTAGCATGATCATCTACGGATTCCAAACATCTATTTCTACACAATTTCACTCACAATGCTAATTTTCAGGCATTTTCGAAAGGTGCCGCAAAACGAGATGACTTTCCGAGGTCGATAACATCAAAAAATCACCTTCCTGACAAATTCACTATGAAGAGAATCAAATCTATAGCAGAAAGCATTCTAACCGCACACACACACACACATATATATATATATATATATATATTGATTATTTAATTGCTTACGTTTTGGTCATAATAAAGTTAGACCAGTAGACATTTATATTAAAAGTGTTCAATACAATTGTATTGTAGAACTTTTGAATATATATTGTAAACGAGTTATTAGATGACCAAAGTTTCTACCATGTTGTAACTTCAGGTGATTTGACAATCGGCTGAAGACACCACATCGTAGAAACCTAGGTTGCGTAATAACACGTTTACAATATATATATATATATATATATATAAAGCAATTTGGCTGCAGACCAAAAAAAAGTGTTTTTCAATATATCGGGCCATTTTCCTGGTTTCTAGCTTTCTAGCAGATAAATCTAAACCTTTATATGTTTGAATACTTTCTGCATTTATAGCCATCGTAAAAGAGTTTGTTGGCCTGTAGTTTTTCAAATAACGGTTTTTTGTCTTCTCTTGGCACTCTGTTATTGTGAGTATATATATATATATATATATATATATATATATATATATATATATATGATAAAATTAATTATTTATTTAAACTACTTCTATTTTTGTGTGGGCAGCATTCACAGATCAGGATTTTTTTAAATGTAAAATTGATTTATTTACAACCAGAAATAATATTTTTCGTAACAGATGTTAATCCATGACATAAACGTAATTAATTCTTTCTTCCTTAAAATTGTCACTATTTTAGTTCTAGCACTATGATTGTCCAATGCCATACGCCATCTCGCCTTCTTTTCTTTACCCTCCGCAGTAGGCATATACGCTAACGACACTACAGTTTACTCTCGCATCGACTAAAAAAACTGCTGAGGCTGACAAAGAAAACTTGGCTGCCGAGCTTGAAAAGGACCTCTGATCCGTGGAGGACTGGGGTAAGAAATGGCTCGCGACAATCGATCCTACCCCTCCCTGAAAGCAAAACATTGCACCTCCTCGCCTTAACTCTCACAACAGACCAAGTAAAATGACTATATAGAATCCATAGCTAAATCCGCTGCTAAAAACGTCGGTTCTCTGTGTAGGGCCAGGAAGTTTTTTTCCGCCTGAAACAATCCTGCACATATATAAATCTACCATCCGCCCGTGCATTGAATACTGCTGCCATATCTGGTCAGGTACTCATGCTATCCATCTGGGTGTCCTTGACAAAATCCAATGGAGAATCTGTAATGTGATAGATCCCAACTTGGCAGCTCGGATGCAGTCACTTTCTCACCGACGCAATGTGACTTCCCTGTGTCTCTTCTGCAAATACTTCACGGCTTCTGCTCCGATGAACTTAGCTCACTGGTGCCCCCTATATATAAAGTTATTCAAGCCCCAAGATTAGCAACTAGGTCCCACATTTTTACTGTGAAACCAATAGATTGTAAACAAAAATTCTACTCTATCAGCTTCTTTTCTCGCACTTCCCGCCTGTGGAATTCATTTCAATTTACTTGCTTCCCCGACAGCTACAATCTCCAAGAATTTAAATGTAAAGTCAATAGTCATCTCCTATCTCACTAACCTGCATTTCTCTCTCATGTTCTTTTCTTCGTCCACTCCACTCTCATCAGTATTCTAATCCTTCTCTTACGCACATCCTGACACCCCCTATAGCCTGTCTGTCTTTCTCATAAATTTCCTCCTATGCAAAACAGTGGCAGTAAAATACCTTGGTTGGGGCGATATGATTATAAAAAAAAGTAATGTAACTTCCCCATGACTTTTCTACAAATACGTTCATACTATTTTTCTGATTAACTTACCTCTGTGCTACTTAGGCTTCATGTGCACTACGAGATTAGCGGCAAGCTGTCATCATTTTACAATTTAAATCGCAAGTCTATGCTAATGGTTTCTTCTTTCGCATTTCTAGCTTTTGTAAATCTCTTTTGGCTTTTTGCTTCCAAATCAAATTTCATCTTTCAAAATCTAAATGCAATGGCAATCGTTAATACTGTTTTCTTAATTCTTCTTTATATGTTCATTCTCCTTAACACTGCTTTTTAAATTCTCTAACACTGAGAAACCTCTTGTGTCTTAGTGAATTTATTCTCTTGCTTGGAATGAAATGATTATCGATATAGTAAATGAGAGAGAAAGATTATAAATCCTGGTCAGAATTATCTCGGTCTGTTTACGATCATTCTTCCCAGTATGTTCATTTCAGATCAATAGTTTTGTATCGATCTAATCCTGTTCTTATTGCTTTCAATCTATTCCTATCTATATCTACCGAACTCCTTCTTTCTGTCAACCTGTCACAAGTTGCACTCATCTGCTTGACATATTCATTTTTATTTTTATCAACAAGGTCATCATTTCTGTCTGAATTTCTACGATGACGTGTTGTCATGATATATTCTTTATATTCAGAGTAATTAAATATATGGTCATAAAATTCGATTTACTTGATTAATAGAGAAGCGTTTCGTTAAAATATTTAACAAAAATGGTAATTAGGTAGAAAAAATATTTCGAGTATAAATAAATGTTTACACTCTGAAGTTTTGGAATAAAATTTTATCTTTATTTGCTGTTGTCTTAACTCTTTCTTGCATATTGGTTACAATTGTAACCTTTCTCTAACCTTTGTTGCATATTGGTTACAATTGTAACCTTTCTCTAACCTTTGTTGCATAT
Source organism: Ascarosepion bandense (assembly GCA_037127315.1). Lineage (NCBI taxonomy): Eukaryota > Metazoa > Mollusca > Cephalopoda > Sepiida > Sepiidae > Ascarosepion > Ascarosepion bandense. The sequence goes on from JBBBDQ010002045.1 coordinate 53,165, forward strand.
TGGTTACAATTGTAACCTTTCCCTAACCTTTGTTGCATATTGGTTACAATTGTAACCTTTCTCTAACCTTTGTTGCATATTGGTTACAAGTGTAACCTTTCTCTAACCTTTGTTGCATATTGGTTACAATTGTAACCTTTCTCTAACCTTTGTTGCATATTGGTTACAATTGTAACCTTGTTATGACCTTTGTTGCATATTGGTTACAATTGTAACCTTGTTATAACCTTTGTTGCATATTGGTTACAATTGTAACCTTGTTCTAACCTTTGTTGCATATTGGTTACAATTGTAACCTTTCTCTAACCTTTGTTGCATATTGGTTACAATTGTAACCTTGTTATAACCTTTGTTGCATATTGGTTACAATTGTAACCTTGTTATAACCTTTGTTGCATATTGGTTACAATTGTAACCTTGTTATAACCTTTGTTGCATATTGGTTACAATTGTAACCTTGTTCTAACCTTTGTTGCATATTGGTTACAATTGTAACCTTTCCCTAACCTTTGTTGCATATTGGTTACAATTGTAACCTTTCTCTAACATTTGTTGCATATTGTTACAATTGTAACCTTGTTATAACCTTTGTTGCATATTGGTTACAATTGTAACCTTGTTATAACCTTTGTTGCATATTGGTTACAAGTGTAACCTTTCTCTAACCTTTGTTGCATATTGGTTACACTGTAACCTTGTTATAACCTTTGTTGCATATTGGTTACAATTGTAACCTTTCTCTAACCTTTGTTGCATATTGGTTACAATTGTAACCTTGTTATAACCTTTGTTGCATATTGGTTACAATTGTAACCTTTCTCTAACCTTTGTTGGTTACAATTGTAACCTTTCTCTAACCTTTGTTGCATATTGGTTACAATTGTAACCTTTCTAACCTTTGTTGTATATTGTTACAATTGTAACTCTTCTAACCTTTGTTGCATATTACTGCAATTGTAAACTTTCTCTAACCTTTGTTGCATATTGGTTACAATTGTAACCTTGTTATAACCTTTGTTGCATATTGGTTACAATTGTAACCTTGTTATAACCTTTGTTGCATATTGGTTACAATTGTAACCTTGTTATAACCTTTGTTGCATATTGGTTACAATTGTAACCTTGTTATAACCTTTGTTGCATATTGGTTACAATTGTAACCTTGTTCTAACCTTTGTTGCATATTGGTTACAATTGTAACCTTGTTATAACCTTTGTTGTATATTGGTTACAATTGTAACCTTGTTATAACCTTTTGTTGTATTGGTTACAATTGTAACCTTGTTCTAACCTTTGATGGCATTATTGTCAAATTGTAACATTTCCCTAACCTTTGTTGCATATTGGTTAATTGTAACCTGCTCTTGTTGCATATTGGTTACACCAAACAACCTTGTTATAACCTTTTGTTGCATATTGGTTACAAGTGTAACCTTCTCTAACCTTTTGTTGCATATTGGTTACAATTGTAACCTTGTTATAACCTTGTTGCATATTGGTTAAGCAATTGTAACCTTGTTCTAACCTTGTTGCATATTGGTTACAATTGTAACCTTCTCTAACCTTTGTTGCATATTGGTTACAATTGTAACCTTTCTTTGTTGCATATTGGTTACAATTGTAACCTTTCTCTAACCTTTGTTGCATATTGGTTACAATTGTAAACTTTCTAACCTTTGTTGCATATTGGTTACAATTGTAACCTTGTTATAACCTTTGTTGGCATATTGGTTACAATTGCACCTTGTTCTAACCTTTGTTGCATATTAATAAGTAAACTAACCTTTGTTGCATATTGGTTACAATTGTAAACTTTCTCTAACCTTGTTGCATATTGGTTACAATTGTAACCTTGTTATAACCTTTGTTGCATATTGGTTACAATTGTAACCTTGTTCTAACCTTGTTGCATATTGGTTACAATTGTAACCTTGTTCTAACCTTTGTTGCATATTGGTTACAAGTGTAACCTTGTTATAACCTTTGTTGCATATTGGTTACAATTGTAACCTTGTTCTAACCTTGTTGCATATTGGTTACACTGTGTAACCTTGTTCTAACCTTTGTTGCATATTGCTACAATTCTAACCTTTCTCTAACCTTTGTTGCATATTGATTACAAATGTAAACTTTCTCTAACCTTTGTTGCATATTGGTTACAATTGTAACCTTTCTCTAACCTTTGTTGCATATTGGTTACAATTGTAACCTTTCCCTAACCTTTGTTGCATATTGGTTACAATTGTAACCTTTCTCTAACCTTTGTTGCATATTGGTTACAATTGTAACCTTGTTATAACCTTTGTTGCATATTGGTTACAATTGTAACCTTGTTATAACCTTTGTTGCATATTGGTTACAATTGTAACCTTGTTATAACCTTTGTTGCATATTGGTTACAATTGTAACCTTGTTATAACCTTTGTTGCATATTGGTTACAATTGTAACCTTGTTCTAACCTTTGTTGCATATTGGTTACAATTGTAACCTTTCCCTAACCTTTGTTGCATATTGGTTACAATTGTAACCTTTCTCTAACCTTTGTTGCATATTGGTTACAATTGTAACCTTGTTATAACCTTTGTTGCATATTGGTTACAATTGTAACCTTGTTATAACCTTTGTTGCATATTGGTTACAAGTGTAACCTTTCTCTAACCTTTGTTGCATATTGGTTACAATTGTAACCTTGTTATAACCTTTGTTGCATATTGGTTACAATTGTAACCTTGTTATAACCTTTGTTGCATATTGGTTACAATTGTAACCTTGTTCTAACCTTTGTTGCATATTGGTTACAATTGTAACCTTTCTCTAACCTTTGTTGCATATTGGTTACAATTGTAACCTTTCTCTAACCTTTGTTGCATATTGGTTACAATTGTAACCTTTCTCTAACCTTTGTTGCATATTGGTTACAATTGTAAACTTTCTCTAACCTTTGTTGCATATTGGTTACAATTGTAACCTTGTTATAACCTTTGTTGCATATTGGTTACAATTGTAACCTTGTTCTAACCTTTGTTGCATATTGGTTACAAGTGTAAACTTTCTCTAACCTTTGTTGCATATTGGTTACAATTGTAAACTTTCTCTAACCTTTGTTGCATATTGGTTACAATTGTAACCTTGTTATAACCTTTGTTGCATATTGGTTACAATTGTAACCTTGTTCTAACCTTTGTTGCATATTGGTTACAATTGTAACCTTGTTCTAACCTTTGTTGCATATTGGTTACAAGTGTAACCTTGTTCTAACCTTTGTTGCATATTGGTTACAATTGTAACCTTGTTCTAACCTTTGTTGCATATTGGTTACAATTGTAACCTTGTTCTAACCTTTGTTGCATATTGGTTACAATTGTAACCTTTCTCTAACCTTTGTTGCATATTGGTTACAAATGTAAACTTTCTCTAACCTTTGTTGCATATTGGTTACAATTGTAACCTTTCTCTAACATTTGTTGCATATTGGTTACAATTGTAACCTTTCTCTAACATTTGTTGCATATTGGTTACAATTGTAACCTTGTTATAACCTTTGTTGCATATTGGTTACAAGTGTAACCTTTCTCTAACATTTGTTGCATATTGGTTACAATTGTAACCTTTCTCTAACATTTGTTGCATATTGGTTACAATTGTAACCTTTCTCTAACATTTGTTGCATATTGGTTACAATTGTAACCTTGTTCTAACCTTTGTTGCATATTGGTTACAATTGTAACCTTGTTCTAACCTTTGTTGCATATTGGTTACAATTGTAACCTTGTTCTAACCTTTGTTGCATATTGGTTACAATTGTAACCTTTCTCTAACCTTTGTTGCATATTGGTTACAATTGTAACCTTGTTCTAACCTTTGTTGCATATTGGTTACAATTGTAACCTTTCTCTAACCTTTGTTGCATATTGGTTACAATTGTAACCTTTCTCTAACCTTTGTTGCATATTGGTTACAATTGTAACCTTGTTATAACCTTTGTTGCATATTGGTTACAATTGTAACCTTGTTCTAACCTTTGTTGCATATTGGTTACAATTGTAACCTTTCTCTAACCTTTGTTGCATATTGGTTACAATTGTAACCTTTCCTTTTCTAACCTTTGTTGCATATTGGTTACAATTGTAACGAATTTGCAACAAAGGGTTAATATTTGTTTTTTTTATCCCAACGTTTTGATCGTTGTGCTCTCTGGCCTTCTTCACGTGTCTGACAATACAAGTAATCCTGATTTCAAACTGAACACTTTACTTAATCTACGAAACATTGTTATTGCTCTACCGTTTATTCCTGGGTATATAACGTGTTGTTCTTTGTAATGTTCAATTATTGATCTTTGTCATGCCACTAAATCCGTGTGTATACTATCCGGCCTAGGGATTGAACTCACATTTCGTGCGCCATTATATCCATTATGTTATTGTACAGTTGGACAATATAAATCAAATATGGTTATGATTATTGTTGTGTATCTTTTTATCCATCTTTCTTTGTTTTTATCTTTTTTAACATTTTCCAGATATGTTTTCACCTATCGTCATATGTGAAAAGCATTTCCTTATAGTCTTGTCGCATCTTTAAACCTAGGCCTGTCCATATCTATCTATCTATCTATCTATCTATCTATCTATCTATCTATCTATCTATCTATCTTTTTATCTATCTATCTATCTATCTATCTATCTATCTATCTATCTATCTATCTATCTATCTATCTTTTCCAGTCTGTCTGTCTGTCTACTTCAGTCTGTTCGTATTCATCTGTCTTCCACTCTATAGATCATATGATATATAAACTTATATATTTGATTAAAGAAATGACAAAATAGAAAATAACGAGTTTCACTAGTCTTTAACGCATTCGGTGTAAACTTTAAACTGCTTTTGTTGTACTTTTCTTTTCACCCTACACACACACACACACACACACACACACACACACACACACACACACACACACATATATATATATATATATATATATATATAGTTTTAAGTAGTTTCATAGGTAAAATTACTCAATATCGGGTAGAGCATATCTATATCTATAAAAGTAACTAGGGGAGACGTTGTGTAAGTATTTGTTTGTTTGATAGATTCGACTTAGCCTCTATATTTTGCGGTCTAGCTCGACGAGAGGTGCGCTCAGATGTAGATCAAAATTTTAGAAAGCTAACGACACCTTGGAATTTTTTAGAAAGCCAAAATTAAGGGTAGAAAAATATATATTATCACCCCACAAAACAGGGATCAGTTTATGTATTGATCATAATATAGAATCGATCATCCCACTTTATATTATCTATATCAAAAGATGTTGCCTCTCTCCCTCCCACCCTAATCCAATAGAGACATTCTACATTGTTATCTATATCTATAAAAGTGACGACTGTGAACTTTGTGTCAGTATTTGCGATGTAAATTTATCATGTTTTTTATTCTTATTATGCCTTAAACTACTCGAGTGAAACCGGGCTAAACTGTTAGAGTCCAGCGCCACGAGGCAACAGCCTGTTTTAAGCTTGAACGAAATGTTCCTGGCCGGAAAATTGTGTTCAAGCATGAAGCAGAGTGTCGTCGCTCAGTATCCACTTATATACATGAATATATAAAACTGACACCTACTTGAAGGGCTCAGCTGGCACATGTTTGTGTCGGGAAGTGTCCAAAAATCATCTCTCAGTTGCGTCTCTGTCCTCGTAGACATAGTGCGGCTCAGTTGTGGCTCCGTCCGCGAGGGCAGGGCTGCATCTGAGAAAAATTACACTGAGTAGATGCCCGGTCGCGGGGAACAGTGCCTCGTGGCCACGCCACCCCATTGCACCGGAGGGGTGGACCAGGTATTCGTCTCCGGGGCCAGCTCAACCGGCGGTTGAGGGGACTAGGGAATTTTTGTTCCTTTGCCCGTCCGTACGCGGTCGGCCCCCCCCCCCCCCAAGTTAAAAAGATCTTGTGTCACATCTCACTCCAGTTGGGGAGTAGGGTAAATATTCATACTTGATGGGCTTGAACACATGGATGGCTGAGCAGGGTTTGGGAGGGGTAACAGGAGAAAGCGTGTTAAGCGCGACTAAAGATATGAAGATGTGGAGAGCCATGATCGCCTACATCCTGAAGGGACACGACACATAAAAGAAAAGATAAGACTGACGCCGTAGATAAATCCATAAGTTTGAAAGATATTCTTCTTAAACGAAAGGCGTTACTTCGGAATTTTTTCCCGATCATACCCTATCTCTCTATAGTACACTGTCGATATCTATATTTCTGTCAATGTTGTGTCAGAGTGGTTTGATACCAGGTTAGGTTAAAAATACCAACAAGAAATTATTTATAATAAAATCACCAACAATACGCACGAACTGACAAAATGTAGAAACTTCCCACAAATCCGTATAAAATGTGATATGTCCCGGAAAGGAATATATATATCATTCGAGGTAGTTAAGCGGTTTAGGCAAATTCAACCGGATATAACAATCTAGTACGTAGACGTAATAGACGGTACTCGTAGTATGCAGTATACTGAGACGTAGTGAATAGACGTAGACCAATAGTTGTAGACCTCTAGTCAGAAACTAAGAGACGTAGACCTCTATGCGTCCTCACCTTAGTCGGAATTTATGGCTCACACCAACCAATCACATTACTGTGAGGGGGAACCAAGATGTATACATATTCACTATATATTCATTACATCAAAATGTTATCAAATAACCAACATGAAAAAATTCTTTTATGAAATTAATTCATATTATATACTGAAATTTCTTAAAGGAATCAAAGTGTATAACAAAATATAACTTCAACAAAACTATAACACAAAACATGTCACCGTCTTTAGTAATCATGTTCACACAAATATTTATATGCGCAAAACCCGAGCATTTACTATGTATTCAAAATAACATATATCATGTTTATATTACTTCCAAGTCCTCAAGAAAATGACCCATATAGAGTCGATATGCTATTAAACAGACAAATCAATAAATATAATCACCTCCTAAAAGTCTTGATTTTACCAGAACAAGAACATGATCCTCAAACACTAGTGGAAAATACGTATTGTTTTCAGCAAAAGAAAAAATATATTTCATTATGAAAAGGCTCAATATATTCCCCATTCAGGTCATATATACAGGAAAGTAAAAGAAAACAGTAAACAATATTGATTTCTGCTTATTAATTTTTTGCCATTTAAACAAATGAATATCTGTTCTCCCATACCATAAGAGGGGAAGCGAGATTGGTAGACATAGATATATGTATGCATAAGTGTTTTGAATATATCTCTCTTTAAAATAACTAAAATCATTAAAACTCTAATTTCAGTTAAATATGGTTAACTTATTTAAATCATTTTAAATTTTACATCTAAATAGAATCTAATTTTTTTAAATGGATAAATTAAGTTAATGATTATTAGTACATTTTATTATCCGTAAATTTATCATTAAAAAAACAGATAAAATTTAAAACATATAAAATCTTTTGAAATAAGAAAAACTGATTCAATAATTTCCGTAATATGCATTTTAGCGACTCAATGCGGAAATCTCGTCTTTCCAAAGTAAACGTAATCTGGCCTAAAGCAATTACAAAGCATCAAAGTCGACAGAAGTTGGACAAAATAAAATAGATTCATTCTCATGATACCACAATGGATTAATGGGGCTTAACACTTATAAAAAGAAACGCTTGCAGCACGGTGCAGCTTAGGGACGATTCATAGACAAAACCGATTTCCCATTTCATCTTTTGATGCCTACATGACTCAAAAGAATACATTAAGGAGATTAGATTTATAATAAATTTAGTCGCAAATTAATTCGTTCCTTTATGACTTCTTAGAATTAGTCTATAATACAAGTGTCTATTAGGTTGCATGTTTCATGAGATGAAGGCAAGGCTGTTAAAATTAAGCAAGTCTGAGTGCTAATAAGTGAGGGTTCTATTTTGAAATTTATGTGAAGAAGTTATTTTCTCGTCCGTGTCTATGATGAGTGCAGATTTTTTCTAATTTGATCCGTATAATCATTTTTCAATGCATAAAACGCAATGGTATATAGGGTTTGGTGGATAAATGATGGCCTAAATTACGCAAAAATAAAAAAAATAACACTGACTTCTTATTTTAACAGATATATTTACCGAAATTACACAAGAATATCATGGAATAGTAAAGAGTAAATTTATTCAATAAAATCGACATTGGCTTCAGCCAGGGCTCCAGATACACACACATACATACACACACATATATATAATGCAGTGCATCTTCATGCAAGCATGTTTTATTGAATAATATAGATATACTATGCTTATTTATTTTTATAGCAATCTTTTATAGTTCTCTCATCAGGTTCTTGATGTTAAATTTAAATTCATTAAGAAAGACGCCGTACTTTTTTTTTAACCCAAGTCCTTTCAATCCTTTCCGAGTTCATCTTCAATGGTGAATTGCAAAGACAAAATAATTGCTATTGTAATCGTTCTGATGGTGATTGTTATAATTATTTTAACATTTTTCAGACGTCCTCCTAGTAATACTATTTGCAATTTATAAATCTCTTGTTAGTTCCTTATATATTTGTGGATGCGTTTCTGTTTTGCAGCCATCTTTCCTGAATGACAGAAAGCCCGTACATACACTCATACACACGTATGTGGGTTTCTTTGCTTTTGTGTATTATCAAAGAAAAGAGAGCTACACACAATCCTAGCAAAAAATAATGAAAAACGAACTGTAAGTATATTATACTCTAATTAAGACTGAGCTCTCTGGAGAGAGAAAATTTTAAAAACAGCTACCACTTCTGTGATTTACGCGTTACTCTATAGCAATGAATGAGTTTTTCCGGTGACTGGCGTGTGTATACACCGCCTATATATAACACGCGAAATTTTTTCTTCCTGTGGCTTAGGGAGTAGGGACTCCGACTGACCAAATCGGTCGACTTTCGATCCCAGCTGGAAGCACTAGGAAGTGCAGCCACACTGATGAGCTGTGATGCAGCAAAACAGGCTTGTATGTTGATCTAATATATATATATATATATATATATATATATATATATATATATATATATATATATTTCAATCCTGGGTTAAAAGCAATTGAATGTCTAACCGTACTGATGAGCTGTCTGCGGATGACTACGCTCTCACACTCAGGAGGAATGGTAGACTTTGAAAAAACAGTAGCTACTCTAGCATCTACGCATCGCTCATTCATTAATGAATTCGATCACTCTGGCTATTGGCGTATGGTATATGATACGCTAAAAAGTCTGCCTCCCTATACCGAGCGCCCATAGCCCAGAGGTAGAATCGCCGACTGACCTCAATTCGGTCGGGTTTCAATCCGAGGTTAAAAGCAATCGGATGTCTAACCGTACTGATGAGATACAGCGAAACAGATCTGTCTGCGGATGACTATATATATATATATATATATATATATATATATATAATGGCATGCTACTCGTTTATGAACACCTTGCCTAATCTTCCCATTATAAATATCTTAAGCTATTTAAAGCTTCCTTTTCCTTCAAACATGCACTGAACACTTTCTAATAAAACTGCTTACTGATCTAATTTAAATCCAATCTATAACTGTTTAATATATGTATAATACCCAGCTATTCGTTTCTGAATACCACATCCATCTGGCAAATCCCTATTAGACGCGCTCGCTCTCATTGCATAGTCCATCTGTCGTTTATAATGCAACGATCTCAGCGGACGTTTGTTACAGTTTCTGGTATAGAGCGGATTATTTGGCGTAAGCATTTTTTTCTCTAAGTTTTTTTTTAAGCCCATCGATTACGATGACTTGTGACTGGCATAACCATCTAACAGTTCCGTCGACCTAATTTCACTCGGAATGCTTGGCTTAACCCGTGATATGGTTTTCAAATATTTTCCAAAGGTAACGAGCGATGAGATCGCCTCTTCAAACAGATATAATCAAGTCAGTTCATGATTCTCTTATAGCAATTTACCCATGGCACACATGAACTCTTCCAAACTATAAATAAGCAGCAGTTTCGGCTTTGTGCTGGGAGAGAGAGTCGTGGTGATGATCTTTTTATATTGTATCAGTTTGTAGTACTGTTCTTTGTTAATATATCTGTTTTAACTCTATTCCATCTCTGTGCCTTTTTTTCTGTCCCCTAACCAGAACAAAACTTAGAATCTACACACTTGTAAAAGTGGGGAAAAACAACCTTGCTAAGAACTAATAAAATACCCAGTTCCCTGAGAGAGGAGAAAATCAAGTTTAAGCGGGAAATTTTTACTAATGTAACTTTTAAAGAAGAATGTTAAGCCTAAAATCGTTTGTATTAAAGAATATAGAAAATTTATTTGGCACTGACTGGATGGAAAAAATTCAGTTGTGGGACAAGCCAATTAATTTATTTTGCCAAAAACTCAAAAACCTGATCACCAAGGCAAATAATCTAATAAAGAACTTAAAAGAAAAATTTCTTGAGGTTTTTTTGGGGTGGGGAACCTTGGTCGGTGTACTAAGATGACGGAAAATGCGAGTTAAAAGATGATATTAAAAAAAAAGACAAACAAAAAAAACGAAATGTATCTTTCGCCTCATTACCAAAAACAAAAAAAATGAAGAACTCGACAGACTAGAAGATTCGAATCCGAGTTTTATGCCCAGAAAAGAAAACGTTCAAGCTATGTGTACATATATGTTGATTTATATTTACGTACGAACAAGGAGAATTATTTGACATGCTAAAAGACGAATGATTGTAAATATATATTTTTAATTTTGTTCATAAATTCACTTTCTGTCGATATGCATTCGAATATATATGCATACAGATATATATTATGCATACAGATATATATTATATTATTTCTATGCAATATGCAGCAGCATGTCTTCAAGATGTGACAATTAATATTCCCGTAATAAACGAAATATGTCGCTATGCTAATGAGTCGGTGAAATACTTGTACCTGATCATATATGGATATAGTTTAACTTCCACTTTTTCATAATAAAATATAGATACATAATTTGTTGCTAAGCAATAGATTAAGTTGTATGTGTCTATATTACACTTTCGGCAGAAAATGGGGTGGTTTCCAGAGAAGAAGAAATGTTTGTATCTAATGTTATGCTTTAGATTAGAATTAGCCTCACGTATATATATATACTAGTAGTATAGCCCTGTGTTGCTCGGGTGTAATGAAAGCTTTAAAACTAATCCATGGTCCTGGAACTCAGACTCTTTGGACGTTGGCACGAAAGACTAAAAACAATAGTTGTTTCCAGGTAAAGCGAAACTGGAGACTGAAAGAAAAATGAATGGATGTAAGTCAAATTTTGATTCCCTGGTATTGATATCAAATTAGATTTTTTTGTCGTAATCTGAATTTTGAAGGATAAATAAGACCTCTGAGTAAATGGTACCATGGCTGCGACTAAGAACTACAATAATACCTAGTTAGAGCCAAATCCGAAGCAAAAACTAAAATAAAAGGGCTGAAAAAAATATAGACATACAGGCAGATAAACACACACACAAACATCTTGCCTTATATATATATATATATATATATATATATATATAATCGATTTTCTGCGCTATTCTAAGAACTGCAACCTTGAAACTTTTGCATATAGTTTCTTATGTCTTTGTCTTTGAGTGTATCAAAATCGATTAAAATCGAACCACTCCTCCTATAACCCGATTTTTTCGATTATCAATTTTCGATATTTATCGGGGGTACCTCGGCACAAAACCTAGCAAATAACACTTGCAGACGCTTATAGTACAACTGTGTAAATTTCCAAGAAAATCGGTTCAGCCGTTTCGAAGTCTATAGGTAACGGACACACAGACACACACAGAGACAAAGATCCATTTATAAATAAGTATATATATATATATATATATATATATATATATATATATATATATGCAATAAAAATCCAGGATAGGATTGGTAAATAATCCGGGATAATGTTGGCAAATAATCCAGGAGGATCCTAGTAATATTGTTAAAATATTAACCCTTCGTTAAAATATTAACCCTTTAACGATATTAACCCTTAATGTCGTTAAAATATTAACCCTTTGAGGATCCTAGTAATATCGTTAATAATATTAACCCAAAGGGTTAAAACTGATCCAATGTAAATTAGCTCAATGTAAATTAATTTAATTTATAGAGCGGATATTGATTTATTTATCCGTAAATTCAGAGGGGAAATAGCCATTTTCAACATGTCATTTTAAGACATGCATTCTCAACCCCAAATAAACAAAGAAATTTATACATACATTATATATATATATATATATATATATATATATATATATATATATATATATATATAAAGTGTGAGAAGCCGTGAACGTTTTACTTTAAAATATATATTTATTGTTTGGTTACAAGTTATGAAGTATTAATTTGTCATGATTTGCGCTACACGTGTTTCGAGTTTAAAATTGACTCTCTTCAGGCGAACAAATTCGTTGTTTTACGTTTGGGTTTCTCTGAGTATCTGATCCTTTCAGGTCAGGTTTGGTAGAGCTTATTGGTAGTACTTATTATTTATTTTTCATAAATAGGAGTAGATATATTCGCCTATCGTCCACTCCCTTCTAGTCTTTTAAATAGGAGTAGAGGTTTATCCCTTGTATGATACTATGCTACAGTAGTGGAATTAACGTTGTTAATGTAAAATGTGAGTTTGAAATATGGAAGAAAATTGAGGAGATGAAGATCTTTTCTTTCTCTTTCTTTTCTTTTCCTATCGAGAGTTTGGTATATAGGAAAAACGTTTGGGACATGATTATCTGTTTATCGAAATCAGAGTTGAGAAAGTTGAATTATGCTAACAAGAGTAAAAGTAACAGCTGACCAAGAGCCCATCTAGAATACAATTGTAGAAATGTAAACAAATCAAGAAATAGGAATTTATTTGTCGCTCGAACAAATGAAATGAGAAACAAACCCGTAAATTTCGCCTGCACTTCCGATAACAGATCGAAAGAATGGCTGGTTGTTGATTATGTGAACAAAAAAGATCAGAGCCCTGGAAATTATATTCGTCACTGAAAAATGAGTTAGTTAAAATTAATGATTAAAATAAAGCCTGTCTATTTGTCCACACGGTTTAAAAATTATATTCATCATGGAGACAAGTCTCCCTGTGAGAATAGGCTAAGATTGAATACTGAGAGAGAAGTATGAAAAGGAAGCAGAAATTACCTCCGTCCATTTGAAAGTAAAGGTGTGAGGTGTAAATAAAGTGGCTATGAATTAAAGAGGAGGAGCGATCCTTGACACTGGTGAATGGCTTTCAAAATTTGGAAGGTTGATTAATGCGAAATCTGAGGAAATACCAAAACACCCAAAACCAGCCGGCCCCAGGAATTCATATAAGCAGCATGAGAGACGAAAATCAACATACGGTGTAACTATGGCCGCTCCACTAGCACTGTACATCAAGGAGGAACAAAAGCAGTGATTCGACTCTGGAAAGTGAATGCTCCCTCATCGATGATAACGCGTCGGTTAGACATAGCATCTCTCGAGCTTGCTGAATATTCATGTCAGTGGCGGAGGTTGACGGGCTTCATGCTCCTTACTACGTCACTCTTGTCTGGCCACTTTTTAAATTCTTGATCCACTCACACGTATTTCTACGCAGTTGTGCACTGGCGGAGTCTTGTGTTAAAAACCTTTGCTGACTTTCAGACACTAGCACATATTCCGACCAGCGAAATTGGGTCACTGCTCTTTGTTCCTCCTTGATTAACACTGCTAGCGAAAAGTCTATGTTTACACTGTAACAGCAGAAATAATACTGGCGTGATCAAGCTCAAATTTTGATTATGTGACAGTAGTTTCACGCATGACCAAAAAGCAGTGTGAAATGCTTAAAGTTAGATCATGATGGAAGTGCAGATAATGTTTGACTTACCCTCATATATATATATATATATATATATATATATATATATATATATATGTGTGTGTGTGTACGAATATACACTGATATATACATATATATATATATATATATATCAGTGTGTATATATATATATATATATGTGTGTGTGTGTGTGTGTGTGTGTGTGTACAATTGAAAACAGAAACATTCCATGGTTAAGCGGAAGTTTAGATTTATTTCAGACAAACCATTATCAGCTTCCGTATTTATTGTTCAGAAGATTTTACACGAATAACATGTCAGTTTTCATTTCTGCATATATTTGCTCTATATGTATTTATATACATATATATTTAGAGCTCTCCTAGAGAGTTATCCTACCACTTTATGTACAGGATACTCCTTTGGATTTTTCTACATCTACACCGCATGTTTATATATATGTTTGTGTGTGTCTGCATGTATGTCCGCATCTATGAGTAAATGTGTTTGTGTCCATAATCCCCATGAATGTAATTAATGAATTATTTACTGGTCGATTTGTCACAATAATACATTACTCTTAATTCAGAGATTAACAGTCGATATGCAATTATAATTCGAAAAGTCGGTCGTTTTGCTCTCAGAACGAGCATTTTATTCAGACGAATCGGCCAGCGAAATTATGAGTTCCATCACGTTTCCTGGCAACGTTTTGTGTGTTTTCGAGCTTAAAATAACAAAACCGCATATTCCTTCTCTTCGAACCAGCATACAAATTAGTCTGCGAATGAACGTTACACAAAGATTAGTCGGCAATCGATGGCTTTTCATTTGACGCTGAAATCGATCCTCGTAGGGGATCGGTAATTGGTAGTGAATTGCTGATACTATAACGGGTTATTATGACGTCTGCCTATTTTACTCTCCCCATTTTCATTTAGTCAATGTATAGGCAAGTATTTTGTGGGAAAATTGTTAATGAATGCGTTTATGTATTACGTGTGCACACACAAACACACACATACGTACATAGTAATCAGCACTGCAGTTTCATGCCTCATGATTTCACTAGAACAGGATGCTTGTAGTTATTATACTATATTGATTCTTATGTCCACACTTTTTATATATGTGTGTCTTCACTTAACAGTTCTTATTTTACTCCATTTTATATATATATATATATAGGTTCAAGTTATAGACGACCGGAGCCATATGGAAAAATATGGAAAGTGAAACATTTTTTAATTTATGGCTAATGTTTTAGATTATTTATAGTGCTGATTTTGTGTTATTTTTTAATTTAATTTATTTATTTTAATCAGTTCGCCTAAAGTAAGACGATAATGCTACTAAGACGTAAGACGTTACTGAAAGTAAATGATAATATTAAGACTTTGTAAGGAACTGGAAATCTAATCCTAAAGAGGAAACAAAGGGATAAAACTTTACTCCTATTCAAAAGAGCGAGGAGAAGTATAAACCGAGCAATAAGATAAATTCAGTCAGTCAGTTAAGTGTCATACGTGATGCACGGTTTGGGCGATCGTGTCTCGAAAGAGACATGACTAACTGGGTAGAAGATTATCCCGCAGTAGGTTGCCATTGCTTTCTGCGGTAGACTGGTACCAGCCAATGATATAGAACCTAATCTGTCCTATTATTTAACCCATAATTGGAGGCAAGAGACGGATTAATACCTTTCCCAAGGGTATTTGTGCGTAAGTGAATGCAAGGAATTCAACTGCAATTTGAACCCGACTCCCCGATTTGTCGTTCCGAGTCGATATCCACTGCACCGCAACCCACATCCGCTATAATTATATACTCCTATATTTTATTATTTTTATTTTGCATATTTTTTATTACTGTACATTCCACTATCATTTATTTATTTTTTAAATAAATTTAATTTGATTTAGAAATAGGTTATGGGTTATTTTAATCTTTGAGGATTTTGTTGTTTGTGTATGTAGTGAAGTAGGAATTTACTTTCATATCTACGATTAGAAACGAACTTAGATAATTTGTTTAGGTGTTTATCAAATGGAAATACGATTATTGTTATTTTTTCAAGGCAAATAGGTTTTGTTTCGAGTTGGTTCAAACGCATAATCACTTTTCCATATTTCCTATGTCATCTTTGGTGTGACCACCTCGTATATATGTGGTTCCATATATGTTTTAAGAATGACTTACCTTATGCATATATTGTGTTGTTAAATTGTATCTGAATAAGCTGATCATGAAAACATCAGTTGTAAAGAGGAAACTGAAAAAATGTTTCTTCCTCCTACTCCATCATCTATAATGTTGTACCGACAGTCAACATGCAGATTCTACAATATTTTTATCTTCAAACGCACTATCTTCAATATTGACCATTCTTCTCCTATAAATCAAATTTTAATATTTATGTGTTTATGTATTAAATAGTATATTTAGGTAGTGACTATTTTCTGGCAAACCTGGAAATAGATATAGCAGTAATTCAAGAATACTAAACTGTCGTATCTATCTCTCTGTAATATATATATATATATATATATATATATATATATATATATATATATATATATAATGTGTGTTTAAATATCATGATCCTGATAATGAGACTTGTAATTAATCAAGACTTTTTCTTTTCTCTTTTCAATATTACCTGGATATTAACCTAAACAAAATAAAATTATATACATATATACATATTGTAAAAATCATGGTATTTAATTTAACAAAAGGTGCAATGGATGGCTTTTGTCTGGGCTGGAGATGAGAGAATTACTTAATGAGTAAAATATAATGAAGAAAAGCGAGAAAAATTAAACTCTTGCAAAATACATGAAGAATGAGATAATCACAGAAAGGAATAATTTGTTTGTTTGATTAACGGCAAATCAACCTCCTTATGAGTCATTTAATCCCGAAACTAATTTTTTTCGGAGTATTAGTTGTTTCCTTTACAAAAATATATTACTAAAATGGCATTGTTTTTACAATGAAAACGCATTGCTAACATTTTTATTATAAAAATGTGTTTTTATTTTTTTCATAGTGTTTTTAACCCTGTTTTGGGTTTCACTATTTGCCTATAGTTGGGACGCTAACCACCTTGGGTCAAAGTGAACTTGGAAACAACGACAAATAGAGTGGTGCCATGCTCCTCAAAACCCTCCGATCACAATGCTTGCTAACAGATGTTGTTTAATCAAAACGAAAGAAAAAATTGATCAAAAAAGAGGATATTTGAGAAAGAGAAAAACAAAATAAATTTCTTCTTCTTTTTTCCGTGTCTCTTCAGAACTTAGGCGATCATCTACAACTTCATTTTCTGTGCAGTTTTTACTTAAGACTGTCTTTTACTATCCTTTCTTAAACCCTGTTCTTCCAACCATTTACACACGCTCCTTAAAAGATTGCTAAAAAATGAATGAAATTAAAATGCAAAAATAAGTGACGAAGAAATAAAGGAAAATTTAAATAAAAAAGAAAGTAAGTTATAAGGAAAAAAGAAATAATATTTTTCAACAATAGTTGCTCTGATTTTTTTTATTTCTAATGTATTTTTGAATAAGAAAGCAACTGACAGTATAATTATGAAATATATAAATTTTTATATTAAATATAAATAGGTGTGTCTATGATACGCATTGATATTTATCTATTGTCAACGGGTTCCAAATTGAGGCAATGTTAAGTGCCCAGACTTAATGTTTCATTTTAACGAGAATTGTTGAACATTCTGCGTAGTCAGGTTTTATTTTCATTAAAAATAGTTTTAATTATTTATTTTAAAAATGAGGATTACAAAAGTTTAAAAGTTTATCAAACTGAAAACATGAAATGACATGTGTAAATATTTTTTAATATTTTTATTTAAAATCTTTTGTAAGAACCATTCTTTCATTCGTTTTTTTTCTATCGATTTCTAGTGCTGAAGGTGACGATAGAGTAGTTGATGATTCGAACCATACCTTTATAAAAAGCAATATGAAAATATATTATTGGGTATTACTTATATTTTCTATACGAATAATTTATAGAAAATAGGACTTTTATATTGATAATTAACTGTATACCTGTAAACCATTTTACAATATAAAGCTGTTGCTTTTTAATCATTTATGTAGGTATATACTAAGAAAGTTAACACGAAACAAAAAAAATAATAATTTCATCCGTTTATTTCTGATCTCATTGTTATGCTAACTTCACCTAACGTCCATGGTCTCATAACAACGGTGTATCACATTTCCGAAATATATGTCATACTATCATTATTTACATTATTCGGATTATTGTCCTCATCTTTGTTGCCATTTGTACGACTTTTCAGTCGTTGTACGCTCCGACCTTCTTCAGGTGATAGGAATTTCAAACCGAACCTTTTATTACAATCGCTGGGGTATATGATCTTCATTCCTTGCGTAGAGACTCTTTTGGTAGTCATGAGTTATCTCTCTGTAATCCTGTAAGTTACTTGTTCACCACTGCTGTAGCCTAGTATTGAACTCACAACTCTTTGGATGACTTCACAGGAACTAACCAACGTTTATATCCACTGGGCCATGTGTCCTTAAGAACACATACCCTTGCAATAAAGGGTTCAGTTCGAAATTCTTAGCACCCGAAGAAGGCCGGAGGGTACAACGGCTGAAACCTCGTACAAATAGCAACAAAGACGAGGACAATAGTACGAATAATGTAAATAGTGTAAATACTACCTCATCTCAGAAATATAGACAAAGTCATATTATGCTTTCTATTATAGAACAGGTCGCTTTTGTCTACACACATATGTTCAGACAAACCTCGGCGAAAACATTTTTAAACAAAATGTTTCATAGCAATCTTCTGCTTGGGAAATGCTTGCTTTCGTTTGAATCTATGGCTTTTAACAAAGTTTGGATATCCCAAATAGGCGTAGATAAAAAATATTCAAATATTTCAGTTACAAACAAAACACATTTGTCCGTATTTGTACTTAATCTGCGTGATGTATGACATCGCTCATATTAAATTTACATCAATATTTAACAAGATTCGCGTCTGTGCAGGCGCACACATGCGAATCCACGTGAAGTTAACGAAGTGTATTATCATAATGATAATCCTGGTAAAATTTATAACGAAAGTTGCACAAATATTCTCTAACGACGCTATTGTTAAAAGGAAACATTTCCAGGCTAGCAACACGAACATTTTCTGTCGCGTGACTATTCCCGGGTTTGTATACAGTCACTGCGAGGCCGCTAACAGGCCATAATCTCTTTTTAACTTGACTACAACCAGAAGAACATTATATTTATACAAGTGCGTTTAGCGGCTATAGAGGAAAATTATACAGATGAATTCAGCCATGGTGAAAAATTACAACATCCTAACTTATACAGAGAAATTATTCTAAGGAGACGAAAACATCTACCAGGATTTATTATCGGCGTATGTTACCTTAACAATATACACTACATGGCTAATACTGTATTGATAGAAGATTCAGAGGGAAAACTAAACGGCTTATTGGACAAAATAGTCGAGGAATACAAGAAGAACGGACAAGCCAATAATTATAAGAAGACGGAATTCATGGTTGTCAGTAAAAAGGATAACTTAATTTGTGAGTTACGTAACGGGGACGTCAAAACAGAAAGTGCAGAAATTTAAATGTCTATTAGATTCACAGCCAATGGAAAGTATGAAATAAGCCCGAAACATACAGAAATAGGTATGCTTTTCTGAATCCGGGTAGAGAGATTAACGATCGAATAATGTTATGAGAAATAAGAAAACGAATGATAGACTGCTATGAAATGTCTAATATCTTATAGAAATCTGAATTCTAGGCTGTTTTAGAACAGGTGAAGAAAATATTTGAAGGAAGAGATATGCATCTACCGATTAATTTTACTAAAACCATGAACAAAATATATGGGAAACGACAAGTTTTGAGAATAGGGAAAAATCCTCCGCTAAAAACAGAAGATAGAGGATTGAAATATTTTCAACACATAAAAAAAAAGACTTCGAGAATTTAACAATTATGTAATGCTTCGAATGCATGAGATGTAAAGAAAGCAGTGTGAGATGAAAAGGATGGAACAACAGTTACTACAAAGACAAATTGTTTTGTAAAGTAACAGTATTAGCATAGCAACAGATAGGATGTTAAGGAGATCCACAATCGATTACGGACATGGTAAATAAAAGAAGTGTTTATAGAAACAAATATCACGAAGACAAAGAAGAGTTTTAAAAGAGTAATCTTTACTTAGAATTACAAAATTTGACATTAGGTAGAGCCATGATCAATCGAACAGACACGGCTCTTAAAAGAGACAGGGTATATGTAACAAGTGTCACAACGACAAACAGCAGTTATAATGAAGGAAGTTTACTTGCAACAGATAGGATGTTAAGGAGATCCACAATCGATTACGGACATGGTAAATAAAAGAAGTGTTTATAGAAACAAATATCACGAAGACAAAGAAGAGTTTTAAAAGAGTAATCTTTACTTAGAATTACAAAATTTGACATGAGGTAGAGCCATGATCAATCGAACAGACACGGCTCTTAAAAGAGACAGGGTATATGTAACAAGTGTCACAACGACAAACAGCAGTTATAATGAAGGAAGTTTACTTGAGTAATAAAATGTAATTACGGTTATCTAACGGATATCGGCGCGTAAAGTGGAATTTGCGAACCGAGATCTTTATGAAAAAAGCATAAATCCCTCCCTTCTCGTACCACTTTGAGTTATGGACGTGGTGTAATGGTTAGCCTCTTGTCTTGCTAGGGTCATCGTTCGATCCTCACTGGATAACCCATACTTTCGGCATTGTGCCACATCTAAGCTGCACTTAGAAAATTATGTCTCGGCTATAAATCAAATACCGAGAGAGACTTGCGTGGCAACCAATATAAGAGAAGGAAAACTCTGAATATGTGACTGTGGTGAAAACAGTAGAAAATCTCTCCACTCTGTTTATGAATAATGCATGGCAATTCACAGATTTTAAAGAAAAAGATTATGTTGAAAGTCTTGAATAACTGTAAAAAACAAAAAAAACAAAATACAATAGGGCAAGTTGTGAACATTCATAGACACCTTATGTCATGCAGGGAGATGTTACAAAGAACATTCAAACTAGAAAAACTGTCACGAGAACGTTGACTCTTGGAATTAGTTTTACAAGAGTTCAGCCTGCGTAGATGGAAATGAGTAACGTGATTATCTTTTACATTAAAAAGATTTATAAGCACAATGCAAAGTGAGATAAAAAATAGTGATAAATTACAAAATCTGTTGCAATATTAAACATTTATGTTTTAAGAATAGATATATATTTTAGCGCAATGTTTATTTTAGCAGTATTTTATACTGAGCACTCGCTTGCTTATTTCTTAACCCTCCTGGCAAGTCCTTAATAAGGACGTTTTATTACTGACAATGATCCAAAACAAAAAAAGGTACAACTGCAATGACTATTTATTTATCAATGACATTTTCCTTCAGTAATTAGAAAAGTCAGTTAAGAAGTACGTAGACTATTGAACAAAAGTTATTTTTCAAAACAAATATTTATTTTCCAACATAGCTTCTATCACTGTTAATGAACCGATAAACAATAAAGACGAACATATTCAGTAGTAAATATTTCAGATCAAAATTCGTGTAATAATTCTGTCAAGCTATAGAATTATTGATCCATCGTCGTGCATAGAAATAGTAACAAAAAGAAACAGTATGTTTTAGGACATTCTGTTTCTTTTTATCAAACGTGCAAGTTCGTACATGAACAGAAATATGAATGACATAAGGTTAGATGATCTGTACATATAACAAAGAATAATTGACTTAGAAGACGAAAGATATGACAAAGAATCGAGAATAAAACGGAATGATAATGATAGAGACACAAGAAGGAAATCGCAGTCATTAAGATAAGGTTGAAGGAAAGAATAGCAAGTAGGTAATAAAAAAAAGAAGCGAAATCCATTGAAGTAATTAAAACAGGAAAAATGTATAAACACAACGGTAACTCTCTTTTTATCTCTACACTGGGAGTATAGCCCGGCGTTGCTTGGGTGTAATGAAAGCTTTAAAACTAATCCATGGTCTTGGAGCTCAGACCCTTTGGACGTTGGCACGAAAGACTAAAAGCAATAGTTGTTTCCAGTTAAAGCGAAACCGTAGACTGAAAGAAAAATGAATGGATGTAAGTCAAATTTTGATTTCCTGGTACCAATACAAAATTTTCTGCACTATTGTAAGAACTGCAACCTTGAAACTTCTGAATATCGTTTCTTATGTCTTTGTCTATGAGAGTATCAAATTTGATTAAAATCGGACCACTCCTTCTATAACCCGATTTTTTCGATTATCGATTTTCCATATTTATCAGGGGTACCTCGACACAAAACCTAGCTAAGAACACTCACAGATGCTTATAGTACAACTGTGTAAATTTTCAAGAAAATCGGTTCAGTCGTTTCGGAGTCTATAGGTAACGGACACACACACTCAGAGACACATTTCGCTTTTATAAATAAGTTTAGATATTAGTTTTTCCAGAGAGTTCTTGACAATTTTTAAGGAAAACTAAAACACAGTAAAATTATGCTATTAAATATTTATTCAAGTAAGTATGAACCAATTTGTACACAACATTTTTCTGTTATTTTTCCTTCACCATAAAGATTCAATCTTTCTAGAATTTTGGTAGTTTCTCGACAAAAAACACAAGGTGTTTTTCAGGCCACCTAAGAAATATTTTTTTATCATTAAGATTATTTTTCAAGAACCTGAATAAATGAAACTCTAAAGGATAAATGTCTGGTGATTATGGCGGTTTGGATAACACATCTCAGCCAAGCTGAAACAATTTTGCCGGGTTTCCAAAAGAACGTAACGTCTGGCATTATCTTGATGAAGAACATCACCTTCACTGTTTGCCAATTCTGGGCACTTCCTTGAATTTCTGCATTTAATTTGTCAAGTTGCGAGCAGTAATTTTCAGAATCAATTGACTGGTTATTTGACAAAAGCTCATAGTACAGGATTCCTTTTCAATACAAGCAGATGCAGAGCAGGACTTTCTTAGGATAAAGACCTGCTTTTAAGAAGATTAAAGTTAGCTCATATTTATTTCAATGACACAGTATCTCTTTCGTTGAACATTTATGTAAAGGATCCATTTCTCATCTCCAGACATATCTTGTTTCAAAAAGGCGCATTTTCATTGCATTTATACAGCAAATCATAGATATAAATGCGCTCCAAGAGATCCTTTTCACTCGGATCATGTGGTACCCAAACATCGTAATAATTTGAGTAACCAAACTTCATTATGTACTAAATGAGGGTTGATTTTGATAAATTCATTGTTTCTTCCATTTTCTGCGTTGTGTAATTCGTGTTATTATCAATAAATGCCTTTCGTGCTTGCAAAAAAAAAAAGCGTTTTCTCGCTGCGACGGCATTTCTCACTGTCAGCACTCTGACTTCGGGCAGAGGGCGCTCTCTGCTTCTGAGCAGAGAGCACTAACCTAGTCGTGGTTCCACCGCAGAGTAGAAGCACGACTGGGAAAAATAGACAGGTATTTTTTGGCCGGGCCATATAGCCCGGAAATTCTCACTCATAATTGACCATGTGTCACATGTTGCCTTTACTGGGAGGGACAACTAAATATAGTGATTGTCAAAAGTAGTGGTAAAGCAGTTATAAAGAGTGGTTGTCGAAGAGAGTTAGTTTGGAGTCATTACCCGGACATACTTCACTACAAAACTGTATATATTTTTTCTACTAACAGTATTCCTAGTATTCCTGAATTGACTAACCAGTGTTCCAGTTTATACATTTTTGTTCAATATAACTTACATTTTCTATCTCCATATCTGCTTTTGTTATTTATTATTTTGCGTGGTTTCTGAACAAGAATCCAAAATAATATGTAATGTGCGTGAGGTGGAGGCTGAGCGTTCTTTTTCAATAAAACTACAATCATCAACTCTAAATTTAGTGAAACATTTCCGTAGAGCTCTGTGAGCTAAAGCACCTACACCGTACACAACACATTTTTGTTGCTTGCGAGACATTTTTGCCCGCCCTGTTGACGGGGCATCAGAATACGCCAACTGCCCCTCTGCAGAGAGTAAAAGTCTCTCGATGGGGCCACCTGTTGACCGTGGGTGGCGACCCATGTCGTCTGGGGACGGAATCCTGGTGATTGAGCAGGCCATGGCCCGGGTGCAAAGAGGTCATGGTCCTGCAACACATCACTTCGGCCCTTACCTGGGCTAGACGGGCGGTCGGAGAGGCCCGATCCGATCAACCGGCTGGTCAGGTCAAGCCCTAACATCTACTTCCAAACATACCCTCAAAAACATTTTCTACCAAGACTGATGTATCCTACCATACATATCCACCCCCCCCCCCGCAAAAAAAAACTACAAGACCATGGAAAGTTATATATAAGAAAACTACCACCAGCTTTCTATGAATAGATGTTAGAAGGCGCTGGCTAAGGGTCAATCGACGGTGCAAGATACATAGGCCCAGACATGGCTACAAGCCATCTAGCTGTGCACCTACATTATGGGGCGGTGCACAGAGGGAGGAGACAGGTGCTCCGGGTCTCTCGCGCCGTCGAGTATACTGGAGGGGAAGTTCCTGATCTGTCAGGGCGAATGGGTTTCCCCCCTGACAGATCCCGTTCGTGGGCTCCAGCCTGGTTTGGTGGGTGGGAATAACCCTCCAATGAATAATATATTATATAGTATGTCTAATAAATATTCCAAACGCCCCCATATAGAATCTCCATCAGACTCAGAAAGTGAGTTTATTATTACAAAACATTTTCCTCAGTTTATTGTTTTGGAGTTGTTAGAAGAAAAACAATTAACAAAGATATCCCCATTTGTTATTGAAAAAAATACTTTCTGGTGCTATAGTACCAAAGATGGTAAACAAAGTTACAAATGGTACGCTACTTGTCCAAGTAGAAAAAAAATCATATTCTGATACACTTTTAAAAATGAAAACCTTTTCTGTAATAAAGATAAAAGCATATCCACACAACACGCTGAACAAATCTAGAGGTGTAGTCAGAAGCAGTGAGCTTTCACTCTGCACTATCGAAGAAATTAAGACTCAGCTAAAAACACAAGGTGTAATAGACATACGACGTATTCAAATTAGAAAAGGAACATTTGTCATCGAAACAAACACATATATATTCACTTTCAACCTCCCCAAAGGTCAACCAGTACATCCCAAACCCTCTACGGTGCTTCAATTGTCAACGTTTTGGACACCATAAGGACAGGTGCACGAGACTTCCAACATACAGAAGATGTGGAGAAAGAGACTCTGACCACCATGGGCAAGAATGTAACAAAAAAGCAAAATGTGTTAATTGCCTTGAAGATCACCCATCAGACTCCAAACAATGTATAATCTGGAAAAAAGAAAAAGAGATCAATGCTATCAAGTTTACACGTAATATATCCTTCTCTGAAGCTAGAAAGATAGCTAAAGCAACTGGCTTATTCCTCACTAAATCATATGCATTAGTTACTAAACCAAAACCAAACAACTCTGAAAAACAAGAATGCCATTCTTGCAAACTCCTTCTCAGTAAATTATCAAAACTTACACCAGAAACACTCCTCGCTTTCTTGAAAGAAATTAATCCACTCACTGAACCTGACAATAACACTGAACCTTCAAGCATGGAAAAACCATCAACATCAAAAACCTCTATGGCAAAACAAAAACCTCTTTTCCAGAGGGAAACTATAAAAAAAAATCGATTTTACGGAAGGAATCTAAGTCCCCTCCCCCAAAGAAAGTCACTACTACTCAGGAGCAGACTGTACAGCGATCTTCTTCTAAACAAAGAACTATAGTGGAGAAAAGCACATAAAAAACCGATGCACATCTGTAGATTCATAAGACATGGAAACGGAGAGTATCCCTCCTGTAGAAAACAACCACCTCAATTCTCATAAAGATAAACAGAAATCAAATACATAAAATTTAACCATTGCCAGCAAAATAATTCAATGAAATTGCAGAGGTATAAAAGCCAATCTGAACGAACTTCTTCTACTAATATCCAGTCTATGTCTTATAATAATATGTTTACAAGAAACTTTTTAAAAACCGTCTGAAAGCATTAAACTCCGCAACTTCTCTGAATACAACCACAATGTAAATAACCCAAGTAGAGCTTCCAGAGGAACATCCATTCTTATCAATAATAAAATAGCACAAAGCCAGATAAATTTACAAACTAATTTACAGGCAATTGCCGTTACAACCACTTTACATCGGACTGTCACAGTTTGCTCCATTTATCTACCTCCAAATGACCCTATAAACGAAACAGAAATAGAAAATCTTATTAACCAACTCCCTCGTCCCTTCCTACTATTAGGTGACTTTAACAATCACAACACTAGCTGGGGATGCTCAGACACAAACAGAAGAGGAATCATAATAGAAAATGTCATAAACAATAACAACCTATGTATATATAATAATAAGAAACCAACTTTTCTGTAAGTGATCCAAGTATCTTTATGCATTATGACTGGACTGTTCATAAGGATACACGTGAAAGCGATCACTTCCCAATAACATTAGAACATACTAATGAAATAATAATCAAAAATACCTCACTGGAACCGTAAGAAAGCCAACTGGAATAAATTCAATCAATTATGCAAATATAAACACCTTCCTGAAATACATGAGAAAGACCCGATCACGCATTTTACAGATACTATTATATCTAAGGCTGTGGAATGTATCCCTAAAACAACTTCATCAACTAAGTATTACCGGCCTTGGTTTAATGAGGATTGTAAAAAGTCTATCAGGCTACGGCGTGCTGCATTAAGAAAATTCAACCATCGACCCACTGCTCAGAATTTAAATTATTTTAAAATATGCAGGGCTAAAGTACGCCGAATAATAAAAGAAGCCAAACGGTAGTCATGGAAGAGGTTTGTTTCCAAAATTAATAATAACACCAAAAGTAAAACCATATGGAATATGGTGCGGAAAATTTCAGGGAAAAACATCAGTTCCCCCCCTCAAGCACCTCTGTATAAACAACAACAAAATAACCCAAAAAAAAGGACATGGCCAACCTGCTTGCAGACTCTCTTGCAAATAACTCGTCATCCAAAAATCAAAGTAAAAATTCCAGACTATTAAACAGGAATCAGAAAAAATCAAGCTGAACTTTAAAATAATAATGAAGAAGAGTATAATAAACCTTTTTCTTTTAATGAACTGAAGGATTCATTAAAGAAGGCCAATAACACAGCTGAGGGACCAGACGAGATATCGTATGAGTTCTTAAAATAACTATCTGATCAATCATTGAAGTATTTACTATCTATTTTTAACGACATCTGGATCAGTTGTAATATACCTGCCATATGGAAACAAGCCATAGTCATTCCTGTAGTAAAACCAGGAAAAGAGGCATCTGACCCCTCCAATTACCGCCCCATAGCACTGACAAGTGTGTATGTAAGACTCTCCAAAGAATGGTAAATAACAGATTAGTTTGGATTTTTGAAATCAATAAAACAATAACCAATCTTCAATGCGGTTTCCGAAAACAGCGGAGTACTATGGATCATTTAATAAGACTGGCAACTTTTAATTA
The DNA here is from genome assembly GCA_037127315.1 of Ascarosepion bandense. Taxonomy (NCBI): domain Eukaryota; kingdom Metazoa; phylum Mollusca; class Cephalopoda; order Sepiida; family Sepiidae; genus Ascarosepion; species Ascarosepion bandense. The sequence goes on from JBBBDQ010002045.1 coordinate 80,776, forward strand.
AGAATGCCTTTATCCAAAAAAAAAACAAAAAAAAAACATATTACTGCTATTTTCTTTGATTTGGAAAAGGCATACGATACCACATGGAGATATGGTATCATGAAAAATCTCAAAGAAGCTGGACTGATGGGAAGACTACCTAACTTCATCAATAACCTTTTAAACAACAGATTAATTAATATCCGTGTAGGAGCATGCCTCTCGGACCCCAAGGAACAGGAAATGGGAGTCCCACAGGCTAGTATTTTATCTGTAACATTATTTAACTTAACAATCAACGATATTGTTGGATGTATAAACCCAGATTTGGATTGCTCACTGAATGTCGATGATTTTTTAATCTGCTACATCTCAAGGTATATCCACATAATTGAGCGGCAGCTTCAAAAATGCATTGACAAAATACAAAAATGGTCAACCAAGAATGGATTTAAGTTCTCCACTAACAAAACAAAATACATGCACTTTTAACAGCTTAGAAAATTACATCCAGATCCTCTGTTAAAACTGGACGGGATTCAGATTCCCGTTGTAGACCAAATTAAATTTTTAGTACTAATACTGGATAAAAAGCTCACCTTTATTCCGCACATTAAACACTTTAAAAACAAATGTAACAAAGCTATCCAGCTGATGCGAGTTATTGCCCACACAGATTGGGGAGCTGATAGACAAACCTTACTGAAGTTATATAGATCATTAGTGCGATCGAAATTGGACTATGGCAGCTACATATATGGCGCCGCTAGAAAGTCATACACAAAGTCATTAGACACTGTTCATCAGGGGCTTAGACTGGCCTTGGGAGCCTTTCGACCTTCTCCCATTGATAGTCTATATGCAAAAGCCAATGAACCGCCATTATCAATTCGCCGCAACAAACTAGCTTTACAATATTTGACCAAAATTCTCTTGCCCATCCAATCCTTCTTACGATTATATTGTAAACCCATTATATCGCCCTCTCTAGTATGATAGGAAAAAGAAAACAATTAAAACATTTGGCCTAAGGATGAAAGAAAACAACAGAGAATCCAATATAAACCTGGAACGAATCCACGAATCACTAATTTCAGAAAGCCCTCCATGGGAAATCATCCAACCAACAGTATTGCTCACCAAATTCCTTAAATCAAAGACCAACCCTACTGATTTCTACGAAGAACTGAACAAGATTGTCGATAGTTTCCCTTCCTATAAACATGTATACACGGATCGAAAGAAGGTGAAAAATGTGGATGCTGTGCCCTACTAGATAACGTCACAAAAAAAAGACGTCTACCCGAGGGAGCATCAATTTTTAGTGGTGAAGCCAGAGCTGTTGAGCTGGCACTTGATCTAATCACTGACAATGTAAGTGACAGCTTCGTTATATTCTCTGATTCACTTTCTGTACTATTGTCCATCCACAACAAGAATCTTAATAACCCGATTATCATTAAACTTTTAAATCGATTAAACGTGATGAACAAAACCAAGAATATTGTCTTTTGTTGGATCCCCAGCCACATTGGCATTCGTGGTAATACGAAAGCGGACATGGCTGCAAAGGAGTCTCTGAGAGAGGATATCTTCAATATAAAGGTCCCATTTACAAATCAAAGGCCTGCAAGAAAAAGATATATCCAACTCAAATGGCAAAATCTTTGGTCGACCTGTCAGAACAACAAACTCTTCCAAATTAAACCAAATTTGGGAGAGTGGAGAGGTACATTAAAAACATCCAGAAAGGAAGAGGTAATACTGGCTCGAATTATGATAGGACACAGCTTTTTTACCCACTCCTGGCTGTTAAGAGGAGTAGATCCGCCCAAATGCTCTAAATGGCAGATGAATAATAGAATAAAACATATACTTATTGATTGTACAGACCTGGCAAAAATTCGTCAACAGTTTTATAAAGTACAGAAATTAAGATCTTTATATGAAAACATCAACACTGACAAAATACTAGCCTTCCTTTGGAAAACTGACTTATTTAATAAAATTTAACTTTATTATATAGCTTCAACATAGACATATAAACTATAACATTTCCTCCTAGCTATAGGTAAAATAGCGTGCTGTGTTTCGAATAAGCCTGCTTCCATAGAATAACTGTCATTTAAAATAAAAATACGCTTCCGGCCTTAAATGACCCTTTAGATGTTGTGAGGCCGTTAAACAGGAACAAACAAACATTTTTGTCTTTACGGTAATAAAAAAGCATCACGTGTTTAAAATGCACCTTATATTCTTCCATTTTCATAAGTATGCGAAATTAACAGAAATTAAATAATTTACAAAAAGAAGATTCCCTACTGGCAGCAAAAAGCCTGCATACGGACAGGTAACGAATTCATCAGATTTACGAAGATAGAAAGGGGCGTAAAACAAGGATGTCTCTTTTCACCGGATCCTTCTTGTACAGCGAGACTATTTTTGAGAGCCCTAGATGTTATGCCAGGATTTGTCATCGAAGGCCACAATTTGAACAATATAAGATACACAGATGATACCGTGCTGAATCCAGACACGGAAAAGAAAACTAAAAGACCGCCAAAAGAAGGTAGTTGAAGAGAGTGGCAAAAATAAACTGCAAGAAAACCGAATGCATAATAATCCAAAAAAAAAAGAGCAACCCAAAATGCCAAATACAGGTGGGGGATACTAAAATCAAGCAGCTAAAAAAAATTAAATACTTGGAAGTGTTCTAACAGAAGACAGAAAGTGCGACACAGAAATCCGAAAGCGAATTGGCATGGAGAAGGTGCGTTCCAGAAGCTGAGTAAAGAATTAAGACACAGGAAACTTTCACTAGAAACAATGAAGACAATACTAGATTGCTATGGGATGTCAGTTCTTCAATATGGCAGTAAATGTTGGACAATATCATCAAAGATGAAAGAAAAAACTTGAAGTCGCTGAAATGTGTTTGTACAGAAGGATGCTGCGGATATCATGGACCGAATATCTGAGCAATGAAGAGATATTGAAAGAATGGAAACGAAAAGGAAATTAATATTGAGTATCAGAAAGAGACAACCGAAGTCCCTGGGTCATGCAATGATGAAGGATGGCTTGAAGAATGGAAAATGAGATAGAGGAAAGCAGCGGATAACATATTTAAAGGGCCTGAGCAGTTGGATGACAGAACGGCGGTTGCGAGATGTTACAGGAGAAAGCGTGCTAAGAGCCAACAGGGATAGGGAGACGTGGAAGGCCATGATTGCATACGTCCTGAAAGGACAAGACACATGAAAAAAGATAGTTTGAAGTATACTTTAATATGAAATGTAAGCATATTATATCTGTCGATAAATTTGACGTGTTCTCACGTGCTGGAGTATGAACGACTCAAAATTGGTATGAACTTTTCTGAAATCTAAATATATAAAAAAAAGCTCCATTCTAACAGACTTTACCGAAGAACTGCGACAAGTGAATGCTTACCTGACCACTAGAAAGTGACTCTCTTCACGTCATGGCTCAGTCAGTATGTCTCCTCCTCATCCTGATAAATAGTCTTTTCCTCATACCTCATCGTTCATTCATATCACATACCTCATTCATCATAACAATTTTAACATTAATCAGCCGCCTTGCATCCACTGAAATTATATATATATATACATATATATTCTTTTTCCATTTTTAAACGAGTTATTTCGCTACTCAGGTTTTTACCATGAGTGGTGTCTTCACGCTATTTTTAATAACTGATTTTACCATTTACCGTTTTTCTTTTTAAGAACGCTCTTGTAACGGTGTTTTATTTGAACATTCACATGGCAGAGAATTTATGAACGCGCATTGTTTAAATTCAAACGAATTATGAGGTTTTCATCTATGGTTGCATGAACCTAAGAGGTATTTCTTAGTGTGGATGCATTTAGTCAAAATTTCTGTTCTTTCATTTAACAGTTCGTCTTTATTTGGGTCTGACATAATTTCTAATTTTAACTCTTGTCACAGTCTACATATTTGACCACCGTTGTAAGGTTTGGCTGTTTTTACAGTGCTCCACGTTATGTATGGATCTTTCTCATATTTTGATTTCAATGTTTAGACGTGATTAGCCAATTTTGTATTGTTTTTTAATTTTTCTATTTGAAATGTAGATCTGTGGTTGAACCATCTGGTCTTAAAGGTGTCTTTGGTTGAGCCCAAATATATATTTTTTGGCTATCTGGATCATGATTTCATGAAAAAACAAAACGCCAGGAGCTTAAATAGCATCTTACAAAACAAAATCACCAACAAAGAATGCAACTGCAGGGACAAAAATAAATGTCCTCTTCAAGGCCTCTGCAACACAAAAGAAATAATTGATAATGCAAAGGTACATGACCCACTTGGTCCAAACAAAATATATCGATTTGCAGAATCTATCTATCTATCTATCTATCTATCTATCTATCTATCTATCTATCTATAAGTTTGCCCTTACAGCCTGATGAGAACTATATATATATATATATATATATATATATATAATTCTATAATATTATCTATTTTATTCTATAAAACAAACATAACTCTTTATATTTGTCGATTAAGAAAGCCAAACTAAACTACTTCGTAATGATATATTTTGCTTTTATTTGAATAGCAGTGACTCAACTAGCTAACATGCATTGGGTTACCATAATGGATGATCTCATTAGTAAAATAAATGCTTTTTATTTTGTTTTGTGTTGGGTTTCGTCTAGATAGTTTTAATTTTAATGAATTTAAAATGCAAACTTCTGTCTTACATCTGACAAAAGAGTTATGTCAGTTTAGGATAGTTAATTTACTGACATATCAACTCTTGTGCTATTTAATGATTTCTACAACAACATTGACTGTGAATTATTAGTTAGGTTGACACACGTACAATTTTTATTAAAGTAGGATAGATATAGATTGTACAAAAAATCAAAAATGTCGATATAGGTTTGGTTTACGCCTCTGTACACAAATATTTACGTCGAAGGTGGCATCTGTTGATGTGCTTTATTTCTCAGCTGACAACGCACAAGTAAGTCAATTGTTTGGATAAAAAAATGCGATGCAACTCAAAAAAATATAGCACACACAAATTGAATTTTTGCCATATTTTTGAACGGTTGAAGTAGATTAGTAATACGTAATAAGTCATAATAAATTAATGATCCATCACGAAATCAGGAATAAAAGAACAACCAAACCTGACTTCAGGTGCTGGTGTTAGGAAAGAACAATATAAAATATATATAAAATCATATGTATCCCAATATAATCATATATATATATGGAACTGTCGAAATGTCCAAACTACACATATAGGTATGTGTGTTTAAGAATGTGTATGCATATATATGTGTATGTATGTGATAGTGCAAAGCAAATACATGATCAACACCACTGATATACCGAAAGTGTTAAAAAACTATGAATTTCGCTTTCCCACTTACAGAGTATTTCTTACTACTACTGCTACTAATCCTAAGATTATGACTTTGTGTGTTTGGAGAGATTTTATAGCTTTTCGTTCCTGGCTGGTGATGTTGTTGCTGCTATTTTGATGGGAGTTGTTTTGTAAAAATTTGCCCAAGTGGTTCCTGGCATTTTTAGCATACAAATCGATGTGGTGATTACGTCCTTTTCGTGGACTACAGTGTGTAGATTTTTGTAGTTTTATTTGTGTTGTGTCATTGGCGGTAGAAGTTTGCTTGTGAAGAATTATTCTCTTAAATTTTCCAAGTCATAACACAAATCTGTGGATCTAGTTTCTGAACAGGTAAAAAGACAGTCCTTTGTTTATTACTGATTGTTCTCCTGTTGATAGCTTGTATTTGGATATGTTGACGCAGCTGGTTTCTTTGACAGAATCATAATCAACAAAAACGTTGAAAAGGGTGGTTTACTCGCCATTGTGGACAAAAGAAAATACATCAAAGCCAAAAGTCAGCCCTAAAATCAACATTTTTACAAAAGACTCACTCATGACTCGACCAAACATTTCATATCAGGAGACTATACACTAATTAGCCATTTTGACAAAAGTATATATGCAGATGTTAAAACGTAATCCCGGAAAAACTAAAAACTAAAACCAAGCACATTCTACAATATTCCTTAATTGCATAAACTTTCAAGGGTAATCACAGACGACCACCAACCTCTCAGTAGAGAGCAACAGAAAACCATGCAAGATGCACGATCCAATAAAATCTCTTAAGATCCATCGGCCCAGTCGACTGATAGATTTGGGAATCGGAACACTGACAACACATTTCATGCTTCATTGACCAAACCCTCAAACCTCTACTACCTATAATTCCGAGTTATATCAAAGACTGTCAATCTCTTAAGAATTCAGGAAAATATGGTTAGGTTACCAAATGATTCGCTCCTAGTGATCATAGATGTGACATCTCCATATTGTAACATTCCACTCGAGGAAGGAATATTATCCTGTAAGAATGTTTTTTACGTACTAGGGGGCTTTCATGAATACAACACACAAAACATTTCCATCATTATCCAAATTATACTTACGCACAACAATTTTGAGTTCTACAATTTTCTTCAGGTCAGAGGCCCAACGATTGGAAGGAAAATGGCTCCCAACTATGTGAACATATTCATGGATGCCTTGGAACGAGATATATTTAGTAAATACCACCTAACAATCTTACACTACTGTTGATACATAGATAATATCTTCTTTATCTGGACACACGTAGAGAACACTTTCTAAGGCCATAAAAGACACCTAAGGATTTTCCACCATACCATCAAATTTACAATGGAATCACGCTATACATCAAACCGAAAGATGGTCAATGAAACCTCAGTTTCGATAACTACCACCCTACCAACATAAAAAATTAAATAATCTGCGGTAAATGTTTATTCATAAAAAGTATCTGTTCACAAAATATGAAATCTAAGAAACATATAGAACAAATATTCGGTCATTTTTTAATAGGAATTACCCACTTAAACTATCAAGACATCAATCATTAAAGCTTCTAAAGAAAATTGAAATACTCTTCAACCTATATAACAAAAAAGAAAAAATTCCAGAATTATATGTTCTTTAAATTACAATATTCACTAGCTTTTCTATATTTTAACAAAAGATTTTCAGTATTTAAATTTCAAAGAAAGAATTAGAAAATATTCAGCGAGAATCCACTTCACGCCAGGCATCAACCTCTCAATCTACACATTTTTTTAACATCATCTGGCCTATATGATTCACCCCCACACCAAGCGAATATCATCTACAGTAAATCCTGATGGCAAACCTGTTATAAAAAAACATCAATTATAGCAACTTCACACTGCTCGTTACTCACATAGAATTCAAACCAGCGACCCTGAATTGAGATAGTTCAGATCTCATACTTAATTTTCTTCCACAAATGCAAAAAGAAAAAAATAGAATGAAATAAAATTTATAGAGAAATTATTTTTGAGAAACTTGAACGGAATTCGGCTTTCAGTTCATTAACCATAAAAATCCTATCAGGAACAACAACAATGTTCCTGTCGCTGTACACTTCAACCAACCGTTTCATAGCATTGATGATATCAGATGCTTCCTTTTAGCGTCTGCATTCAACAGCCCACAAGAAAGGCGCGATCAGAAATGAAATATAATTTCAAAATAAAACCACACGTTGAGGGATTCAACAGGAATTTAGCTTAACTCAGAGATTATATTTTCCACAGAGAAATTTCTAACCAACAACATTCCTCGGAAGAGTAAGTCTCACTTCTGTGTTTATTCCTCGTATCGTTGAAAAAAGAAAAACACAGGCGTATTCAAAAATTCCGACTTGAAAGACATTCTCTTCGTACTTCATTTTAGGCAAAGATTTAATGTATAATAATATAATTTTATTGCCAATATTGGTATAATTTTGTCAGCTTTTTATTCCTTTAAGTTTACTAACCGGCCTACTAAATCTTCATATTATAAACAATACACGTGAAACTCCTTATTGTTTAGTGTTATATATATATATATATATATATATATATATATATATATATATATATATATATATATATATATATAATTCTTCACTCTGTGCAACTGGATATCTCGTATCAGTTAATTCAAAAAATAAATATGGCAATTACTTGATGAATTCTAAAGCGTCTTCCGCTAAAATCCTTCCGAAGTTTTTCTCTTTTACCAAGTCGAATATTTTCCATTCCCGTGACTCTCAGCTGTTGTTGATTAATTCAATAATGGTTTAATTTTTAATCAAATTAATAAATTTTACGTAAAATCAATGAACATTTTTTATGCGAAAAAGTCATCTGAAAAATGAATTTAATGCATTATTCTTAAATCAATTAATAACTAAATGTAGTAGTATTTTAGTTGAAATTAATTAAAAAAACTAATCTGTTTTTAAAATCCTGCTTTGAATAATGTGACGATTAAAATCAGCTTGATTCTTCATTTTTTGCCACTCTAAGATTAATTATTTTTGAAAAATGTTCACAATATTTAATACGTTTATTAAGAAACAAGGTCAAATGAGTAAAAACCCTCTGGGAAGATTGTGATGCTTTTATACTCCAATAGAAAAAGCTTGTCTCTCTTGAATCGTGACTTGACTTTTAACCTGGATGCAAACATCAACCACAAGCGCCTTTAGGAATGATGCAAATGTGTCAGAAACGAGGTAGAATACTGGATGCTTTCTTTCTGGTATTTTCTCAGTAAATAGAGAACTTTAAATAACAGAAAAGTTTTAGTACAGATGACAGATAATATGCCACAGAAATCTAAACGCGCATAGGAATAATTAAATATTCCCACCAACAGCTAAATTGTTTAAGAAATGGAAATTCGTTTTAGGAATTTCATTTTAAAGTGCTGAATGGCTGTGTCATATCAATCCTAGTATACGGCAGTGCATGTTTGACAATATCCTCACGGAAGAAGAAGATACTTAAAGACATCCTGGATATGAAAACAAACTGCATCCGACAAGCAAGGTCTCTGACTAGAAGGTTGAGAGGAGCGTGGTACCATACCCCAGTTAATTGCTGTTGTTGCCAGGTTCACCCTTAACTAGGATGATAGAACCTGTTAGAATCCCAGCTAAGGAAAAAGTATTAAACCCCGCAAAAAATTCAACACTCAAATATAAAAATAGAATTTTATAGCAAAAATATAAGCAACATATTTTGAAAAAAAAATTACAAGCACTACATCAAAAACATATACCAGTAATACATTTAAAAAATATTACGAGCAATTGATTAAAAATATTACCAGCAATACATTTTTGCAAAAAAACAAAAAAAAAAAATAGCAATGCATTTTAAAAGATATTACCAGTAATACATTTACCAAAAAATTACCAACAATAAATTTAACTCTCGACAAAAATCCTCTTTTTCAAAAAACATCAATGAAATCTGATCTCTAAACTTATTTTTTACAAAGAATACATATCACTGTTCAACATTCTTTTCGACCCAAATGCTGTTGGGCTTTTGAGTTATTCACGCTGAATCTGAAAATCAAGTCCAATTTTTCCCATCACATCATGTTTTCTCAGTACAGATAATTTATACTTTGATTAAAATAGGTTAAATACGCATTTAACAGTGATATGCCAGAGTCAAGTAGAACCAACCGCAAAAGTTTTCACATTAGAATATCTTATCATAAAGGAAAATTGATCCCAATAACTTAAAGAAATCATTTTCAGAATATTCAGTTCAGAAATAGTTGTCAGAAAATGTTTTTATCAGGAGACAATGAATCGCCTATCGTCGGCTATTTTAAGCGCTGTTAAAAAAATTCTAATTTTGGTGGTATCAAATACACTCGCCAAGCACCCTAAAACCCCTCATTTATCAATGTTACTATGCATGTTACACCAGATCTGCGTAATTCAAGTAATATGATGACATTTTATGATAGTTTCAGACGTAAAGTGAAAACCACAAATAAAAACTAAAATCTCTGTTTATAAATGACTTTTAAAGAAGCTCTTCTATGTAAAGTAGTAATAACAAAGATTTAAGTGGGTAATTCCTATTAGAAAATGACCAAATATTTGTTCTATATGTTTCTTAGATTTCCAGTGACATATCTCTCATAAAATCAAGCATGTTAGGTCGGCTTATCTGAACTTAAATAGTTTAAAATTCATTTTGAAAGTTAATTGGATACTTTTTCGTGAATGATAAATCACTTTAACAATAAACAAAATGTTTCAGCAATGTCACACACATATTTAAGCCGTGGCATATCTGTTAATTCTTCACTTTGGCCTATTTTAAGCAAAATATGAATTATCTGCCCTGTGAAGACGTTATACGATGGAGCAAAATGGACTTAGTTTTCAAATTTAGCATTAAAAATGGCCCAGAAACATGTGACCATTGCTCAACTTCATTTTGGGAGAAAAACATTTTGACGGGTGTATTCTATTAATATAAAACTACCCTAAAAATCTTGTCTGTTTTAAATAACCTATTGATATTAATGTCATAAAACGAAATAAATCATACCAAATAAACTTAGACTGTGACTTAACGCTAAAACAAATGTGGTTCTACCGAGGACGCTAAAAATAAACTGGAGAAAATATGTGAGCAATGAGAGAGTCTCTTATGGAAACAATAAGAACAAGAAAACACCTTCTTAAAATAAAAAAAAAAGGTACATGTAAAATCTCTGAAACACATAATGAGAAAATATGTTTAGAGAACCTAACACTTACAGGTTCTACGGAATAGGAGGAAAAAATTGAATGACCTACTTAACAAGTGCGGATGTGCGTTGTGGTACAGTGGATATCGGTTCGGAACGAGAAGCCGAGGAGCCGAGTTCGAATTTCAGCTGAATCCATTGTATTCACTTACGCGCAAATACCCTTGGGAAAGGTATTAATCCGTCTCTTCCTTCCAGTTATGGGTAAAATAGCAGGACAGATTGGGTTCTATAGCCTTGGTCGGCAACCAGTCTACCGCAGAAAGCAATGGCAACCTACTGCGGAATAATCTTCTGCCCAGTCAGTCATGTCTCTTTCAAGACATGATCGCCCAAGCGTGTATCACGTATGGCACTTAACTGACTTAACAAGTTCAAATGGTTAACACAACAGACACCAAGGGTGATATAAAAGATAAGAAAATAAATAGTCGAGAACCATGATCGCCTACGTCATGAAATCACGTAAGACTTAAAAGGAAAAGGAAATCAATTGATCCGCAGCAAAAACATTTGCTTTACAACTCATATATTCATTTTTTTTTCAGCCTAATCCCTTGTAATGACACCGCATTTAATTATTTAGTAATATTAATCATAGCACGAATATTATGCCGTAAATGTTTCAGTTAATTACGTGTTTGGCTGGGGACTTATTACGTCATCATCTTATGTACTAAACCACACATATACCTATTAGGTTACTTTGATAATAGTTCATGATAAAAAATGTTGAGGTAACAATATTACAAATTATACTATTAATTATACATTTTTTAATTTGTGCTTACAATACAAGTCCCTCTTTCCCTCTATCCATAGGTTATTGTAATATTTAAAAATATTTAATAATGCTATTTCAATGTATTTTGCATGTCATTATTTTTCACACCCATAATAGTTATATAATATGCGAAATATTGAATTTTATTGTATAAAAAATGCCGTAAAACAGAAAATGAACCAAGCTGAATACTCTCTTGTCTAATTTTAATTAAATTTTTCCACTGCACTCGACAGAACTTCAAGGTATATTATGCCTATAATTTAGTTAGAATAGTATCTAGGTTTAAGCTGTATCTTAGGAACACAGATACATACATACAATACTAGAGTTTTAGTATTATCTTCTTTTATGCGTCGTGTTCCTTCAGGACGTAGGCGATCATGGCACTTCACATCTCCTTATCTCTTTTTAGCTCTTAAACTTTTCTCTTGTTATTTCTCACAAATACTGCTTCTGCCAGCCACTGGTTGAAGACCATCAGTTATTTTATGCGTTGTTTTTCCTTGTATGTCTTTCCGTCTATCCGTCTTGTTTATCTGATTCTCCAAGTCATCCTTCCTCATTACTTGTCCAAGAAGCTCCAGCTGTATCTTCCTGATTTTAAGTATGTGTTTATTTTTGTTTCCATCCTCTCCAAGACCTCGTCGTTCGGTCCATCGTATCTTCAGCATCCTTCTGTAGAGCCAAGTTTCTATTGCTTCAAGTATTTCCTTCATCTTTGATGATATTGTCCAGCATTCCTGCCATATAGAAGAATAAACATCACAAAACATTCCAATACCCAATTTCTTTTGTTTCCCAATACCATGCTTAGCATTTGAAAGCAATATTTGTTGTCTTAATATAGAAACCTTGTATGTAAACATCGTGGAAATTAATACGTTTACCAAAATGATGATGAATTACTCCTTAGGAATCGTATTCAAACTTTACTAAAAAGAAACTGTCTTTTGAGGATTAACAGTAGGATACAACTTGAGAACGAAGAGTCCATTTCAATGAATGCGCGTGTTTCTACAATGTGTTTTGTAACTGTGGTTGGGTATTTGATGAGAGTAAGTCTTAGTTATGCAGCAGCTTCCTCAGCATTCTTGCTGATTTCAAAAACTTCAATGTCCAGGACAGACATAACCAATCGAGCTTTCAGTATCTTTGAGCCAGTTTTAAAAGTGCTAATCATTTCAGGAAGCCGTTATGTTTCACATTTTTTTCAAAATTCTTGATCGGAAACTATGTTTTCGAAATCTATTCTTCGTTTTTGGACTTCTAATATTCCTTTCCTATATCACGACAACCAGATCCTGTCTAACAGCTTGAACAGACTTTGAATATAAAACTCCTGGACACTATTTTAAAAACCTTTTTATGAAAGTGCCAAGCATTTACAATCAACGTGTTTCAATATTCCTAATACTTTCTGTCTGTTATTTTCTTTTTCTTTTAATTTTTTAATTTCTTTTATAGTTTTTTTTTTTTCCCTTCAGTCAGATTACCACATTCCTTCTATATACAATTTTCAATATCAACTTTTTTCTCAAAAGCGGCATTTTCTTTTTTTTAAAGAGTTTTATCTATTTTTCTTTCAGCATAACTGACCCTGATAAATTTGTAGTGACCTTCAATCTCTTTTGGTCAGTGGCATTTCGTTTGCAATAATTTCTTTTAATCTAGGCAAAGAGCGATTTCTCTTTTCATTTCTGTTTCTCGTTTGCAATCTTTTTTGTTAGTTACTTTATTGTTATAACCAGTTGTCATAATCCATTTTTGTTTTATAGCATTTAGTTTGTAAACCTCATTCTTAGTTTCATTATTCTAATAAGTCCTTTCCTTTTCTTTTTACATAAGTCACAATTATATATTTCTAAACCGCTGATAAATTTAACTTACTTTCGTATCTAGCTTAGTAAGGTTCATGAGTATTTCACTGACAATAATGCTCATCAATATATTGTTCTTTTTATTTGATTTTTATTGCTAATAGCGTTTCCACACTTCGATATTTCCCCGATATGTTATTTTCTTTATTTATTTCCTCATTTTATTCTAGTTTATGGAACTGTATTCCAATGCTTCAAATAAAAATATTGATTATGTTTTTAGTATCTAATTCCATCTATTGTCCCAAGTTTTCTTTTATGCATGAAGAGTTCTACATATTTTTATACTCTATACCATCTCGGTTTCTTAGCTAAAATTTATGCTTTGATTAGAGTTGCATGACCTTCTTTAATTTTTAGCGAATAACTTGAGGCTATTCATATGTTTAGAATGTGGTTTCCGGCTTTCTCTTTTCCAATCATTTCACTCTTTTCTTTTTTTCAATTGGAGTAGATAGACTAAACTATCGCCCGGTTTGACACTCCACCCATGTCTATTGAACAGGTGTAGAGGCTCATCCCTTGTTTCCTTGTTTAGGATGTGGTTTCCGGCTTTCTCATTTCCAATCTTTTCACTCTTACGTAGTTCCCTGCACATCAGTGGCGGTACCGCATTGCTCGGGGTGATATGATTAAAAAGAAATATATACACTAGCTGAGAGATTTTCTATCGTATTCGTAGATTTATTTCATCTTAATAATCACAATAATAGTCATGATCATTAAAAAATAACAATATCTTTCAGACCCTGTATAGTTCAGCAATATCATTTGTGTGGAGTAACGTTTGTATGACACAAGAGAACTCGCGATATTCGACCCCAGGTCAAGGTCATTATTATTTTCCCAGTTATAAATCAACAAAAAAAAAAATTTAAAATAGTAAAAATGCGAGAAAAATAAATAGACACAAAGCCATTTGATCTCTGACTTAGTGAGTTAATCAAGTGCTGCTTCTTTAAGTGAAAGGTCAAAGTTCAATAAGATATCTAATTTCGAAGCTGTCTATTCATCAGTTTGATCTATGGGAAAAATTTTGTCCGTTTTATTGACACGAACAATAACTCAATCTCATAAACAATGATGTTTGTTGATAGGGGTTAATAATAATAATAATAATAATAATAATAATAATAATAATAATAATAATAATAATTGTTTATTAATTGATATGGCTTGTCCAGTGGATTGTAACATAGCAATCAAGGAATTTGAAAAACTGTCAAAATATAAAGACCTGGAAATTGAAATAGAAAAAATGTGGAAATTGAAAACAAGAGTTGTGCCAGTGATAGTAGGTGCACTTGGAATGATAAAAAATGGAACAAAACAACACATGAAAGAATCCCTGGAAACCCCAGCTTAAGAGATATACAAAAAATTGTATTATTAAGTACAGCCCACACACTAAGGAAAACGTTATCTATGTAATGCTGGGGATGATAGGGAGGATAGAAAAACATGAAATGGAGTCATAACAACACGCCACTACCTGCCTTAGGTCTCCCCGCAGACTTGGTTGGTAGTGAGACCAAAGCAGAAATCGAAATATGATGAAAAATGACATAATAATAATAATAATAATAATAATAATAATAATAATAATAATAATAATTATTATTATTATTATTATTATTATTATTATTATTATTTTTATTTCATGTAGCAAAATGTTAAGAAGAAGAAAAAGATATAGCAATAAAAGTGGTACAAATATTAATGTAAAGTTAAAAAACGATAAAAAAGGAAGAGTAAAGTAAAGAGTACGGAAATATTGAAAGAATTATCTGAAAATAATGGAAAAAGTTAATAAAAAGGAAAAATCTAAATAAATTTAAAAAAATATTCATTGGAGATTAGCGATAAATATGATAAAGAATAGAATATTTCGCTGATCTGATATCGTTTTATCTATTGTGCACCATTGCTAAAAGGATGTTCCTTTTTTATTTATTCTCTTTGATTTTTACTTTCATATTTATCTACTGAACATTTGGCATCATTCTTGTTTCACCCTTTAATCTAAGTTCTTTTCTATCAGATTTTGTTTCTCACAATCTTCTCATCTCTTTATTTTTCACGATGTTCTCATCTCTTTATTTTTCACGATGTTCTCATCTTTGTTTCTCGTAATATTCTTATCTATTTTTCTCCGTCTTTCTCGCGCTGTTTTTATACATTTGTCTCTTTCTTCCTCGCGGCGTTCTTTTTAAGCCGTCTCTTTTTTTCTAATGATTTTATTATCTATCTCTTTCTTTCTAAGGATGTTATTATCTAACTATCTAACTAGATAGATAGATAGATAGATAGATAGATAGATAGATAGATAGATAGATAGATAGATAGATAGATATGAACAGACTGAGATAGATAGATAGATACATACATACATACATGCATACATATATACATACATACATACATACGAACATCTTTAGAAAAAAGCGATCGATAAGAACATTGTTAGAAAGAGATAGATAGATAGATAGATAGATAGATAGATAGATAGATAGATAGATAAGAATTGACTGATAGATATGAATAAATGGGAATTGTCTAATGATAGATAGATAGATAGATAGATAGAAACAGACCGAGATAGATAGATAGATAGATAGATAGATAGATAGATAGATAGATAGATAGATAGATAGATAAGAATTGACTGATAGATATGAATAAATGTGAATTGTCTAATGATAGATAGACAGATAGATAGAAACAGACCGAGATAGATAGATAGATAGATAGATAGATAGATAGATAGATAGATAGATAGATAAGAATTGACTGATAGCTATGAATAAATGTGAATTGTCTAATGATAGATAGACAGATAGATAGAAACAGACCGAGATAGATAGATAGATAAGAATTGACTGATAGATATGAATAAATGTGAATTGTCTAATGATAGATAGATAGATATGAACACCGTTAAAAAGAAAGTGATAGACTATCTATCTCTTTCTTTCTAGCAATATTCTTATTTATCTCTTTATTTTTAACTATGTCACTTATTTATCTTTCTTTCTAACTCTTTCTTTCTTCCTTGTTTTGTTCTTATGTCTCTTTCTAACGATGTTCTTATCATTCACTTTCTTTCGAACCATGTTCTTATCTATCGCTTTCTTTCGTGAGATGTTCTTATCTATCGCTTTCTTTGTAACGATTTTTTATCTATTGCTTTCATTCTAAAGATGTTGTCTATCACTTATCTTTTTAACGGTGTTCTTATCTATCTATCTATCTATCTATCTATCTATCTATCTATCTATCTCTTTACATATGATAATTGTTGTGGGATCTCCCCTTTTTTCCATGATAATAGACTCGTCTAGAATATACATATACTCCTGTCATAGAAGCAATACGTGAGATAACGAACGATACCGAAAGATACTGAAAGGTACCGAGGTTTCACGGAGAATACAGTGTCAGTAGTTCATAGTAGCTCTGAGCTCCACTCATGCAGAAGATTACTACGCAGTACTTGTCAGCTTCCGACGTGGACATACTAAGATATACTACGGCTTTACTTCAGAGACTTATATATATATATATATATATATATATATATATATATATATACTTCGTACTAACTGTATTCCTTGATTACTAACCGTTGTTCAAGTTTGTATCTTTTACGTTGATTTATTTTTCTATCTCAAATTCTGGTTGTTTTTCCTTCATTTTGTGCGGTTCCCATTCACGGGATCCACAGCAATAATAATAAAAAGTAAATATGAATATATATTTTCTAATACGTATGCGTAAACATGCACAGTAGAACGCCTGAAGTTTTCAATTCGACTTAAAAATCTAGCTGCTATAACAGTGCATCGAAACACAGCACTTCTAATTCCCGATTACCATTGTCTCTAAAATGGGTATTAATGCATGATCAGATATAGATGTGGTCGGCGTGTTTCGTGCATTTTGATAATATTCATGTGATTAAAAGAAATCACGACACGTTGTAGAATCAAGTGACTAAGTACATGTCGCCCGGTGTTGATGCACATCTGGTGAGCATCAAGACCCAGCGTCTTTTCGCTCTGATCTTTGTATACTGCTTGTTCGAGCGTTTGGATTTGTTCAGATTATAGAAAGTAAGGAAATGGCATTTGTTCGCACTTCTTGATTAATTCTGTGTCCAAACAATACGAAGGCTATTAACCACAGATCTGCATGGGGTGTTATTGTTTTGCTACAAATCAGATACTGTTGCATATCTTATTTGTCAGGCATTTAGTACGTGAATATCCTAATTATTTATGACAGTATTAAGTGGAATACAAAAAAAATCAACTCGGAATGAAGAGTTAGAGAAAAGAAAAATGTGCTATTCATTTGATTTGTCGTATAACTTTTCTTTCTCAAGCAAGTGAACTACGAAAATAGGAACTGCAGATACCGTTGCGAGTAAAAGCTTTCGGGACACTTGGCACATACGTCGAAGGTAAGCATTGTTTTTTTCCTTTATAGTAGTTTCCTCGATCGGGGAAATTCATGGCGTCTACCATGCTTATTCAGTGCAGATGGTGAACGACGACCTGATTCGAAAAATCCACCACTTTCCATCCAGCTATGTGGTAAATAGCAAAACAGGCTTGGCTTGAGTGACAATCAGTCAAGGCAAAGGACTACTCTTAATTCAAAAACTTTATGTAGCCCTGGCTAAGCACATACTATTCAGTTAACTAGAGGACTGTGGAGTTCAAAATAAGTTTGCAATCCGAACTGCGGAGAGTCTTACTTCCTTTCTTCAACTATTTCGTCAAGCCAGAGTTTCAATCTTTAAACTACGCATCCAATATCTTATTATCGTACATATTTCGGATATATATATATATATATATATATATATAACATAGTACAATTGTTATGTAATCTAGGTAAATTCCAAAAGAGACGAACTCAAGAGTACTCAATGTTAAATTCATTTATATAATTTAACAGAATAATATAATTCATAAAGGATTTCCGACTATTACTATGGTTAATATATATTTAACCGCTTTGAGGTTATTATCGCGGAATGTCAGACCTAATTTATATATATATATATATATATATATATATATATATATATATATATTGTCACCCAGGATTGAAACCCGACCGAAATGGCGTCAGTCGGCGACTCTACCCCTGGGCTATGTGCGTTCGGTGGAAGTAGGCAAACCTTTTAGCGCATATCATTATACGCGCCCATTAACTAGCGCGCTCTAGTTCATTTCCCTGAATGAGCGATGCGTACATGCCAGAGTAGCTACTGTTTATCAAAGTCTACTATTTTTCCAGAGTGCTCAATCAGGGTGTGAGAGCGTAAATATTTATATATATATCGTACATATTTCGGATATATATATATATATATATATATATATATATATATATATATATATATTCGCATTGCCTATATGAAAATTTTAGGCAAAATTAACATGTTTCCGTTCCATTTTATCTGTTGGTGCGTGATACTAAAAGCATATCTAGGTAGATATTACGAGTAATGATCTGTCTAGAGTATCTATAATCTTATATAGTAATTGCCTGAAATTTAATATAACAACTCATATTATCATCGTTCTACGCTTGTTTTCTTATGGTAAATCAGTCGTTAATAAACACATTCAGTGGAGATTAATGACACCTAAAAGCAATAAACAGAATTTAAAATGTCAGAGTAGTAGTTGGTTAAACAAAGGCGATGGAGCAGTACTGCTTCCTGCTAAACTTAAAATATCGATAAATTTTCTCATAATTGGTCTAATAATGTCTCTGTTTAGTGACGTATGTACATATGGGATGAATTTAATTTACTTAACTCTGTCAATGCGCACATTCCCGTCACGTAAAGTGCAGGCCATGGCAAACAAATCGTATGTTCAAAGTGACAACATCTAGTTCTTGATAATGACGGTCGAAAATACTTGAACAAACAGAGATAAAGATGAACGTTGAATATTTAATCCACAATTTTGTTCCCGATCTGCAAAACTTAGTTCCTGCTTTTGAAATAATAAAATATTGAAACAAAGAAACAAACAAACCCACCTTATCTGGGATATCTATATAATTGAACAAGTTTTGCTAAAATCAACTAACAAGGTCAATCTGCTTAACTGTTCATTATATACATAAACCCAGTTTAAGAGTACCAACAGTTTTACAATTCTGAGTTCTGCGGCATTAACTTTATTTTATAAAAGTGCTCAATACAATAAATATTATAGCACATAATATAATAAAAGGATATTTTCTACATGTTTCATTGAGTGTGATGGAAAAGAAAACTTTTTTATAAAGTTGTTATTTGTTTTTTCTTCGTGTCTTTAGAATGTTTCATTGTGAGGTCTAAATATGTCAACCTGTCTCACACTTTGTCTAAGTTTGTCTGTCTCTCTTTCTCTCTCTGTGTCTCTGTTTCTGTCTGTCTGTCTGTCTGTTTCTTTATATATATATATATATATATATATATATATATATAAACAGCGTGCAGTTTCAATTTTGAAGAATCAAATGAAAACGAAAGATTTAGGAAACTGCTTCAAGAACTCTATATCTCTTTTTCAATGCGTTTTAATTTGCAATGTTTATGTTTTTTTTTTATTTTTGAACTGATCTTGTAAACAATTTTGAATGAATAGTGGGTTCAATCCACATTGGGTATCACATATTTCGAACATTATGACATTGATAAGCTCAGAAAACAGCTCTCTCGATTCACTTACTGAACAATTCGTTTTCTAGAGAAATGTTCTCGAAAATCATTTCAACTGAACAGTGAGTCCAATCTTCACTGTGTGCGAACCTTGCAATTTTGGGCGTTGAAACTAAGCTCATCTAGTAAGGCTATTTACTCACTCTGCCTTTGGATTTGTTGACATTGTCATTCGCTCCATTTGTTAATAAATAATATATCCACATTTTTTCTTTAGAGTTCTTGAGTTATTAGACTTATTTTCAATTAATCTAAAAGTAAAAATGCAAATCTTTACCATATAAAATCCCGCTTGTTTCTACAAAAGCCACAATATAATTTTTCTTTACCTCTCATATGTCAGAATAAATTTACGATTTATGTTTTTTCTGCCATATACCACTTGTTTCCCTAAGCATATGTTTAACTAACATTTACTTTAAATATGAAAGGGTAACCTTCACTAAAATGAATTTTGTTTGAAAGAGAATTACATATAAATATCCAGCAGAATGGATCGAATGTTTTAAATAACTAAAAAAACGAAGCATCTAATAATCTTTCGATGGAAATTACACTACGCGTGAGTAATGTAGAAAATACATAAGCATTTTTATCTCAAAATAAGCCTGATTAAAATTTACTGTTAATTTGTTGCATCATAGACGAATCGTTTTGCTTAATTTTTGGCGTTATAAAAAATTTGATTTCATTTATTAATTAAAAAATATCTCTTGTACAAAAACAAACCGGAATGTAAAACTGTAAATATTTATATATTAGTGTACAAACAATGACTAAATCGAACTCACACACAGATTTCCCTGTGTTTTGGGCATACTATTATTCTATTCCCGACTTTTCACGTTTCTATACATTTATATTTGGATGGTTAAATGTGTTGGAATCAAATCTGCAAAGATTGTGATAATGTTTTGAACGCCATGGATCATTTTCAAGAATTGTATATCTCTTTTATCAATGCTTTTTAATTTGCAATGTTGTTTTTTGTTTTTAAATGGATCTTGTAAATCATTTTGAATGAGTACTGAATTCAATCCATTTTGGGTATCGCATAATTCGAACATTATGACAATGCTATGCTAAGCTCAGAAAACAGCTCTATCGTTTCACTTACTGGATAATTGGTTCTCTAAGAAATCTTCTCGAAAATTATTTCAACTGAATAGTGAATTCAATCGTCAACGTTTGCGAACCTTGCAGTGTTGCGCTGAAACTAAGTGAATATCGTAAGTAAGTCTGTTTACTCACTTTGCCTTTGGATTTGCTTGACATTAAAATTCGCTCTATTTGTTAAAAGAAGAAATGTACTATTGACGTCAGCTTATCTCCTGCATCGTTTTTAGTATTTGTGGTGTTACTGCATGTATAACCAAAAAGGAAAATACAGGCATTGACGTTTTGTTTATGAAAACCATAGTCAAATAGGACAGGTTACATAATGAGTAAATACACGAGTGTAGATTGATAAACATTGTCTTCTAACCAATGCAACAAGTTTTGAACCAGAAAATGTATTGTTCTTAAAGTTTAGTATCAAAATTAAATAAATTTATTGCTACCAAAATGAAGTAAATTTGTTAAAATTATAGTTAGCGTCAAAACGATGCAAATTTATTAGCATTAAAATAACATAAATTTCTTGATACCAAAAGTGTTAGAAAGGGCCATACATGCATGAAATAATTTCGAAGTTTATAGTTACATGTTTCGAAGTAGGGACTTAAGTGCGTTGGGAAACACAGTCATGTACGGAAAATTATATCATTGAGGTTATTTTATAAGCTATCACTGAATCTTCCTGAAAATATTAATTGTGCGTCATATTTGATGAAACAAGCGTAAAAGAATTGTTGCCCAAATATGCAATAGTCAAAATACATAACCAGGAAGCCAGCAAGTAAAAATTTTAATATTTTCTTATGAATTTCGTGATAGCAAAAGAGTTTCATATTTATCATTTATAAAAAAGAATAAAAAAAACATTTCCATGCATATCCCTGTGTTTAGAAACGCTCTAATCTCATCCCTAAAATTAGACCCGAAAATCTTACAATTAATCTATGCCTGTACAACAATGACCCTTTCTAGGAACGTAATGGAAATATCTACATCAAAATCAACGTAATATGAATAACTTATTAATTTGTTCCTTCTTGTCACACACTAAAAATAATAATTTGTTTACAATGGAAAAAGCTAAGGAAAAATTATAAAATCTCAGCGGTTTTTAACGAAATATGGATAAAACGAAGGATTTCTTCCTCTAATATATATATATATATGCGTCTAGCCACACTGATGAGCTGTGATTCAGCGAAACAGGCTTGTATGTGGATGACTAATATATATATATATATATATATATATATATATATATATATAGGAAAAACTACTAAAAAGTTATACGTTTAAAAATTTATTTTTCTGACAGTATTTATTTATTTATTTCTATTATTATATATATATATTTGATATTTCAGACCGACTTCGGCCTTTCATCACAAACAAATCTGTATACAATAGATTTTTTTAGTTTGTTTCTGATGAAAGGCCGAGGTCGGTCTGAAATATCAAGTATATATATATATATATATATATATATATATATATATATTCTAAAAAAAATACATTTTTAAACTTACAACTTTTTAGTAGTTTTTCTTATACATATTAAGACAGTATACGTGGATCATCATTATGCTATATAAAATATATATATATATATATATATGTTTGCGAAGAACGTAGACATGGGAAAACGATCTTGTTTTCTCATCGATTTTATTCAAGGCGTATACTTGTGTGATTTAATAGTGTAATAAATATTCACGTAAATTCCGAGATGGTTTCACTGTTCCTATATAAAAAAGTAACTTACAGATGTTATATTACAGGGAACATCGACATATGAATGTTTTTCTAGATTTATGCGTGGAGCTGTAAGATGAATAATTGCTTAGCAAGTCATCGACGTGGTTATTTACGCAGATAAGCCTGGCACATATTCATTTTCAGTGAGACACCCGGTGAGGATCGCGCAGATCGGACTGCGAAAATAAAACATGTTTACTATAGCGAAATGGTATATACATACCTTACCTTACTACGACATAAGGCTACATGTGCGGTGTTTAAGCCCCGCAATTACTAGTGAACGCTGACGTGTCCACTTTACACAAACGTACAGGTTTGTGTGTGCGCAAATTATATCAACACACAAACACATGTATTTACACAACTATCTAAAAGTCTTCCTAAATTTAAACTGCTTTCAACTTCTAATAATTTTCGGCTTACAAGTGAATGTTACGCATTGCATTTTTTAAAATATCAGTCATTTTGTAATTTTCATATCTAATGATTAAATTTTGTATCAAAATTGCTGGATGAGAGAACAAGATGTGAAACAATTGACAATGTTACGATTTAGTAAAATTTGAATACAGTAGCTTCCACGATAAGTGTGAGCAACTAGCAATACATAGAAATACCGATGGGCCGGAAATATTAAAAATCGAAGTGGAAGCTAAACTGGCCAAATTGAATAGAAACAAAGCAGCAAAACCAGACGGTATTCTAATAGAGATGCTGGTAGACTTAGAGGATTTCGGTGTAGACAGGATCAAAGAAATAATAAATTAAATTTACAACAGTGGCAATATACTGGAGGAACTAAGCAGATCAATTTTCATAGCACTGCCTCAGAAGACAGGCGCAAAAGAATATGAAATAAATCCACCGAACAATCAACTTAAAGAGTCACATGATAAAATTCATCATCCGGATTCTTATGAATAGAGCGGGTGGGAAGCAGAATCAGGACAAAGATAGGACAAGGTACAAGTTCACCAAAGAAACCGGGAAAAGAAACGCGATATTTCTGCTCAGAACGTTATCAGAAAAGGCAATACAAATGCAGAATGTTTACCTGTGTTTACAAAGGCGTTCTACAAATTACGTAAGAAAGACATGGTAGAGATGCTCGGTAACATATTTGGGAAGACATAAAAATAATCAAGAACCTACACTAGCAGAAAACCACCTGCATATGGACATGAGATAAGCTTAGAAGATATACTGATATTCTAAGGTATATTGGGGTGGCCAAGAACGCATTCCAAAAGCTAAATAGAGTATTGAGAGATAAGAAAATTTCGTTGAAAACAAAGAAAAGAGTACTGGACTACTATGTGATATATGTCCTTCTATATGGCAGAGAATGCTGGACAATCTGAAAATGAAGGAAAGAGTTAAAGCAACCGAAATGTGGTTTTACAGAAGGATGGTGAGGATATTATAAACCGAACAGGTGGGCAATGACGAGGTTTTGGAGAGGATGGAAAAGAAAAGGAAACTAGTACCCTAACATATGGAAGAGACAGATGAAGTTTCTAGGAACAGTTTCGAGGAAGTGGGCTTAAAGAATATGATACCCACAGTACGAATAGAGAGAAGGAGACGTACTTGATGAGCTTGAGCAAGTGGATGGCAGAGCAGCGTTTGGAAGAAATACAAAGAGAAAAGGTATTGAAAGTCACAAAGAATAGGCGGATGTGGAGGGCCATGATCGCTTACGTTCCGAAGAAACACGACACATAAAATAAGAAGCTTAAAGATTTGCTTATCAAAATAACGGTTATTTATATTTATTTATTACTCCCTCTGTCTGTCTGTCGCTCTCTCTCTCTCTCTCTCTATATATATATATATATATATATACATATATATATATATATATATACTAGCAGTATAGCCCGGCGTTGCTCGGGTGTAATGAAACCTTCAAAACTAATCCATGGTCTTGGAGCTCAGACTCTTTGGACGTTGGCACGAAAGACTAAAAAGCAATAGTTGTTTCCAGTTTAAGCGAAACCGAAGACTGAAAGAAAAATGAATGGATGTAAGTCAAATTTTGATTTCCTGCTATCGATATCAAATAAGGTTTTTTCGTCGTAAACTGAATTTTGAAGGCTAAATAAGTCCTCTGAGTAAATGGTATCATGGCTGAGACTAAGAACTACAATTTTTTCTATTTCTGTGTTCATTTAAACATTGGGATATTCTTCCGAAACATAAATCATAAACATTTCTACCATTCACTCTCTCTCTCTCACACACACACACACACACACACACACACACACACACACACACACACACACACACACACACACACACACAAAAACAACTTTTCAATAAAAACAATGTTAAAATTACTTATAGTTGCGTTAAGAACTTATAGATATATTTCACAACATAATAATTATTTTAATGAGTCACAAGAGGATGGAAGCGAAATGAAAACTTATACCTTAACATCAGGAAGAGACAGCTGAAGTTACATATATATTAATAAATATACATATTGTCCTACGTCGACAGGCCATAACACCAGTTATCGCACGATCACTAAAACAAAGTAATCATCGAGCCTGGTCTGTAACTAGATTGGAGGCCGCTGGGTGATGTAATCGACAATGGCTTGAAATTATTCATCGGAGTGCTGAGTTCCAAATCCAGTTGGGTTCGTTATATGTGCAAATACCCTTTGGACCGGTTTGACTCCATTTCTTTCACCAACTAATTGTTACTTAGTAAAACTCAATAAAATAGTATTGCCTGAAAAATATTTTCTGGCTTTAAATAACCTGCAAGGGATTAATAAGTGTTAGAAAACAAATCAATCAAATAACAACCGTTTCATTGTTTTCGTAATATTCATGCATAATATTAATTCAAAATGCATCTTACTTTTAAGATCAAATTTGATGCTAACTCACGAGTTTTTATCGATAAAAGTATTTTTATTATTTCTGCAACCAATTGCAGCTTACTCAGGTTACGTTAATTTATGAAAATCCCGTTAGGTGAACTTCACTACCAGCAACTATTGACAAAGAAAACCTTTATTTTAAACGAGACAAAACAGACATCACGTCAGAAGTTGTATAACTTTAGAGCATATAGTATTCGAAATATAGACTCTGCAGTTTATATTCTCATGAGCGATTGCCATATCATGCAACGTGTGATTTTTTAAAAATGCCCGAACGTTGTATATTTTCTGCTTATTGTAATAGATTTAAGATTGACTGATTTGATTTTTCTGGTTTATCAACATGTTTTGGTTATTTTGTAACCCGTCAGGCCGGGTTGGCCGTCTAATGTGACGCTCGTCCCCGCCGACGGTCGTGACGATCCCAGTCGTGACACTGTCACCCGGCTGGCCGGTTGGTTTGGTTGCTGTTGCTGTTGCTATTCGTGACGTTCTCGTCCGAGGATGTTTGCCACAAAAGCTGGTTTACAAGACGTCTTTTGCAACAACGCACCACTGTCCCACGGTGTGATTTGATCCCAGAGGTCGCGTCGTGCAATTTTAGTAGTCACATTTTTGAGCCAGTCCGGACACTGGTGTACACTTGTGGTTTGAAAAAATAAACACGGCACCAAAAAAATAAAAAAAATAAAAAAATAAAAAATGAAATAAATTAATAAATGAACGAAGTCGAACGTGCCTGGTGAGCTACGAAGAATGTCTTTATATATATAAAAAAAAAACAATGTTTTTCTTTTTCTTTCACAGGAGCAGACAATACAGTTGTCGAAAATGCCGGTTACAACGGAGAGAGAAAGTTCGCTAAAAGCATCACAGCTTTCAATCCTTAAAAAATGTCTTGTCTAAGTTTCGTTAAAGTAGACAGAGCTCTTCAAATTTTCATTAAAGTCTTTTCCGTATTATCTAAAATTAGTGCTGTCCTTTTTTATTTTAGGTGATGTTAAAAAAAAAAAAATTCTTTCGGGTTCTAGTCGGAATTTGACGGAACTTGACGATTCAGAGGCGGTCAATGGCGGCGAATGTGGCGGTGATGGCGGCGGTGATTTCCTTGTCGTCTGGACGCTTTCTCCCGGCTAACTGAAATTTTCTCGTCGAGTCTCTATTTTTATAACCATTTTCAATCCTCTCTGGGGATCCAGCCGGCTCGAAGCCTTCGGTCAATGAAATCGTTTCCCCCCCCCCGCCCCTCCATTTGCGGAAGGGGTTTAGCTCGATGAATGAGATCCCGCCAGCTCACATTGGATTTCGATTTTTCCAACTTTCCAGAGATTCTCTTGTTTACCAGAAATCTGTCGAGGGACTTTAACACCGCCTGACCCCACCAAAAAATTCTGACACCTGTTTTGGCTAAAAAATTTTTAGTTTACTGAAAAATATCCGCTTCAAACACGAAAGAACGAAAAAATTTTACTTTTCTTTCTTTTCATTCCCAGAAATAGTTAGATTTTATATTCTCCGGATTTTAGAAGTTCATGATAGTAAAATTAATTTTTCTATTCCCCATATTTTACAAGTATTTGATAGTATTAAAGTTATTATTTAATTTAATTTATTTATTTACATACGTTCACATCGCGTATTACAATGAAGCATAACTAATAATATTGCTAATATCAATTTCTCTTTCCGTTGTATTAAACCACACAAGGGAAAGTATCACCGCGGGAGAGGGGAAAGTATCCCCGCAGGAGATAGTGCCATGTCACAATTTAAGACAGAAACATATTTTGAATTGTACCAATATATATATATATATATATATATATATATATATATATATATATATATATATTATTTTGGGAGTGAATATTATATTAAAAAGTTATTTTAGAATAATAATATTTTTCAGATGTCTTATTATTTAACCCATAACTAGAAAAGATAAATTCATATCTTTTGTGAGTGAATGTGACGAATCTGACTGGAATTCGAACTTAACTGTCCATGACGAACAAGTTCATTTTTTTCTGCGTGTTTTGATTCACAGTTTAAAGAATTTCACATCCATATTAGGAATTTTTTCAATTAAACAAAGGTGTAATTCCACACCTTTGGAAATGATGGCATTAGTTATCTGGATTTTTTATTTGCTTGATTAAAGAGAGAAAAATTAACTTGGCGTTCTACCACCCAAAGACGTTGGCTTAATGCAATTAAGAAAAAGGCGGAGAAAAATAGTGATAGCGTTAATTTTGAAGATAATGTTACTCTCTTGAGTCCATAATTAGAAAGAACAACTTAGAACAGTCAATAATTTAAACATCGACTGAAGCCGGGAGAAAGACAACGACATATGAGATTTTGTTGACGGTAAAGGTATCATCAAAAGATGGTACCTTTTAAATGTTCAAAGCGTACAGAATCTATTAACAATCCCAGAACAAACCTTTTCTTTCAGTCGTTGTGGACGGATCTGCTTCATCCGCTTTGGACCGGTCAGCTATCGGCGAAGCTGCTGCTGACGAAGACAGCCACGTTACAGTACTTAATTCGGAAGAACCAATTAGAGCTATCATAATTTATTGATGCAAGCCGAAGAAAAGATAAAGAAATTTTTTATTTTTTTATTTTTACTAACGGTAAAGCTGTGAACAAAACAAGTTATTCTATGCACGTTCAAGGCCTTGGAAATAATGACCAAAGCGGAAAACAACATTTATCTAAAATGTCTTTCTGACTTTCGGAGATGAGGAGTTATCACTGTTAATAATTGGACCAATATCCTCATCTTTGTTTTTATTATCATATTTTTATTGTGCCCTGTAGATTCTTCCAATATTTCTAGAAATTGCGAAGTAAATCGTTTATTTAATTTGTTAGGGAAAGACTGATTTAGTTCTGCTGCCTATACCTCGGTCTATCTTGTTTTTTTTTCTTTTTTAATACAAATCGGTTATTTCCCGTCCTGTTTAGATATATACTACTTGGCTCAGTCATTAAACTGACTAGTAACACGGTGTATAAGAGAAAAATAAATTAGGCAATGAAAAGTAGATACTTTACAATAACGCAAGCGAAAGGAAAACAACACCGAGTTACATGAGTCACATCTGCTTAAAAAACACATATATGCTCCGTATATAGTAGCAGTAATTTCTTTATCATGAGCTCTTACCAGAGAAGTAAATCTAAATAAAATCTAAAAGAGCAAAACCTGGTAAATACGGTGAATGAGTCCAAAATTCGAAACCAAGATGGTAATCACTGAAGAGAAAAATAAAACTGGGATGCTGGGAATTTTAAATTATTTTATTTTATTATAATATATAATCTAACCGATTTCATTTAGATACGTTTTTGGCTAGATTATATATCAACAAATATTTCCCAGTAATCGGACGTCTAACCGTACTGATGAGCTGTGATACCGCGTAACAGATCTGTCTGCGGATGACTATATATATATATATATATATATATATATATATATATATATATATATTTGTATGTATGTGATGTGTGTGTGTGTGCGTCGCTGTGTACGTACGTATGTATATGCCAAGTCATATGAGTGTTACCGTTAATATGCAATCTAATCCCACCTGTCGCATGGTCGGATTATTAGCGATTAAATCGGTTCCTCCACCAGGCATTTTCTGGAGAATAAGATGGATAGACACATAGCAGATTTAAATAAAAATCTTTTCAAAGAGCAAATGAATAAGATTATGCAATCAACGGCATATTTTTCAGTTAGAAATGGTTTACATAACTTACAAATTATAACACCACTTTCAAGCATATTTTAGATGTAGTTGGAAAGGACACTGGTGCAAAAAATCTTGGTATTTTTAAGCAATAAAAGAAACCTTAATTTTTTTTCTGAGCCACGGATGGTGTAAATTCTTTTTATTTTCAAGGCATTATTTAAAGTTATTTAAAGCGGAAACATATTTTGGACTGTAGAAACTTGCATACAATACTCGGTGTCCAATCGTTGTACTAACCGGGCTTCACATTGCTTAATGTCAGATATCGAAACAGCAAAGGTATTTTCAGTGCTATAACACCGTAGGTTCTGATCTCCGAAAACATAATATCAACATTAATGATCACATAGATGCTAGTATCAACTAAGTGAAGTTCATATCTTTTGATCAACGAGCTGAATCTAATGCAAAGAATATTGAAATCAATTGCAGACAGTTTAGTACACATTAATCGTTTAGCTACATCATAAAAATGCCTCTAATCCTGTTGATATATTAAAAAATAATCTGTTCTCTTTTAAAAACATACTTAGTTTATTTAGCTGCTGGTTTTTTCCCTTTCTTGACATAGTTTTATCGCATGATTTGCTTCTATCACGATGCGTTTTGAAATAATCTGTTGTCTCAGCACTTTTGCCTGCACTTCCAGTAAAGCAAAATATAAATTTATTCAATTTGCGCTTACCTTGAGGCTAGGGCGACTGTGTTATTTCCCATCGAGACCAGTGTTTGCAGCCCGATTCCAGGTAAGAACCAAAAGATTCTTTGGACATGAAGCTTTTGTCTGCGTGTTGACAACTGGATTCTACGTAGCAGTTTTTCAAACAAGGTTTCTCCTTACAGTAAACACCATCATTATCAGAATTTTTATTTGTTTTCTATCATCTTAATCATGTGCATTTCTCTTTAGTTTCGTCTGTGTCCTCTTTTTCCATTCATGATTTTCGCTTTCATGTAAACATATCAATTTGGCCTCACGACATTTTCAAACTGAATCAGGTTTTATCGGCGAAGAGAAACCGAATTGTTAGTCAGTGCATTTAAAACTCTTTCAAACCTAACAAAATTTTATCTAGTTATCTAGCCATTTAGCACACTGTCTGTCGAATAAAAAACTATTAAATTAAATGTAAATGCGTATCTACTTTCAGTTACGCAGAATTATATCCACTCATCAGCTGACATTAATTTAAATTTTGAAAAATTCTATTATTCATAAAATTATCAAAATCTTTTACAAATATACTTATCGAAAACTATACTTAGATAAGCATATAACTCAAAGTAAAAGTCGCATTATTATCTAACTTCTGATTCTGTTCTGATTATAAGTAAAATTATCAAATACATATAACTGAAGAAATTCAAGTTTGTGTAAAAGAATAATGTCCTATGAGTAAAATATGATTTCTGAAAATAAATAAAATTTTACAGTCAAATCATCGGAAGAGTGGACATAATTTTGCTAAAGGGACAAGGTAAGGAAACAGTTAATTTGAAATATTCTGTGAATATTTTGTCTCTTGATATCACACACATTAATTACAGACTGCTTGCTGCAAAAAAGGTATATTTCAGATATCCCTGGTCTACTAATTTTGCCGAAGTAGTATTTTTCTCAGAGCTATGTCGGGTTTTCAATCCTGAGTAAAAAAAAAGCATCGGTCGGGTTTCAATCCTGGGTAAAAAAAAAAAGCATCGGTCGGGTTTCAATCCTGGGTAAAAAACAAGCATCGGTCGGGTTTCACTCCTGGGTAAAAAAAGCAATCGGAGTCTAACCGTACTGATGAGCTCTGATACGGCGAAACAGATCTGTCTGCAGATGACAATATATTACGTATATCAAGATGGTATGAACGGATCCTACACAAAATTAATAGACAAAACGTGTCTATATTATTCAATGAAACCTGCATTAATGAAAAAATGCTGCCAAAATACACAAACAATATATATATATATAGTGGATATATTGGTGAATCTGGAAATAGCTTAGATTCCGTTTCAATAATCATAAACTTAGCATACGCCAGAACAACCAATACTCCCCCATAGCCCAACACTTCAATCAACCGGGACACACATGAGAAAACTGCAAATGTTTACTAATAGACTCCGATTTTAGTTCTACACACTCACGCAGAAAGAAAGAAAAATACTGGATTTTAAAATTAAATACACACAGGCTAGGGTTAAATAGGGACTTAGGTGTTTTAAATCTTTATAAATATTTCAATAGTTAAATATTTTTTAGATACACTTAAAAAAAATCTTTCTCTAAAACAAAATTTATAAGTATTATTAAAGATCGGTTTACGTTTACAAATATTTAAAAAAAAATCTGTCGCTTTCTGCGTTACGTGATGTAAACAATCTCTCCACGAATGCTCTCGCGAAATACGTTTCTAATTGAAATTTTAAATTCATTTGTTTCTGATGAAAGGCCGAGGACGGTCTGAAATATCAAATATAATAATAGAAATAAATAAATACTGTCAAAACATACATTTTTAAACTTACAACTTTTTAGTAGTTTTTCCTATATATATATATATATATATATATATATATATATATATATATATATATATATATATACATATATATATATATATATTAAGAAAACTTTAAGCGTTATTTTTAGTGGATACCTATATATGAGCAAACGATCCTTTAATTTTTAAGAGTGTTTTATTTCGTCTACCGGCCTGAAAAATCGAGAAATTTTACTAAGACAAATGCATCCTCTGGTAGGATTCTAACCAGTGTGCTCCTCTGCAAAAGAAAGATCTGACGTGCTTTGATCACTCGGCTACGAAGTGTTTCATAATCAAACGTTCTAACTGCGATTAAAGCATAGGTTACGCGTTCCGAAAGTCATAACTGTTCAGGTTCGTATCTGAAACGTAAATAAATCAATTTCTAAAGAATTAAACTGGACAGTTACTAATACCGGCGTCTGTCATTGAAATTTAAAAATGTTTCAATTTATATTTGTTATAGGTAACAAAATAACAGAACCATAGCTAGCTGAATCCACAATGAAGTAGAAATCGATACTTTTGATGAAATAAACGGTGCAAAAGCAGCCTTGAGTTACATGAAATATCCGACTCTCTCAACTAATAAACACACGCACGCATGCACCCCCCACACACAAACATTAATCAATGTATCTCAGACATCGATAATTTATAATGCACAGTGTTCACTTAGATCGAACGGTGCCTCACTTTCGTAGACGATCAATGAAGGCATATTTGACTATGCAATAAAAATTTAATTTACCAAGCTTAAGGACATTTCTATCAATCATTATTCAGTTTTGATGTTTTAAAATGTATATAAATCACGTTTGAAAAAAAACAAAACAATGAAACCTATTTTTAACAATTTGTATGCTGACGTATGACTCTGCAAACACACACTTATATATACACTGCTCAGGGTGAAATTATATATATATATATATATGTAAAACCCAAGCTAGGTAAAAAAAAAAAAAATAATAATAATAATAATAATAATAAGTAAAACTAAAGAAAATGGGCAAGCAATGACATATAAATAATTATTTCCATTATTTTCCTTTTATTAAGCATTAATTAAAAATAATAATCATTTAAAGAAGAAATAAAAAATGAATACACCTATGTTTTGAAAACTTTAGAACCTCCCCCCACCCTCGAATATTCTGGAATATTAGCTAAATTCTAAGTTGTCTCTGATACCGGAAATAACTTCATCACATTCTCTTTTAACAGTCAAATCCGAAAGATAAAGAATAGGAATCATGAGACAGTATAAGGATATAATTAAATTATAGAAAAATTAAATAACCACCATGTGCACACGTACAGGCATACATATTCATGCATAGGTGTGAGCGTACGCGCATACATACATACATACGCACGTATACAAAGAAGAAAAATAAACGTAAATCCATTAAAAAACGCATAAATGCTTTTTAAAATTAACATGAAAATAATGAAAACAAGAAAACTGACAGACATTTGATGATATCTCCTGACGAGCGTACCAAGCAATTACACAAAAACTCCGGATAAGAGGTGATGATTATAACGTCAATCAGATAAGTGACAATTTTATTTTTTTATAATCACATGTTAATGATATATTCAATTTTATAAAGGAAAAAAGTATGTACATATTTATTAAGCTCGTAAAAAGAAAGGGGACAATATGAGAGGAATTGTCAACTGAAAAATTGTGTTGAGGTAATCTTTCTGAGAGAGTGAGAGAGACAGACAGACAGAGAGCCAAATTCTCGTTCTAAATTTTTTTCTATTTGTTAGAATATTAACTACTATCATCCGATGTAACTAGGCACCTCGGCGTGGTGCAATGGTTAGAAAACTTGTCTTACAAGAATCTATTGCAACTGAGTAGTGATTTCGATCCTCACTGGGTTCCCCATACTTTCGGCTTTATACCGCATCTAAGAGGCGCATACAATATCAACTGTTACCGATGTAACTACGCTTTTTAAGTAGGCCTTACTATATATATATATATATATATATTTTTATTCAGATACTTTAATCCAAGCGCAAAAAGCAGAAAGGTAAATTCCAAAAACCCGATCCTAATTAATATCAAAATTTTATTTTAATATTAAAAAATGATACAGGAAGGAGAGCTCCATGTAATAAAATATTACAGAGCAAATATAAATTAAATAGGATTACAACATCCTTGAATTAATCCTATTTAATTTATATATATATATATATATATATATATATATATATATATATATATACTGTAACAAAAGTATGAATACTATGATTCAAGAAAAAACTCGAAAATTACTTGCCATTCGTATGACTCGAAAATAAAAAAAATTATCTATTTATCTAGTCTATGGTTTTTAATAACAATAATCATCGCTGTAATATTTTCCAAACAAGGAAACGAACAAAAGAAAGAGCTATATTCTTATTTAAAATATCTGCATAAATAACTGGGTTCTGTTATCATTATCGCTCGCACGGTCCAGCTGAGACCGCGCAGTAATTAGCTCTATTCGCCGATCTGATTTCGTAGTCGCCATCTTGCATCGCTGCTATTTTGTTGACCGTTTCGCTTCTGGTTAGACTTAATGGCGGTTACATAGATGGACTCTGTGTTAACCCACTGTGAATACGCATATATAAAAAAGTATGCATACATTTTTTTATAACGCGCCATTAGTATACACGTACATAATATATTTCTATCCATTTGCCTTTTGGTGTATATATATATATATATATATATATATATATATATATATATATATATATAGGAAAAATGGCAAACCTGTAAAAACGGAGAGAATAGTCCAAAATATTTTATCTAATGAATATAAAATATTTAATAGATAAAAAAAGACAACTCGATGGATATTTCCCAGAAAGATTGAGACGGAAACTAAACACATAAGTAAACGCTTATAAATTCAGAATTTATTTTAGCAATTGTAACAATTACACTCTGCTTTGTCAGACCGGGGCAAAATAAATAAATTTTAATTTCACCAAGAATATTCAAAAAAGGTTTCTTACACTGGGGAAATAGGTTAGATGAAGAAAATAGTGTGTATACGTTAAAACCGGAAATGTAACAACATTCATCAAATCTCACAAACGCACAAAGAAAAGAAGAAAATATATATAGACACAGGAAGGAGGATAAATATAGACATACACAAAATATGCAAACAGACATAAACTTATAAGAAGCCACAATATTAACACACACACACACACACACACACATACAAAGGCTAAACTATAAGTGGAGAATTAATAAAAGTTATAAAGAGAATATGACAAGGAATATAATAAAGAAAGAAAAACATATTTTGGAATCCTGCCGGACATTGGAAACATTGATTTTATAATCATAAATATTCCTTCCCTAGGCTCCACCTTAAATCCCAGACAACTCTCTATAAATATTTCTGGGAATTAAAAGATAGAGGACTCTCCTCACAGATCGAAGAGAAGATAATTAGTAAATCACAAACCGCTATTAGCTTTAGAATTAGATGTAACCTATGCTTAGATAAAAATTGAAAATGATTAAATTTTGTAGTAATAACCAGCTTTTAAACCAACGAAATGAAGTGATTTTTAAATGCCGTCACAGGAATATTAAATTACTAGTTTTGTAGGCTTAATATATTTTTCCTTACCAATAATTTTCTGGAACATTTAGGTGTTATTTATCTCTCTATTGCGAATCTGATCTTTAATTTAATTCTCAAATCTTATGATTTTTTTTGTTTTTGTGATGTCAACCACTTGTGGCTGTATTTTTGTTTTTACTATATTGACGCCTTTGCATTAGATTTTTATGAATCTCTTTTCTTATTTCTGTAAAATATTCTCACTTGTGAACTTTTATTTTTTATTCTTATTTTTAAAATTTCTTTTTTTTTTTTAATTCTTAAAAAGTTTTTGAAAAATTTATTTTTCGGTTGAATGCAAGAATTCCACTATAGACCTCGTGGTGATTTTAAATTCCATAAACGTTCAAAGCAAGCGGCCTCTTTTAGAGAACACTCGTTTATTGCGACAGACGGATGATAAATTTTGTTTTCTGCTATATGTTTGGATTACAGGTCACTCAGTCAGTTAATTGTCCTACCAGATACAAGCATTGGCGCTGGCGTTTCGAGACAAATCAGATTTAACCGCAGAAGTTTGTCATTATATTTTGCGGCAGAGTGGTTAACCTCAATTTGTTCTGCTATTCAACCCATATCTGAAGAGAAAAGAGATGGATTAAGGCCCATTCCAAAGAGTATTTGTGCGTAACAAATGAAACAATTTCGACTAGAATTTGAACTTAGTTCTTCGATTTCTCATCCAGAGCCGATTATACTACCGGGTTATCGATCACCAAAATTAAGCAACGTTGAGCCTGGTCAGTACTTAGATGGATGACCGTTTGGGAATGTCAGATGCTGTAAGCGGTTAGTGACGGATGTGCGTTGTGGTGCAGTGGATATCGGCTCGGAAAGAGAAATCGGTGAGCCGAGTTCGAATTCCAGTTGAATACCCTGCATTCACTTAAGCACTGGTACCCTTGGGAAAGCTATTAATCCGTCCCTTCCCTCCAGTTATGGGTTAAATAACAGGGTAGGACTTGGGGACCCTGCCCTTAAAAACAAATCCTAATTAATCTTGATACTCGAAAAGAAAAAAGTATTACTAGACCCAATAACTTATATAAAAACAACAATAAATTGTTGAAAGAAAAAGGTATTACCAGCAATAAATAAATTTAAAAAAAATTTAGTTGTCAATAAATGACCCATCGAGGTTGATATGCCATAAAATAAAAAACCAAAACCAACCAACCAACTACCGGGTTACACATCCGGGTTATAGGTCAGTCAGTTAAGTGCCATATGTAATACACGCTTGAATGATCATGTCTCGAAAGAGACATGACTGACTGGGCAGAAAACTATCCCGTAGTAGGTTGCCATTGCTTTCTGCGGTAGACTGGTTGCCAAACAAGGCTATAGAATCCAATCTGTCCT
This sequence comes from Ascarosepion bandense, assembly GCA_037127315.1. Classification (NCBI taxonomy): domain Eukaryota; kingdom Metazoa; phylum Mollusca; class Cephalopoda; order Sepiida; family Sepiidae; genus Ascarosepion; species Ascarosepion bandense. The sequence continues at coordinate 117,979 of JBBBDQ010002045.1, forward strand.
GTTATTTAACCCATAACTGGAAGGAATAGACGGATTAATACCGTTCCCAAGGGTATTTGCGCGTAAGTGAATGCAATGAATTCGGCTGTAATTCGAACTCGGCTCCCCGATTTCTCGTTCCGAGCCGATATCCAATGCACCACAACGCACATCCTTCTTATAGGTACAAAGCCTGAAATTAATACCGGATCTAAACTTATACTTAATAATGGATGTTTCTTTCATTTTTGTTATTGATTATATGTTTTACGGTGGGCAATAATACACTGAATGTCTTCACTAATTTGTCTACATTTCTATCTTCTTTATCACTGTTAAGTAAGTTAATATGAAACATACAATTTGTATAAACCAACAGATATCAATATTTATCATGACATACTTATATTATTGTGAGAAATATCATACAATTTTCAGCTTAAAATATCTATCTTTATTATGACAAATGCTGTCGTTAACTTGGTTTGATAGTGTCAGAATTGTTCTCATGCAAACAGAAGAATGAAATATATCGAATAGATATGATTCATCTAAACATATATTGAATTAGCAAAACCAGAGTTAATTACAGTTTTACATGTTAAAATGGGACGCGTAATAAGATTTTGCAATAAGTTATGCCTCATTATATCATTATATTGAGACCATCGCTAAATTGGAAGGGAGTTAAACATTTACTGTTTCCAATAATAACTAAGAACATTACTCCAGTTCCTCACTTGCTGGCTGATTATTCCCATGAAGTTATCCTGCCTCTCGTTCAGCAATAAAATCCATACAAAATCTTTCGACGCTCATCACTAAAAATTAGTTTTAAAGCATGCGGTTCTCTTTGTGACGTTTACTTAATTTTGGTAGTTTGGTTGCTTTCATGAGTTTAACCAATGTTGTTAATATTCTGCATCATTTCACAGCACGAACTTCTTCAAATTCTTTCTGGCTATTCAATCCATTTCTCTGCTATTATTTTTTTTTTCAAGTAGAATGTCGAAGACTCACGGTTTGTTTAGAGATACAAGAGATAGAAAATAATGCATAGCAATGATCGCCCAAATTTTAAACGGTTTCACAACTTATATGAAAACCTTATAACATTTATTATTTACACTATTTACTTGGTTTGAACTGAAGAAGGTCGAAGCGTACAACAGCCGAAACATCGTGAATATGACAAGAAAAAATGAGGGCAACAGTACGAACACTTTAAATTGTGTAATTAATTACAATACCACAGCTAAGAAATATAGACAAGTGTGCAGTGGATGTCGGCTCGGAACGAGAAATTGGAGAGCCGAGTTCGAATTCCAGTTAAATTTCTAGCATTCACTTACGTGCAAATACTATTGGGAAAGATATTAATTCGTTTCTTCCCTCCAGTTATGGGTTAAATAACAGGACAGATAGGGTTCTATAGCCTTGGCTGGCAACCAGTCTACCGCAGAAAGTAATGGCAAACTACAGCGGGATAATGTTCTGCCTAGTCAGTCATCTCTTTTTCGAAACATGATCGCCCATGCGTGTATCACGTATGGCACTTGACTGATTAATTGTTTATTAATGTTATTGCTAAAACACTGAGTTACATAATAGAACCTGACATAGTATACATATCTTTGAGAAGGCTTTGAATGTTTTGCGATCCATGTGCCTTTTACAAATCAATATTTTGAGGTTTGACCATTGAAATAGTGGTTTTGTTATGTGGGAGGATGCCGTCTCGTCGTATCTGCAGTTAGTGTTCTTTTATGGTGACTACGAAGCCCGTGTACTTAGTTAGGATTAATAAAAAGGATTAAAAATGAATTGTTGTGTTGAAGCCAAAGTTGCCCTGTAGCAGATGTAATTTAGATAAGGTATTCAACCTTCAAACGTAAGGTTACCGAACGTCAGAGCTTCAGTAACTGGCCGCAGGAGAATGTAATAATATATGGGATGAGAGACTTGCTTCTGCATCTAATTACGTTTCATGTGACATCAACTGATAATTAGCCTTTGGTGTCAACAAATAATGCTGGCATGTGCCTGATAATGTAGAATACAAAAAATCGTCTTAATCATATGAGATTTATGTGAGGAATATTTGTATTATATGATGCATTGAAATCAAAACATGTTAAGAAACGTTTATTGTCTACTTATGGAAATAATGAAACTTGTTTTATTTAATGTTATGGTAAACAAATAAGTAGCATTAATTTGTATATAACAAGGAAAAGTTTGTTTGTTCTTTAGAATAATTTTGACGTAGAAAAGTCAAGAAGTTTTAAATATAATTTTTTAATATCTACAGAAAAATGATTGAATGTATAATCTTATTTATATAATTTCACAGGGTATTTGGGTGTGTGTTGTGGTGATATCGGTGGGCTGAGATAGAATTTCAACTGAATTCGTTGCATTCACTTTTTCCCTACTGCTATGGGTCAAATAACACGACAGATTGGGTTCTATAGCCTTTATTAGCAACCAGTCTTAACTGACTGACTTAGGGTGTGAAGAGTGGCATAGCAGTTAACCGAATGTCAGACGGAATAAACGAACCGTACTCAAATTGCATTTGAGTCTGTTTATGTATTCATTACTCTTTTGAAGTCATGTCCCTTCCTCTGGCATATTGATAAAGTGTGATGAAGAATGCCAATATGGGTGATGGATAAACTGTTTTGCAAGATTCGTTAGAAAACAATTACTCCATATGAGTAGAATATCGGCAGTGGATATCGGCTCGAGAAAGAAACCAGGGGGCCGAGTTTGAATTCCAGCCGAATTTTTTGCATGCACTTATGTGCAAATACCATTTGGAATGATATTATTTCATCTCTTCTCCCTCCAGTTGCGGATTGAACAGTAAGTGGATTTGGGTTATATAGCCTTGGTTGACAGCCAGTCTACATTACACAGAGGATAAAGCTATTTGCCTAGGGTCAACACTCTTATCTGTAAAAAAGACAAGTTACGGAAACATTGACAACCCCTTCGTTGATGACTCATGCTTCACCGGGAGCGATAGGATGAGAAAAGTACAATGTGGTGTTGAGTGAATTAAAATAAACATATCTAATTATATTATAGCTGTAAATTTACAACTTCATATTAGAAGGCAGATAAAATCTGCCTTTCTAATACAAAATACTTCTTGCTTTAGTTCTGAAATCATTTGAAAAAGCAAAACATGAGAGAATTTGAAACATCTAAGGAATGCAAAAAATGTATTTGATATGAATTTAAAATTAACTTTTCAGTTTGATTTTGTCTTGTTTGTGATATTTGGTTAATGCTGAATTTGAAAAAGAAATTCTTGAATTCTTTAATTCAAAATTATGAACCAGAAAATGAAATAGCTACTTCAACTAATGCTTCCATTATTTCTTTTCCGTAATTACATGATTATTATTCAAAAGACTACTTCGAAGTAGTTTTTTCTGCATAAAAAACGAAAGATATTTAAGTAAATCCACTTGTAACCGATATCTTAATGCGAAAACAATGGCATGTCATTTAAAAAATGGAGCATGTAGAACTATAGCAGAATTTTCTATGGACAACACCGTACCATTTGTAAGATTCTGGAGATTAAGCATTCCATTGTAAAGAAAAATTCGGCATTCAGTGACCAATGTGTTAGCATCAGCATCGGTTGAAATTTACTAAATAATTCACTTAAAACACTTTTTCAGGAAGATTTTTTAAGTCCACTCACAGTTTTCGCTCTTTCTAGTATTCATAGATATTTCCTTCCTAAATTTATTTAAGATAGTGTGGAACCGTATTTACATTATTCAGACTATTGTCCTCATCTTTGTTACCGTTTGTATGACGTTTCGGCCATTGTACGCTCCGGCCTTCTTCATGTGCTAGGAATTTTGAACCGAACCATTAATTACAATCACTGATTTATATGGACTCCATTCCTTGCGTAAAGCCTCGATTGGAAGTCATGGGTTATCTTCCTCTAACCCTGCAAAGTTCAGTGATTTTAATAAAGAGTTCGTTTGGAAATTTTTAGCGCCTGAAGAAGGCCGGAGCGTACAACGACTGAAACGTCATACAAATGGCAACAAAGATGAGGACAATAGTCCGAATAATATAAATACTGTAAATACTACTTCATCTTAGGAATGTAGACAAATACTAGATAGTGTGGAAGTTCAACATCTTGATGATGTCATTATTTTCTCTTCGAGTGCTATCCATTTTACTTGCTGTTGTTTAAAACACTCAATTGATGTAGTCTTTATAATTTGGTAAAGTTATTTATTTGGATTTCTGTAGCTTTAGTTTAAGAGTTCCGACAAAGGAGAGTGCTATTCAAGACTCACTGATTTCAGTCTGCTCAATGTATTTTTAACCACTGATCTGATAAAAGTGTTGTACAATTGAGCAGGTTAATTTTTCAGTTTTTGGAGAAAATCATTATTACATTCAGTGTACAAGGTAGCGTTTCATATAAGTATTGATACCCATAGTAAGATTCATAACTTTTACCAGTGTCTGAGCATTTAGTTTTAAAGATCGTCTGAAAAGTGTACAAAAGTATCTTGTTTCTGCAAGTAATTGCCTACAAAATGATTTCAAAATGTTGTTATTTCAAAAATCAATTCAAATAGAGCTGATATCTTTTGTATTAGATACATTAAATAAAAAATATATTAAAACCAGAATTCTGCTCATGAATCACTGCAAGCAAAATATGAATTTTTACTGGATTTCATAAGTAAAAAATGTGTAAAAAATTGTAAATGATTAAAAATAGGCTACTCAATTAATATAGATTTGTTTGATTATAGTTAATGGAAGCAAAAAATAGATTAAAGTATATCTAACGTCATAATACTGCTTGGCAGAAATTATAAGACAAAATGTTTTAAATTGACATTGTTTATTGAAAATCACGCTAAAACTACAGGAATGTGTAACACATTACATCATAATATCGCTATATGGTTCAGTATAATTCCGTTAAATGAATATCTTACTTGATGGCAAAATGATATAGTAATAATGTGCTTGTGTCATGCATCTTGCTTGTTATTAAGTTTGTAAAGCTTCAGAAAATAATAAAATTTATAAGTCTGTGCTATAAGCCTTTTACGGATAACGGTAATTAAATTACAACGCAACGATGTTTAATCTAAACTTAATCTTTAATTTAAAAAATGATTTGGTAAAAAGTAAGAATTTAGAAAAAGAAGATGGGCCATTATTTATTAAGTCAAATCTCAACTTTAGAATGGTGTGTAATACCACTGTTTCAGAATCTATCTTCCCCATTGCACAATGTAGACAGACTAGGCATTTCCACACGAGTTGTACAATATGTGAGATTTATGAGCTGACATGGCTCTTGAAGAACATGAATTGTTAAGGACCGATATATATTTGCAAAAATTTTATATTTTTATTAGCAGAGTTAAGCTACGTTCTATACAGCCATTTTCAAATGGCCAACTAACTTCTAGAGATTTGTTGTGATTCAAAATAAAAGTTATCTCTAATTTCTGTAGAATAAATATGTAAATCCACTTTCTACAATTCACAAACAAGAAGAAGCCTCACATGTGGAGACACCACACCGTACGACACTGGTCAGTAATTAGCCGTACAGATCATGACTATATATTTGTGTTAGTATTAATCTAAAATTAACACGTATCTAACTTCTAGAGATTTGTTGTTGTGATTCAAAATAAAAGTTATCTCTAATTTCTGTAGAATAAATATGTAAATCCACTTTCTACAATTCACAAACAAGAAGAAGAAGTCTCACATGTGGAGACACCACACCGTACGACACTGGTCAGTAATTAGCCGTACAGATCATGACTATATATTTGTGTTAGTATTAATCTAAAATTAACACGTATCTAACTTCTAGAGATTTGTTGTTGTGATTCAAAATAAAAGTTATCTCTAATTTCTGTAGAATAAATATGTAAATCCACTTTCTACAATTCACAAACAAGAAGAAGCCTCACATGTGGAGACACCACACCGTACGACACTGGTCAGTAATTAGCCGTACAGATCATGACTATATATTTGTGTTAGTATTAATCTAAAATTAACACGTATCAAAATCACCCGTATTTTCAACCCTTCTCATGATAATATTTTGTAATTTATTATTGAAGGCGAGTAATATTGTAGCGAGAAGGATTCTCCCTTCTATTCAAGTGATATACGAAGCTAATTTTAACGAATACCAACACACACACACACACACACACACACACACACACACATATATATATATATATATATATATATATATATATATATATAGGTTCCATAAAATCAAACTGGCAGCTAATTTCGAAAATGACAATTTGTTGTTGACTGGCTTGTTAATTTTAACACCTTTAAAAAGTTATATTCTCTAGTAAACATCTTGGTGAACATTTGCAACAGATTATAACATCTAGGAGATCAACTCACTGAGGCTTCTTGGTTTCAGGTTTTCCACTGACATGAAGTAGAACGATTATATTGAATCAACTGCTTAATCTGTTTCAAATGAAAAGTCAGTTCACTATGTCGTCCTAGACACTTTCTTTCGCCATAATCTATCTTTCCAGTATATAAACCGAACATTCATTCGTACATCGAATATTACTGCTACGTCTGTTCTAGGTCTTCTGCTATATATCTAGAGATTTTTGACAAAATCTAAATATGACTCTGCAAAGTTATCTGTCCTGACCTTGCATCTCGACTTTTCCCATCTCCGTAACGTACGTTTGTAGAACTATTTCCACGGTTATGGTTTTGATAAGCTTTCATCTTTGTTATCCAGATTTCACAAATTTAAGCACAGAACTAGATTTACAGCTAGGTTTCATGTTTTTACTTTTGAAATTGCTAGTTCTTACCGTAATTTCTATCCTAATGGTTTATTCACCCGCACTTCTCGCTTGTGAAACTCTCTTCCGGATTTCTGCTTTCCAGTCAAATACAATCGCTAGATCGATTTCCCTTTCCAATAACTCTTACAATATTTACATATAGGAAACTTTGTTTATCAATCTCAATAATTATAGGGGAAAATGCAAGCTCTGAGGTCCGGCAACTCTAATGATGGTGTTGGAATGAATACCTTATCTAAATTGCATCAGCTGCAGAACATTTTTTGGTTTCAGCTTGTTTTTTGTGTTTTTAATGGTATTGATAAATGATAAGAACCAGATATTTACATTTGTTTCGTTGTCACCAAAAAAGATGCCCCTAAAGTGGCAATAGGAAGAAAAATAGACATATATATATATATATATATATATATATATATATATATATATATATATATATATATGTTTGTGTTTGTATGTTCTGTTTATGATAAAACTGGAGAAATAATGATACTCAATCAAATATATAAGAATCAAGATAATAAAACTGTAGTTGCATTTCTAGTGCAGTTTGCAGTAATTGGGCGAAACAGCGATTATTCTGAAATTAGATTTGAGCTTGTGTTTTCTTTTCTTTAGTTTCTGTTACTTTTAGTTTAGGCTTTAACCCTTAAATAGCAAGCATCATTAACTGTTGTTTCGTTGAAGATCCAGTGGTTATTATCAAATGATGATATAAACATTTTCTATGATACGAGAATCATTTGCTCACGATTTGAGTCTAAATAATTAACTAACAACTTTAGAATTGGGGAGGTTAAATCATTTCCTGGAGTATTTGCTTGCAAACAGCTGCACGAATGAGCCAAAGTAAGTTCCTATTCGCGAAGAAAACGTAATCGAAAATGGTCAAACATGCACAACCGCGTTAGGCAGAGAATGATTCAAGGAGTATCATACTCTTAAAATTATTAGATTTCGGAACTTAATATTTTAATTTTATTTTTTCAATTTTTTATCTGAAAACATTAAAATATCATCCTATCCATTATAATAAAGACCTTTGTATATATATATATATATATATATATATATATATATATATATATTCCCTCATGTCGCGCTCATGGGGAGAGAGACATAACAGCCAAACAGCGTCGGTTCAGTTCATTTTCTTTACTGCCAGTTATGAAATCAATATCTACCAGCTTTCTCTCTCTCCCTATATATATATATATATATATATATATATATATATATATATATATGTGTGTGTGTGTGTGTGTGTGTGTGTGTGTGTGTGTGTTTTCTCCGGTCACGCACAGGTGGGGGATAACCTGTGAGGAAACAGTTTATAATCTTAAATATTTTTCCTGTCGTTTTTTAAAACAAAAGTAGACTCGTTTTATAAGAGAACATATACAGGCTGATTGAAAAGTAACGCCTTATTTTATGTATGATGGACTCTCCTGTTTAGCTACAATATTTACAAAACGGGAGATCCCATTATACATAAAATAGGGAGTTACTTTTTAATCACCTGTATATAGTTAGCGCAAAAATAGATATAAAACCTACTCTTTAAAAATTAATTTGGTCGTTTTTTTCTCTTTGGCGAGTGCATTTCAGTCCACTGCCCAAATGAAATTAGCATTACCCAATACACACAAAAAAAAAAAAAAAATGAAAAGCATGACTGTTTTTCGTTGTCAGACATTTGAAAAATCAAGCAGGAAAATCATGTCTTTGGGAATTATTTTCTCTCTGCTCATAAAATTGGTGTTTATATATTAAGAGAAGAAATATCGACTATCAAACAATTTCAGGACAGCAATATAACTGTCAATTTTACAAGATGAATAACACACAAGTATCTGTTTCTTTATAAAATATGTCTGTAAATTCAAAACCGGTGACAAATATAGCAATCGATTTCTGAATGTGCGCAGCTGCAGAATCAATCAATTCATGCTTTCGCTCACAAACGACAACAGTGTCCTTAATAATAGATGTCTTTATGAAAATGTTTGGCCTTTTCTAAAACTTAAAAAAAATCATGTCTAAAGGATCTGATAATTATTTTTGGAAATTTAGCAAAAGCTGGAAAAAATCATTTTTACATCATAATTTTCCCTTCAAAATATATTAAACCTGTCAATATTTTCTGATGGATCACAAAATTTTGGTGAGGAAAACCTTATTACAGTTCGAATATTTTTGTATATATGTATATATATGAAAAATAGTCGCTAAGTGAATGAGAAAAGTTCCTTCAAACTAACAACGAATCAGACTTAAGCGTAAATAGTGGAAGAGAAACTCAACAAACATCGATTATATTTTACATGAACACGTTAGAGATACGCTCAACGTTTAAAGTTATTTTACCGGCTCATATAGAAGTTTAACTGTGTCGATCTCATTCAGCTTTCTATCGCATGTACTTTTACTTTTTATCGTTATTGTTCTTGATATTCTGAAATTTTAACAGCGATAGTTTTGTGATAAAAGAGACATGTTATATATTCTTTGATGTAAATGTACCGTTGTGGATTCTAAAATGTTTTCAATATATTTTATGCGCATTTGTATTCATGTACATGATAAAAAGAAATTAAAGGCTCTAAAATAAAAACAAGTTAATGCTGTGAAACGTGTACCAAAATTTAACGGAATCTTTGTTAGCATATCAGCACAAATGGGAAGATAATTGCACAAAGATGGAAGGAATTACTGAGAATGAAAACTTAGAAAAGATTATGGGAGAAGATAATGAGAGAAAGAAATGTAAAAACCGACAGAAGGTAATGATTGGCAGTGCATTTAAATTTTTCAAGATTGCAGTTAACAAAAATATATCGTGTCGATAACAAACGTTTAGCTATATATATATATATATATATATATATATATATATATATGTGTGTGTGTGTGTGTGTGTGTGTGTGTGTGTGTGTGTGTGTGTGCTAGTATTACGGAAATTAACGAAGATTAACGAAACTAGTTATAAAGAACTGACAATTTGAAATGATTTGTTTGAACATTATTTTTGATCGATACTCGTATTTAAGTAGATATTCTGTCTAATTATTACAAATTAGAAAGTTTAGCTACTGGCAACTATTTTTTTAAACTTTGAACTCTCAAGTATTTAAAAACAGCATCAAATGCCGGAATGGCTTTCTAATTGAAGTCTGTGACAGACACTCTAATATCTATATGCACATGATTTAAATATGGATAAAAATCCGACGGAAAGGTAAATTTATAAAATGATAAAAAAACAACTTTTATTTTGATATGTTTCACCGATTCAACAGTGTCATCAAAAATCAAACGTTCATATGATTAACTTAAATCTTTTGGTGTCCTGTCCCGATAATATATATTTAGTTGAAAGAAAGTTTTACGCATTCAATCTGCAAAATGTTGAAGATATTTATCATAGCTCACATATGCAGGAGAAAGCAAAAGTGGTTGTACAACAAACAGCAAAACTCCCCTAAAATACAAAAAACAAAAACAAAACTTGTGCACGAAACCTATTGCATTGCTTATTCAAATTTATCAATGCAATAGTTATTGTATTCTTACTTACATTTGAAGCCCCCCCCCCCCATATATATATATATATATATTGTTGAGTTGTGATAGTTTTTGAGGCTAAGATTAATGTTTTGCAATTGTTTTACTAAGAAAAGGTATTTTGGCAAACAGTTTTTTTGTCGTAAAGTACTGAATATCGGGATGGAGATAAAGTGTTGACAGTTTTAGTGCAAAAATTTGTCACTTTATCTGAGCAGGTTTACACATCGGTGCTGTCGTAAGTGTAAACATAACAGTGTCCTCACGAATTTTCAAAGTTGGCAAGAATCATCTGAGTTAATGTGAAAAATTCGTTACGCTTAAACGATAATATATATATATATATATATATATATATATATATATATAACGGTATCTACATATATATATGCACTAAAATATATTATTTCGATGCAAATTAAAAGTTTCATTTTTACACAAAATTTGAAAATATTAGTAGTGTCTTTAACATTTATGTAGTTATTTTTTCTCGTTTTTAGTAATAACATATGGCTTCAGAATGTAAATAATTATGACTCCGCACAAATTCCTTTTATTATCTCTGAATTGCAAAGCATTCTTGTGAAAGACAGTGATAGTGGTTTCTTATTGCCTTCTCCATAATTCTGAATTTTTCTTACCGGCGAGGCTGTTTCTGTAATAAGAATGAATATTTCGAAAAGTAATAAGGCTGATTTTCTGATAATATATATATTTTTTTCATTTTTATTCATTGTGCACATATTTATGCTTTTATCGTCAGTCGTCTCTGACTGAAGAATGATTATCGATAGCTGTTTTTTGTTATTTGTGTTTTATAAATATATATATATATATATATATATATATATATATATATATATATTTCGCTTCAGTACTTTATGGTTAGTAATTTTTTATCATTGTTTGTCCAGTTTTCTTTCATATAGTTTTGTGTTTATATATATATATATATATATATATATATATATATATATTAGTGTAAAGTAAAAACAAATGAAGTAAAAATTTACAGTTCGTAGCATGTACTTTTTAAAAGAGTTTAACAGAGATTTACCAACCACCGTCTGACGATGTAAAATTCATAGCAGTGAAACATGAAAGATTTTCAATCCTGGGTAAAAAAGCAATCGGAGTCTAAACGTACTGATGAGCTGTGATACGGCGAAACAGATCTGTTTGCGGATTACAATATATATATATATAATAACCATTATAGTTATAACAATATTAATAGTAACAAAAATAATTCTGCTAATACTAGTAATTGTTAAACTATATTTAAGTTCATCATGAAAAACCCAGCGAGAACGAACACGGAGGGAAAAGGTGGGGAAATAAAAAAAGTAACCAACGAAGTACTTGAACATACGTCAAAATACTCGTAGGAAAGAAAAAACCCAAGTCGAAAACCCTAACACTAAAGCGCTCAATACGTAAGTAGAGCAATAAAAACAGTCTGTATATATATATATATATATATATATATATATATATATATGGCCGTATCTGACTACCGGGCACATCGGGCACTGGTCCGGGCCGATCCGTGCAATTATACTGAAAATCCGAACAAGGAAAAATGTCTTCGTCAGAAATCAAACTAAATAATTCACGAAGAAAGAAAGAAAGAAAAAAAGAAAGAAAAACGAAGAAAACATCCGAATGAACGCAGTAAAAATCTGTTTGCTTATTTATTAATTTTGGAAGAAAAAACAGGTTATACTCAGAAAGTTGAACCCGATTTCTTGCTTCCGTTCACGTTCTGTGCCTAATTTCCATTGGAGTAGCCGAAAGAATCCGGAAAACATCATAGTTTCTGGAAATGGATGACACTGATGACGTCATCACATTGTCAACTAACAAATCCTGGCAATTTTCTCTGTGTCCGGTGTTTTTTAAGCATCAGCTACGGCCCTATATATATATATATATATATATATATATATAGTATTTATTGATATATTCACGTCGTTTCGCCCGTTGTGCGTGCCAGTGAATGAAATAAAGGTTCGAAATTCTAATCACCTGAAGGAAGTCGGAGCGGCTGAAACGTCGTGAATATGATAATAAGATGAGGGCAACAATCTGAACAATATATATATATATATATATATATATATATATATATATATATATAAAGGTCACTTAAGGAAAACAGTAAAGCCACTAAGACAAATGATTACTGAGTGTGAAAGAATTAAAACAGAAATATGAATAATGATCATAAGAAAAAAGTAATTAGGGGAGAACGGATGACGCAGAATTTGAATTTTTTGAAGACTAGAAAACATAGAGTTGAAATGGACTTCTCCAAGCGGGAAGCGCGAGAAAAAAGACTATAGCATAGAATTTACGGCAACACATAATAAATTCATCTGTCAACTGATGAAACCTCCACGCCGGTGTAGTACGAGGTTTTATTAAATTTTAAATGTTTTTCTAAATGTCTTTAATGCTTTGATAAAATATTGTACCTCTCTTAGGTTATATAGAAATACCAGTCTTAAAGTGTCCAAATTTATCAGATGAAGCACTAATAGCTGTTAATTTTTGGCTTATTTGTCTTTCACTTTTGAGTTGTTATCTTATGATTATTAAACAATATCATTAACTTTTCCGAATTTCTTAATGAATCGTCATCATCTTCATCATCAACATTATTATTATTGCTCGTGTTATGAATTTCTGGTTAGTTTCTCGTTCGTTTTATTTTTTATTATCCTTGAGGTAACAGATGCGTTTTAACTTTTCTAAATTTTTCAGAAAAAATACTGATGTTTTTTTCTTCTGGCTTGTTTACTTTCATCTTTGTTATCCTGAAACTAGCAACATAAGATTCTTAAATTTTCGGATTTTCTTAACTGAAGCCTACTTTTTATTAAATTTTGATAACTTTTGTTTCACATTACTTTTGTTATGCCTGCTGTAGGAAACAATAGTTTGAACTTTTCCGAACTTATTATGTATTGTATACATTATGGTTATTAATTTCTGCTTAAATTTATTTTATTTGACATGTCTTATGGCAGAATATTAAACTAAAAGCAGCTATTTGCTTATGAGGATAGCCACATTTCAAAATGCCAGACGATGTTATGCTAATTTATGATACATACTAAGCTTACGATATAAAATATTGGAAATCAGGGAGCCGAGTTCGAATTCCAGTTGAATTCATTGCATTCACTTACGCGAAAATACCCTTGGGAAAGGTATTAATCCGTCTCTTCCTTCCAGTTATGGGTTAAATAATAGGACAGATTGGGTTCTATAGCTTTGGCTGGCAACCAGTCTACCGCAGAAAACAATTGCAACCTAGTGTGGGATAATATTCTGTCCAGTCAGTCATGTCTCTTTCGAGACATGATCGTCCAAGCGTGTTTCAGGTATGGCACTTAACTGACTGACTAAGCTTACTGTCAATTTATATTGATTTTCATCACACGCATTCATTGTTTTTATAATCATTTCATCTCAAGACAGGCAGTACGGCCACTGGTGCGCAGGGGGTGACATAAGAGGTGAGTGATGAGAAAGAGAAGCAAGTTACAGGGGGTGTGAGAGAATTGATAAGAGAAGGATGAGAACACTGATGTAAAAATAGAGAAGAACAGGATACACGTTTTTTCGAGGAAAGAATGCGAGTCGAAGAGATAAAAGATTGCAATTGACATTGCATTTGCATTCTTGCAGATTGTAGTTGTCAGGGAATCAAGTATATACCATGGAATTTCACAGGCGGAAATTGCAATAAAAGAAGCTGAAAGAGTAGCAGTTGCGGTTACATTTGATCAGTTTCACGGTAAAAGGGTGGGACATAGTTGCTAGTCTAGTAGCACGAGTAAATTCATGCAGAGGGGTACCAGTTAGCTGAGCAGAAGCCGTGAAAATATTTGCAGAAAAGATAGAAGGAAGCCACGTTACGTCGGTGAGAAAGTGACCGGAGTTCAGCTACCAAGTCGGGATGGATTACATTGCAGATTCTCAGTTGGAATTTGTCAAGAACCCCGAGATGAATAGCAGGGGCACCCGAACAGATCAGATCATGAATAATGCTGCTTTATTTTTTGAGAGGTATAGTAATGTAGTATTTCGGGTATTTTAGCACGAAATAAATGTGTGGGTGTGGGTGTAGACTAGACATGTGTTCGATTTTATATAGGTTATTATATAAAAAATAATAAGATCTTATATAGATTATCATATAGAAGGTAATGGGATCTTATATATGTTAGTAAATAAATGATACTGAGATAAATAAATCCACTGATTGACACTCAAGCACTCTGAAATGTTTGTATTGGAGCTTCTGGCTCGAATGTCAAGCAATACAGCATGCCGATTCCAAATCTCTGGATGAGTGAATTGCGTTTTGGTGCAATTTTTCTCACAGACCATGCCCATCTGACCCTACGATACAGTGACATCTTCTAAAAAAAACAAACAAAAAAAAAGCAATGCACTTTCGTGAAATTAGAATTATAAAATAACTACAATTTACCCATGACAAGCTGTATATATGGAACGCTATTTATTTGATAATTAATTTCTCCTTGCACGTACACCCATTAATATATATATATATATATATATATATATATATATATATATGTTTCATTAAATAATATAGACAAGTTTTATCTATTTATTTTATGTCATTTTTTTCATTTTTCCTGATAAGCTTAATAGCATCATCATTAAATGAAGAATGGAAAAAAAGAATATTGATACATAATTTGTTTAATAATACATTCTAAGCTTTCGGCTTACATAAGCCATTTTCAAAGATGTCAAATTACATTATATATTATAAACACGGAAAAACGATAATGACAAACTTTTTGTTTACATGGAAAATTTTCAAGCAACAACAAACTGGTGCATATAAGACGCTGGAAGCGAATGTCACATCTCAGCTCGTGACGTCACACATGACCAAACGAAAACAAGAAATATTAAGTATGGGAAGCCATTGGAATAAACCAGTGGCTTCTGTTATTGATTATAGGCATTTAAGGATATTTGTAAAGATTTCATTATTTATCTTGTTCAGTTTAGGCTTTAACTGTTTTATATATATAGCTTCGAGAATTTTTAGTTTTTGTTTATTGTTTTCGTATATATAGTTGTATTTTCAACTAGAGTTTTACGGAATTGTGTATGTGGTCAAGCATGTTGTTTTAATGTTTAATTCTAAAAATGTTAGAATTATCGTTCAAGTGTAGTGCCAAGCGTTGTGACAGCGAGTTTTTGGTGTGACCATCATAAATATTATTTAATCCGTTGGTGATACTATCTCTCAAATGGCACTTGAAATTGTAAGCTATGTTTGTTTTTTTGCAAATCACTAACCGGGGGAGTATCAATAGTGTAATTTTGTTTCTTCATTTAATGATAATGTTATTAAGCTTATCAAAGAATATTATAAAAGAATTACATAAAATAGACAAAGCTTATTTAATGAAACATGCATGAATGAAAACATACTGCCTAAATACACAATATATATATATATATATATATATATATATATATATATATATATATATAAATAAATAAATATATATATATATATATATATATATATATATGATGCTGAACTGTATGTATTGATGCTCTAGCGTGTATCAGTTAATTTCAGTTTCATCCTGTTCCGTTTGTGTTCACTTGAGGAAAGATTGAAACTAATCTAATAAGTTAACGTACTTTAGTCTTTAATTGAAGAGATTATTTAGAGAGAAATGTAAAATAAAATATGTCCTAAAGTTGGGAAAAAGAAAGGATAGCAGCCGGAATTGCCCCCCGAACTCTTTAATAAATCTTTTTTCTTTTTTCTCATTTTTGACTAAAGTTCTCTCAGTACAAGCCCCCGATAGTTACACAAGATTGAGTTGAAATAGTAGTGATGTATGAGGTGTATGAATGAAAGCGTAGGTCGAAAAAATAAAAATTACTGGGATAAAAAGATAAAATAATGAATAATTACTCTTGAATAGATAGAAATTAACTCCGCAGGAATCTCACAGTAACCAATGATGATATACGGGTGTCATGGTTTTCTTTCGACTATGATAGTCACCCCCTGTGCTATTTTGCCAAAATTCTCTGCTTGTTAACGTAATTCATTCATTTATGACTATCCGTCTCTTTGGTTTGTATAAAATCCTCTTTCATCTGCTTCCGTCTTTAATATTTTTTACAGAAGACACAGTTTATCTATGGGCCAATCTCACAGTGTAAACAACTTATGATATTACTTAGTCTGGTTGGTTGATAAGTGAAATCGATATTTTATCAGTTGTATATATTTGTATTTGTTATGAGGTAACATTGATATATCAATCAATGTCAATTAACCAATAAACCGGAAAATTAGATAAAAATCTGTATTGAAGCAATTTCTATTTCGTTAAAAATAAATGAATTTGAGTCTTATAAATACAAGGGAATATGTTTGATACAAAACTGACTGTTATTCTCTACATTAAATGATCGAAAACCAGGATATACAGTCAGCATATCATCAGGGTGCATCATTCGGAATAATCTTTTAATATATTCTATGAACAGCAAATCAAGCCTTACACCAATGCGTGAAGCAATCAACGTGGCTTTAATTTGAACAAAAGTCAGAATTGACACGATATTCTGTTATGTAATGCTGAGAGAAAGGTAAGTGTATCAATTTATAAAAAGAAACAAATTTCGCCTCTCGCAAGGCAGTAAGAACCACGGTGGATGTAAGGGGTTGAAGATAGTGAAACAAACAGAGGTTAATAAAATAACAAAATTCAAGAAGACAGAAGATAATGGTTGCACTTGAGTTTTGAAAATTGCAGTTGATGAAGAAGAGATCTGAAGCAAAGGAAATGTTGTTCTACAGAAAAATGCTAAGAATACCATGGACCAAAGAGCTAATAGATGAAAATAAATAAATATACTGTTTAATAAATTAACGGAGCGTAACACAGATACGAGTATCCACTGAAAGTAACGTTTTTAATCATTTACCCGAAGCAATGTGCGTTGTGGTGCATTGGATATCGGCTCGGAACGAGAAACCGAGGAGCCGAGTTCGTATTCCAGTTGATTTCACTTACGCGCATATACCCTTGGGAAAGGTATTAACCCTCTATTCGAATCATATTTGATACAGTATGAAAACAAGCCTTGAAAGAAATATTTTCCTGAAAAATCTTTTAAGAGAAATATTTTATAAATTTCAAATGAAAGCAGTACTGACTGCTCAGTCAATGAATACCAAATGTTTCCTTATAGGGAAATACTGTATCAAATATGATACGAATGGCCCTAGAGGGTTAATTCGTCTATTCCTTCCAGTTATGGGTTAAATAATAGGACAGATTGGATTCTATAGCCTTGGTCGGCAACCAGTCTACCGCAGAAAGCAATGGCAACCTACTGCAGGATAATCTTCTGCTAAGTCAGAATATAAATATACTGTTTAATGAATAAACGGGGCGCCTACTCAAATGAGAGTATTCACTGAAAATAAAATATATCAGTCAGTCAGTTAAGTGCCATACGTGATACACGCTTGGGCGATCATGTCTCAAAAGAGACATGACTGACTGGGCAGAAGATTATCCCGCAGTAGGTTGCCATTGCTTTCTGCGGTAGACTGGTTGCCGACCAAGGCTATAGAACCCAACCTGTCCTGCTATTTAACCCATAACTGGAAGGAAGAGACGGATTAATACCTTTCCCAAGGGTATTTTCGCGTAAGTGAATACAATGGATTCAACTAGAATTCGAACTCGGCTCCCTGGTTTCTCGTTCCGAGCCGATATCCACTGTACTACAACGCACATTAAATATATACATTTCCCAATTGTAAATGAGTTATTACATGTATTACTCGTGTAGAAATGAAAAATATTCAAAATTTCGACAATATAATTGTATTAAACACTTTTTAATACATATGTACACTGGTCTAATCTTATTATGACCAGAAACTAAGTAATGAAACACTCAATATATATATATAAATGTAAAAGGACGAAGAATAAAATTGCGACGTTCAAAACAAATTTAAAATAGGGCTCAATCTAAAAATAGAGCAATAAATATTTATTATTCAACTGTTACATTAGAACATGTAAGTAACTGCAACAAAACTGTACATTTCGCTTAGTGATTGGAAGAACAGTGTCTCATCCTCCGTTGAATAAAGACGGAAGCTGAAGATGGCTCGCCTGAAATAGGCCATACTTCCGAATTACCATGAGATAACGAGTCTGTCTTAATTTTTCTTATATTTACTCTATATGTATCTATATGCATATATGTTTAGAGCTCTCTTAGAGAGTTATCCTACGATTATATGTAAAAGATACTCCTTTGGATTCTTCTACGCCCACAAGGCATGCTGATATATATATATATATTGGGTGTGTGTGTGCATATTATATATAAAGAGAAAGAGGGATAGATAGGTGTTTGTGTCAAATGACAACGTCTATCTGCCTTATATTTTTCCAATTTTTAATGTTATGCAGTCTATCCACAAATTAAAAACCAATGTATGACATCTTCGTAAATATAAACAAATTAAACAGAAAACTTTTCAGTTGCTTACGCATGCACACAAGCACGGACACGCACGCATATATATATATATATATATATATATATATATATATATATCCTACTAATCTCTAAATGTAAATTTGTGGATATCCATGTTCGTGTAAATGCTATGTTTATTTTTAAAACAATTGTGCCTACTGTCTTGTGTAATCGAGAGACTTAAAAGAAGGTGTATGCTCTCCGATCATTTTTGCTTGGATGTGAAGCAGTTTGTATCAGATGATGGTTTTCCCTACAAATGGGTACGCATATTCGTAGCATGCCAGGAGGCCCTTAATGTTTATTAACTCTCTAGATTGCGCAGGCTGGTAGATGTAATTGACAATATTTAAAAGTGTGACATTACTTATATTGGTAAGCATAATGTACTGTATTAAAAAAATATTTCTGATAAAATATTCCAGAGATTATATATATATATATTATATATATATATAATATATATATATATATATGCGTGTGTGAGTTTGTGCGTGTGTGTGTAGAGAAAGAGAGAGAGCAAGAGGGAGAGAGAGAGAGAGAGAGAGAGAGAGAGAGAGAGAGCGAGATAGACAGAGAAATATATCTGAATTATTATCAGCTCCATCAAGAAAAGATTTAACTCAAAATTTATTTAACATGAAAGTATCTTCATCAGTTGGTCGGATTTTGGAAGAGGGTCGGGTCGAAAACTTTATATATATAAAGCTTATATATATAAAGCTTATATATAAAAGCGAGAGAGAGAGAGAGAGAGAGAGAGAGAGAGAAACCGTATATTGCCAAAGCGCCGTACATATGCACTTCGTATTGTCTTTCGCACAAAGATGCACATACGTACATACATACGTATAACATTTAGTATGCGTATAAGGCATTATATAGATATCTTATTTTTTTTAATCAATTTCGACTTCGTACAATTGTAGTACTATTAAATATATATATATATATATATATATATGCGCATGCGCGCGTGTGTGTGTGTACATTTCTGTTTTTTTTTCTATTTTTGATATTATTAAAAGAAAAGACATGTAACAAACACATACCTTTGTTTCATAACGCATACATTATTTAGATTGACCTATTTTCTGACTGACTTACCTGGCCACATACAAACGTACTTAATAGACATATAAACCTTTTCTGCTTAATTGCAGCTGAACACCCACGCAGTCACAAACGTCTCGATCTTCTTACAGCAACAATTCAAAAGGAAATATACTTATACTGCCGACATAAGATGCACACCTGCATTATATATGTAATGATCCGTGTGAATATATGTATGCTTATCGATTCAGTATGCTTGTCTAGTTATACAGGCCAGACTTTAACAAAAATTAATTGGTAAGAAAAAAAATATCAGTATACAAATTCATTAACATGTAGTCGAAGTTCTAATACGTTGCATACTACGACGTTCATGCAATAAATGAAATCGATCAAGTGATCGATTGTCCTCTACTACTGTGTATAATAATATGAAAGGCACATCAAGTATGCCATCAATATTAATTATCATAAATATCAAATATTGTTACTGCTCTAACATATCGGTACTATATTTTAACTTGCTTCCCCCGCCACGAGTTTTTTTCCTCCTAAAAAAACAAAACAAAACAGTAATACAATGTCGGTGATATTTTATTTGTTTTTATTTTATTTTTTATTTTTTCTCAGTTCTTTTATACGCATTTCATCGCGGCCTGTCAATAAGTTTGTACAAAAAATTTGTAATAATTATAATTTGAAAAATATCTACCTACTTATCTATTTGTTCAGATAATTATGTTGACATGAACGCAGGCATCTACTTATCTAAACAATTTTTATAGATATCTGTTTCTCTTCGTATATATATCGGAATAAACTATGACATTAAAAGTTATCTATTACTGATGCTAATTCTCAGTCTATAGTACGCGGACTCATATATTTCAAAACAAGAAATGAACGTTTTGGAGTAGTAAATGTATAGATTATTAAGGGCCCTTGTGTTTGAACTGGTGTGACATATCAAGATTACTACTTTTAATATTTTTTTACCACTCGACTATCTTTCCCAAGAGGTTCTGGCAAGTTACAGATAATGAAGAAACGGACAGTGTGGAGAGTCTTCATAAACTTCGTCCTGAAAGAATATGCCGTGTAAATAACTGTTTTAGTATTTTCCTAGTTATTACCACCTTTCTTATTACCATCGATTATACGTTCTTTTATCAAAGCATGTCTCGACAAGAGAGAACTTCGTTCTTTGTTTCTTACCTTCTACCCACTCTCTCTCTCTCTCTCTATATATATATATATATATATATATATATAGGAAACAAAAGAATATTAATAAAAAGTTTTGAATTTAAAAATGTACTTTTTTTGGACAGTATTTGTTTATTTTTATTATTGTATTTTATATTTCAGACCGCCCTTGGTCCTTCATCAGAAACGAGTGATTTTTAAATTTGAATTAGAAACGTATTTCACGATAGCGTCCGAATATTTTTTGTGTTTACATCACGTTTCTGATGAAGGACCGAGGGCGGTCTGAAATATAAATACAATAATAAAAATAAACAAATACTGTCAAAAAAAGTACATTTTTAAATTCAAAACTTTTTATTAATATTCTTTTCTTTCCTATACATATAAAGACAGTATACGTGGATCATCACAATGTTATATATATATATATATATAATTACGAAAATGTGTGTCATTCGGCAGGATTCGAACCTGCGACCCCTATATATATAGTCATTCGCAGACAAATCTGTTTCGCTGTATCTTGGCTCATCAGTACGGTTAGACATCCGATTGTTTCTAGCTAGGATTGAAACCAGACCGAATTGGCGTCAGTCTGTGATTCTACTATGGGCGCTCGGTAGAGAAACGCGGACTTTAGCGTATATTAAACAGACGTGTGTAGGTGTGCATGTAATCGATCTTGACCTAGTATCAGGATTTCTATTACATTCTCTTTGTCTCTTCTAATATATTTTCATGATAATTATTTTTATAATGTTTTATCCTTAACATCCCGACTACATGAATTTAAGAGTTCTACTAGATTGGCAATTAGGTTTCATCGTTTTATTATTGATGCAACCGACCGTTCTATTCTAATAATTTCTTTTCTCACCTGCGGAATCCCCTTCTGATTTCTTGCTTCCCTGCCAATTAAAAGTTTTTAAAAATCTTAATGTCACATCAATCACCATTTTCTGCATTTCTGAATCTAATTCCTTTATTTTCTTTTTTCCCACTAAAATTTTCTCAATTATTTTTATTAGCGAAATGATTAAAATATGAATATGCAAGTCCATTGTGTGTGTGTATATATATATATATATGTGTGTGTGTGTGTGTGTGTGTGCGTGTATATATGTGTGTGTGTGTGTGCGTATATATATGTGTGTGTGTGTGCATATATATATGTGTGTGTATATATATGTGTGTGCGTGTGTTTATATATGTGTGCGTGTGTGCATATATATGTGTGTGTGTGCATATATATATGTGTGTGTGCATATTTATGTGTGTGTGTGCGTGTGTGCATATATATATATATATATATATATATTTATATGGGTGTTTGTGTGTGTGTATATATTTATATGTATAATGTACATGCATATTTATGATATATATTATGCACACGCATATTTATATATTTACACTACCGGCCATAATTATCAGGCAACTCCAGTTGTTTTTTTAAAGAAATGAAGTTTTTCATACTATTTTTAGTATTCATTGCCAAATAAAAACAGAATGGTTCTTTTGTTATTATTACTTTGCAAAATATTACAATCAAGGAAGCAAAGATGAACTCGTTCGAATTACCCTAAGTTTTATTCATTCTTTCATTGATGAAACTGCAATATAAATAATTATTATATATTTATAAATTCATTTGATGCACATATTATTGTGCAATATGAACCAAAGAAGCATTCTATCTTTATTTACAATTATTCATTTGGCAATAATACCAAAACATAGTATGAAATAGTATTTATTAATTTATGTTTTTATATAAATAGACACTTATATTTATTTTTACATTATTTTATATATATAAGAGACACGCATATTTATTTTGTCGAAACAATTTGTAGTATTTTGCACATGTGCTAAAGTATTAATCAATAAAAAATATATATTGCACCATATTTATATTCAGCACTGTTTTAGAATAATGTTTTAAACGTTCTTATTATTTTCTTCGTTCTTATTTAGTTATATATATATATATATATATATATATATATTAGAAAATTTTTTAGATATTTTCCAATTTCATGAATAATACGTATTTCGCAGGCTGAACTTGCTGATAATCAGACCTAAATGAAACAATAGTTATTATTCAAAATAATCCCGAAAATAATTACACACAGACGTTCACGTGTCCATATCGAGAATAGAAATTTTTAACGGTAATCTACAAAAACCATTCCTCGCTCATTCAAAAAAACCCAAAGAGAGAGAAAAAAAAGAAAAATATAGACAATTGATAAATGGAAAGAAGAGAAAGAAAAAGAAAAGAAATGGAATGAGAACGAACAGTATAAAGAGAAATTAACGTCTTAAATCGACACCAGCGTCTATTGCAATTCATCTGCTTTCTGAGAAAAATATGACATGGAAATTTAACATTAAAATTTAGTTTTAAATATAATGAGATATATTTACGGTAAAAAATAAATTGTAAATCACACTTTTTAATACAAATTAAATTATATCCACTAGTAATATTATATTATATAGTTAGAATAATTAAAACTTATAAAAGAAAATTATAAATAGAATATAGAAAATTGATAGACGGAAAGAAGAGAAAGAAAAAGAAAAGAAAAGGAAAGGAGAACGAACTGTTAATTGTTTAGACATTAACTTTAACCTGTCCAATAATGCATTTAAATCATACCAAAAAAGTGATCAATTCCCGATCTATATTAATGTGAATTCTAATCATCCTAAATCTATCATTGAACAAATACTGAAAATAGTCAAGATTAGAATTAATAAATTATCATCTAATAAGGAAATATTTGATGAAAATAAAACAATATATAATGAATCCCTTAAGAAGAGTAATTTAAAAGATGAAATATTATACGAAGAAGTATTGAAAACTGAAACTAAAAATAGAAACAAAAGCAAAATTAGGAAAAGAAGAATAATATGGTTTAACCCTTCTTTCTGCAAGTTGCCCAATGTAAACATAGGTAAGTATGTTTTAAATTTAGTTAGCAAACTCTTCTACCAAAACAATCCCCTAAGTAAATTATTCAACAGAAAAACTCTTAAAATTAGTTAATCAATTACCAGTAACATACACAACATAATTAATCCTCATAAGAATAAATTCCTCAAAGACGTCTATAACAAACCTCTGGAAAATAAACTTTCCTGCAATTGCATCAATAAAACCAACTGCCCCGTTGATGGTAGGTGTAATTCTGAAAAAGCTGTTTATGAAGCCACCATTTTTTTCAGAAGAGGATCCTAGTAGCAGAAAAAGAGTATATATAGGGATATCTGCAGGTAGTTGGAAACAGAGACTTTACAATCATAGACAATCGTTTTCCAACGCCTCCTTGAAACATCAAACTGCCCTGTCTAAATATTGCGGGGATATAAAGAATGGAGGATTTGCCCCATGGCCAAATCAAGGATAATAAAATATGTTAACACCCGCAACATATCCAGGGATAGGTGTAATTTATGCCTGTAGGAGAAATTGATTATTATCAAATACAATAATCTAAAGGAACTCCTTAATCAACGTAATGAATATATATAAATGAAAAAATACCTATAGGATATGTACATATTTGTTTTTAGATGTATTTTTGTCAGTATGCGTCAATATGAATGTATATATATATATATATATATATATATAAGAAAAATTCAGACGGCGAATAAAAATAAAGAACAAAATAAAAACATAATATTTTGTTCTTTGTTTTTATTTTGTTTTTATGTTTTTATTTTGTTCTTTGTTCCTTATTTTTATTCGCAGGATTAGTTCGTTGTGAATCCCATTCATGTAGAATCCTTCGTTGAATAAAGACGGAAGCTGAAGATGGCTCGCCTGAAATAGGCCTATACTTCCGAATTACCATGAAATAACGCTTCTGTCTTAATTTTTCTTATATTTGCTCTATATGTATTTATATGCATATATGTTTAGAGCACTCGTAGAGAGTTATCCTACGATTATATGTAAAGGATACTCCTTTGGATTCTTCTATGTCCACAGGGCATGTTAATATATATATATTTGGGTATGTATGTGTATGTATGTCGTTTTTTTATCCTATTATTATTAATGTTAAAATTATTTTTTAGTTTTCTATAATTTTTTATTATTACGCTCATAGTTATTATTTTATGACTATTACTGAAGATCTGTTTCTTTTTTAATAACAATAATATTATTATTATTAGTGTTAATATTTTTATATATATTCTTTTCATTATTTTTATAATATTATTTTATTACTGTTATTTCGAATGTTTTTCTTTTTTCTAATATTATTATTATTATTATTATTATTATTATTATTATTTTGTTATGAGTGTTAGATTTTTATATATGTATTTATTATTATTATTATTTTATTAACATTATTTAAGATCCTTTTTCTTTTGTAATAATATTATTATCATTTTATTAATATTATTTTATTAATATTATTTTATTAATATTATTTTATTAATATTATTTTAGATTCTTTTTCTTTATTATTATTATTAGAGTTTTTTATATATATAGTTTTTATTAATATTATTATTATTATTATTTATTGCTATTCTTTAATATATTTTTAACGAGTGTATTTTAATATTTTATTTATCATCTTTTTATATAAGTGTTAATTATTTTAATTATATTTATAATATAATACTACTAGTTGTTATATTTTAATTTTTATTGAAAATATTATTTACAATTTATTTTTTACCGTAAATATATCCCTTTGTATTTATAAGTAAATTTTAATGTTAAATTTCCGTGTCATGTTTTTCTAAGAAAGCGGATAGATTTGTATTAGACGCTGGTGTCGATCTAAGAAGCTAACTGTAACTTCCTTTGTATCTATACTCTTCGTTCACCTTCCCTTTCTTTTCTTTTTTTCTCTTCTTTCCATTAATCAATTTTCTATATTTTATTTATAATTTTCTTTTGTAAGTTTTAATTATTTTAACTATATTCATAATATAAAACTACTAGTGTATAATTTAATTTGTATTAAAATGTATGATTTACAATTTATATTTTATCGTGAATATATTATATTTGAAACTAAATTTTAATGTTAAATTTTCATGTCATGCTTTTCTCAGAAAGCAGATGAATTGCAATAGACGCTGGTGTCGATCTAAGATGTTAACTTTAATTTCTCGGTATACTGTTCGTTCTCATTCCATTTCTTTTCTTTTTCTTTCTCTTCTTTCCATTTATCAATTGTCTATATTTTTCTTTTTCTTTCTCTCTTTGTTTTTTTTTCAATAAGCGAGGAATGGTTTTTGTAGATTACCGTTACAAGTGTCTATTCTCGATATAGACATGTGAGAGTTTGTGTGTACATATTTTCGGGATTATTTTGAATATTAACTATTGTATCATTTGGGTCTGACGAGCTGCAAGGTCTGCCTGCGAAATACGTATTACCCATGAAATTGTAGAATATCTAATTTTTTCTAAATTACATTACTATTTTAAATTAAATAAATAAATTTAATATTAAGTTCGTTTGAATTTACCTAACTTATATGTGAAATATTATATATATATATATATATATATATATATATATATATATATATTTTCCCGATTTAAGAAGCTAACTGTTATAATAGTATTATTATTACGAACAGTATAAAGAGAAATTCATTACAAATTGTCGGTTGCTTATAACCAAGTTTCGTTAAAATTCATTAATTTCCGTAACATGTTCACACACACACACACACACACACACATATATATATATATATATATATATATACATATATATATATACATATATATATATACATATATATATATATATATATATATATATATATATATATATATATAGGTTTCGTTGAATAATACAGACAAGTTTTGTCTATTTATTTTATGCAGGATCCTTTCGTATAGTCTGACAATCTTGATAGTGCTATCGTTAAAAGACGACAAGAAATCAACAAAGGAGAGGTACCACCTCATGAGATACCTCCAGGAGTGTGAGAACAACAGTACAATGTACACTAAATAAAAAACTAAGGGAAAAACAATTCAAAATGATTTTGAGATGTTGAAATATCAAAGCGTTTTCTATTGGTTGTATTAGTTATAAAGCCTGGAGCTGGTAGGTTCACATCTTAAAAAGCCTATTTGCTTCGGAAACGAAAAGCGTGGTAGTGTTATGAAAATATACTTCACGTCGGCGTGAGAAGAGGTTATCTTTCTCTATTACCAGTTATAAAGTATGCGGATTTTGCTATAAAGAATAAAAAAAATAGTTACATAACGAATAATTGTTTAATCTAAGAATTAAACAAAAAAATATCCATAATGGTAAAAAGGTTTCTATTTTTGCTTAATGAAATAGGCCGAAAAAGTTTATTTATAAGCACCGTATGTGAATGGAGGCGAAAAGAGAAATATTGATTTAATGAACTCGAGTGAAAAATAAATACATTTTTTAAAATTTTAACTGGATAAATAAAAAACATTTTGATAAAAGACTAAATAGAAAGTTTAATTTAAAATATATCTTCTATCAAAATAAATTCAGGACGCTGACGATTTGTGAATGAAGGATTCAAGTACTCATTTGTAAACAAACATAATCTCTAAAAAAAAATTGTAATGATAAAAATATAAACAAGAATGTTGAAATTTTTTTCTGTTTTCAACAGCTCACTACAGTCACCTTTGTTTCAGTTATAGATAAGTAACGATAACAGTAGTTACTCCTATCAGAGATACTTATGATTGCCAACTCCATTCGGCTTGAAGGTGAAATGAAAGCTTTCTCTTCATAATGGTTTCTCTGTTAATCTACTTAATTTTGTATTCAGCACAAAAGTTTAAATCTACAACTTTGAATGTTGAATTTCAAGGCAGACAGACAGGGGCTCTTAAACGTAAAAGTCGTCGCTTCACAAAACTTCTACGGTCATTTCACTTTCATTTGATTGCAGTGTATACTAATAAAATCATAGCAATTATAGAAATGTATTCTTTGTCGATTATGACTTGTGACTACAGAAGTTCTCTGAGACCATTGGTTGATAACGAGCTCATCAAAAGAAAAAAATATATATTTCGTAATGGATTTTTAAAGTAGAAAAGAATGAAGCAACACTGTCTTTATAACTCCATTCCTCTTTAGAAATTAAAGATTTGCGGCACTAAGCAAGCATCAAACTCTTTTTTTTTCTCTCGGTAAATGACAAATATAGTGTGTGAATTGTGTATTATCAGCGTATAAAGCAAAATCGGCGAGGATATTCTGCTCGATTCCTTTTTCTTTCAGTTCGCGTAAGTGTTCTTGAAAAAGGCATGAATCTATCTTTCTCTACCTATCTCTTAAATACTATTGTAGAGTTGCATTCCTTGCCTTGAGTAGCAGTCTGACTCTGAGAAGGATAAGTAACCTTAAGAAGCATGGACTACTTTAACTATTGCCGATACAGAACCCCAAATCAGAATAAAGTAGGCTGGAAATCGATAACCTAACTTAGACGATGTAATTACACAAATTTTATCTTAGTACCGTACAAGGGCATCAATTTAGAGCATTTATTGAAAATAGTGTCTCACATTAGAATCTGTGACCTTCAGGACAAGTTTGTTTTAACCAATTCTAAACTGAGAGGCACCCAGTAACGATTATTTGAATAATTATTCCACTTAGATTAAAGCATTTAATAGTATTAAATAAGAGATATTGTTACAAAAATAAACTGTCTTATGCGTTGTGTTCTTTTAGTCAATCATAGCACTGCACAGATTTATTCATTTATTGCTCACTTTTTCGTTTTACCATGTGTTTGTCTATGATTTTTTCATATTACTCGCCGTTTAACACTGTTAGTTCTACCTTCAATATATCTTGTGTTAACGTCTCCATGCCCTTTTCCCTTGTAAAACGCTCTCAAGTTTCCATGTTTTTAAATATGTTTTTTCTTGTAGATTCTAATATTTTTTAGATTTGCCCATATGTACTCTCTATAGTATTCTTAATATTTATTGGTAAGAAATGTTTTAATAATATCGTTAAATGATTTCCTAATTTGCACATGCCATCAAAAATGACAAAGATGAATTTTTATTAAGCATTTTAGCTTTCCATAAATAAGCTTTTCATATTATTTGAGTAGGAATGGAACATAGTCAAGCAACACACATGAATATAATAAGTCAACGCAATTTCGAGTTTTGTACCTTGACGATTTTTTGGATTGCAGAACAAGTTTACGATCCAATTCGTACATTTTGTAAGTTTTAGTGAGATCAGCGAACTAAAACTTACGACAGTGTAATGACGTCTGTCTTTACAGAAAGCTCCAGAAGTGTGACCTTGAGCCAGATTAAGTCTAAGATTGGTAAATACATATATCAGAGGCCAACGAGATGTGTCCAGATATTAAGCATTCAGTGACTGGGCAGAAGATTATCCCGTAGTACGTTACCATCCAAGGCTATAGAACCCAATCTGTCCTATTATTTAACCCATAAATGGAGGGAAGAGACGGATTAATACTTTTCCCAAGGGTATTTGTGCATAAGTGAATGCAAGGAATTCAACTGGAATTCGAACTCGGCTTCACGATTTGTCGTTCCGAGTCGATATCCACTGCACCACAACTCACATCTATTAAAAATTAAAAAAAAAAAAGAAAAAGAAAAAAAAAGAAATAAAGTCTAAGTCCTTAGTGATATCGTGTCCTTTGAACCTCACTTAATTATTATAGTGCCTCTTCCCTTTTCGAAATATTCTTCAAAGACCCTCTTTCAGCATCACTATCAGTTTTTCTTGTTCTTTCGTTTTCTCTTCAATATCGTCCATGGTTTGAAATCTTCGTACCTTTACCGTCAATTCTAGCTTTGAGAAAACTTTAAATAAAACTCAAGAAGCAAAATCTGAACCGCCGAAGAATCCTCAAATGCATTTTAAATCGTTCAGATATATTCTGTGGAAGAATAACCGAGTTTCAGGTAAAACTTAATGTGTATTCACTGCGAATATGATGGTTGCACAATATATTGGTTCAGTCAATAGCTAGTCACAACCGACTGAGCACTTTACTAGAAAGTTTCCATTTGCATAAACGCAGAGCCCAATCGGGTTTCTTCTGATTGGTTGCAACATTTCATCAAAGACAAACAACCGGTTATCGATATATACAAAATGGCTTGATAGTTTCCGGTCAGAGCTCATAATCGACTGCTTTTTTGATTGAATGCTCTAATGATTTCTAAATCAACCGTAATATTTGGGATATATTGATCTAAAAATGACAAAAAAGGAAAAGAAAAACATTTATCATGAAGACAATTTCTGAAAAATTGATTTGCAAGAAACTGATTGCTGCTATTGCCACTTCATTAAATCGTTTTCCTGTTATTATATACATATAATTATATATATATATATATATATATATATATATATATATATTACATTGAGAAGACTGTATAGCGCATAATTAGCGTGCCTTTATCTACATTCTAGCATTTAACTTGTAACATTATGAACATTTTCAGGGAAGGAGACAAGTTTGCTTTCATTTAAAAATGCTAATTGCATCCAACTATTTAAACATAAATACACTTATTCAATAAGAAAGAGTCGTTTATCTAAAATATATGAGGTTTTACTGAAAATAGTATACAAATTTGTAATATTTATTAAGTAAGTTAGTACGTTTCGGTAATAAATATTTGATTGAATATTTAAAGTGAAAAATAGATTATATATGATAATGTATTCAAATTCAAATTCAAATGCAAGGAATTCAAATGGAATTCGAACTCGGCACACCGATTTGTCGTTCCGAATCGATATCCACTGCCTCACAACGCACATCTTAACGAAGGAAACAAATCCAAAGAAATGACACAAAATCTCACGATATCAGAAAGGACACTTAAATTTAAGCAGTTTTAAAAGATGCACATGTTGAACAGATCATGGTATTTATACATTATGAATAGTCACATTATATTTGCTTTATTATACTTTGTTTCCAACGGTAATTGCATTGCAATTTGTTGGTTTTGTTCAGGCTGCATCGCAATCTCATAAGCTGCATCAACGACTAACAGTTTTTTTTTACCCGCTTTATTTCATGAGGTTCAGTAGCCTTAGAATCATTTCTGAGAAGAAGGTCATCAAATGGCTGCATATCAGTGAATTGACTAAAATAGCATCATCAGATGTTAGCTTGCCTCCCCACGGAATCTGGCTACGACAAGGCATTTTGTTCTTGCAGTCGTCTGAATGTTACCGTGACTTTTTATCTTAAAATTCAATTCATTACTGCGAAAATTCCAAATCACCCCTACTCATTTCGGGTCATCTGAGTTCTGATCATCCTATGCATTCTGTAATATTCTTATGTAATGTTAAAATATCTATAGAAAATACATTTTAAATATTTTTAATAAAGCTACTCATATGTTTAAACACGCCTATAAATTATACAACTACAAGTGCACTTGACTCAAATGCAAAATTGTAGTTTCAAGTTTTCTTCTTCAACGAAAAAAAACAACATGATACTGACCAGAAGTTATGTATGAAACTTCAGACTACCGTAACTTCTGGTTTATGCTCTGATCCCGAAGTAGTTATTTTCACAACTCTAAACGAGGTATACAAGAGTCAAGATTTAAAAATATCATAATTTTCTAGTTTAATGGAACTAAAGAAACATTAAAAATTATTGCAGTTATTTTTCAGCTTCATATATTTCTAATGTGGTGTAATGTCGGAACGACAACTCGCAGAGCCGAGTTCGAATTCCAGTTGAATTTCTTGCGTTCACTTACGCACAAATACCCTTGGGAAAAGTATTAATCCGTCTCTTCCCTCTAGTTATGGGTTAAATAACAGGACTGATTGGGTTCTATAGACTTGGCTGGGAACCAGACTACCGCAGAAGGCAAACTACTGCAGGATAATCTTCTGCCTAGTCAGTCATGTCTCTTTCAAGACACGATCGCTTAAAGCGTGTATCACGTACGGCACTTGACAAAAAAAAATCTAACAGAATTGAATTACGCAAAAATATTTCTTTTTAAATTATGCACACACAGTTTATAGAAAATTGCCATTTTTCACCTAATCTGAATAATTTAAGATCGATTAGAATAGAATACGTTACCACAGAAATACTAGATATGACTCGGTTTTATTTTCCGAATGGATGAGGGTAAAAACAACAGGCATCCTTTATAAGGAGTGAGACGATAGTATAAACAATTAAAGGTGATGCTGTAGTTCGTAGCAGACAAAGGTTGAACGTACTTTTATGGTTTCTATAGACATGCATTTCTAGTAAATAGTGGCAGAGACTATTGGATAAAAATAGGAGGGAAGTTTTTAAGTTTAAATGAGAAACGAAGAGTTTTTCTTATCAATTGTTGTACATTAAATAAACGAAAAATGTGCTGAAAAGTGCTAGAACGCTACCAACAAACCGTTTTCTAGAAAATATACATAGAGACAAATGAATAGCATTCTTATTCTTTTTTTTCAGATTTTATGAAACGGACCGAGACCGAGAACCGTTCAGCATTCTCTCGCAAAGAGATTACTATTATAAACGCATATTTGGGTAATGTGGTTTGTACGCTATGGTTTGACATTTTGGTACGAAAATGTATCTTACTGAATGACTTCCAGTGCTATTTGATAAGTTTTGAAGAGCGTAGCTCAATATTATTAAATGTTGTGCAAATTTATTTAGATTCCTTTAAACATTCACAATACTAAGCTATCTATTTTATATTATATGCAGGTATCTAACTCGTGACAGAAAGACACGGAAAGAAACTAGCAGATTAGTATATATATATATATATATATATATATATATATATAGAGAGAGAGAGAGAGAGAGAGAGAACAGACTAAATCTTATATGCTACTCGCACACTGAATATTAATATATATACACCGAAAGACATTAAAAAAAATATGAATTGTTTGTCCGAACATCGAACGGTGATTTTCAAGGCAGTGTAATCTTTAATATAACGTTCCTTGCTCCATTTTCACATACTTTTTAAATGGGCGCAACAAAAAGAAAAGGTGGTTAAACTCCACATCAAAAGTGCCTGGGTAGAGGTTAAATCAAACGCTAAGTTTTAAATATGTTTTATTCTATTTTTCTTGTCGGATTCTCCCATAAAACGAATATTTTTAGCTCTGTTATCTTACAGTAAAAATTTTTCTTTGTAATACACATATTTTTGTTTTTTCACTTATACATATTTTTCTAAAATGAATCTACAAGAGTTTTTTCGCATATAAGAAATATATAAATATTTTCAAATATAATCTTCCAAATAAAAAAGAAACCCGGAAATTAACTTTCCCGATTTATTTAAAAAAGAAAATGCTAGTAATGATGTTAGATAAGTGATACAGCTAAGATCATTTGCACTGTTGTAGATTCAGGTCAATTTAGCCGTCTGTTTAATTCTCAGTAAAATGTTGGGGCAGAACCTTTCCTCTATCACCGCGGATGATTTGATAATGTCGAAAAAAGACCTCTTAGGAGACAGTAAACACATCTAATTATATAAATACAGGAAAAAATCTTCCTCTTATACTAAACATATATCTATGTGAGAATATATAATCTTGCATTAGTTAGAAAAATGCGCATGATATTACCTACACGGTTATAAGTAAAGCACTGTTTTCTTACACACACACACACACACACACACACACACACACACACACACACACACACACACACACACACATATCTAAAGTGTATATATTGATATGTATAGTAAGACATACACAAGGATTTGCTATAGTCGCATAAGAAGTTAGTAATCAATAACAGGTAAAAGTTAAAATTTCGAAGGTCGGCTTACAAGGAATGTAGAATTTTTCTAGATGAAAGTTGGCACAACATATTCTTCCTAAATTTATATATCGCCATTAATCGAGGTAAACGTAAAAGAAAAGAAACGAAAAGCTACACAAATAGTAAAAGACGCATCGTAAAAAAAGATCAAAGATTCAGTTATAGATAGATACGTATCGAATCGTATTTATCCAATAAAACTAGACCTCAATCAACATACTGTCACTTGGAATCTTTTAAATCATTCATCATAAATAAATTTCTGAAGAAGCTTGTTAAAAGAGAAACATGTTAGATTAAAGAAACTTTTTTCCTACTTGTTCTTTACTTATTATATTCATTATATATATATATATATATATATATATATATATATATATATATATATATATATATATACTATCGCCGATTCTACCCATAGGCCACGAGCATCCAGTAGAATAAGGCAGGCTTTTTAGCGCGTATAAATACGCCCAATAGCTAGAGTGCTCACTCTACATTTTATAGGAAACATCTGTACACTGTACACACTGTAAGAAAAAGTATGGGACATACAAGAGTAAGTAAAATATCATAGATTAGGAAGAAAAGCTAATCAAAAAGTAATATCATATGTCAGATTATAAAGTTCTCTCTGGTCAAAACGAGTCAATGAGAACCAGTTTACTATCTTCAGATAGATAGATAGATAGATAGATAGATAGATAGATAGATAGATAGATATGAACAGAATAAGGTAGATAGATAGATAGATAGATATGAACAGAATAAGGTAGATAGATAGATAGATAGATAGATATGAACAGAATAAGATCGATAGATAGATAGATAGATAGATAGATATTAACAGATTGAGATATATATATATATAGATAGATATTAACAGATTGATATATATATATATATATATATATATATATATATATAGATAGATAGATAGATAGATAGATAGATAGATATGAACAGAATAAGATACATAGAGAGATAGATAGATAGATAGATATTAACAGATTGAGATATATATATATATATAAATAGATATTAACATATTGAGATATATATATATATATATATATATATATTTATATAGATAGATAGATAGATAGATATGAACAGAATTAGATAGATATGAACAGAATAAGAATAAGATAGATAGATAGATAGATAGATAGATATGAACAGAATAATATAGATAGATAGATAGATAGATATCAACAGAATGATAAGATAGATAGATAGATAGATAGATAGATAGATAGATAGATAGATATGAACAGAATAAGATAGATAGATTGATAGATAGATAGATAGATATCTATCTATCTATCTATCTATCTATCTATCTATCTATCTATCTATCTATCTATCCCAATCTGCTCATATCTATTTATATATATCTCTCTATACCAATCTGCTCATGTATATTTATATATTTATCCCAATCTGCCCATATCTATTTATCTATCAAACTATCCCAATCTACTCATATCTATCTATCTATCTACGATTTCCAATCTGTTCATATCTATCTATCTATCTATCTATCTATCTATCTATCTATCTATCTATCTATCCCAAACTGTTCATATCTATCTATCTATCTATCTATCTATCTATCTATCTATCTATCTATCTATCTATCTATCCCATCCTATTAATATCTATCTATCTATCTATCTATCTATCTATCTATCTATCTATCTATCTATCTATCTATCAGAATCTGTTCATATCTATCTATCTATCTATCTATCTATCTATCTATCTATCTATCTATCTATCTCAATCTGTTCAAATCTATCTATCCCAATATGTTCATATCTATCTATCTATCTATCTATCTATCTATCTATCTATCTATCTCATTCTCTTCATATCAATCTATCTACCTCAATCTGTTCATATCAATCTATCTATCTCAATCTGTTTACATCAATCTATCTATTCATTTCAATCTATCTCTATCAATCTATTCATATCTATCTGTCTATCTCTCTCAATCTGTTCATCAGCCTATTTATATCAATCTATTCATACCTATCTATCTCAATCTGTTCATACCTATCTAACTCAATCTGTTCATATCAATCTATATCTATCTATCTATCTATCTATCTATCTATCTATCTATCTATCTATCTATCTATCTATCTATCTATCTCAATCTGCTCATATCTCGCTATCTGTCCCAATCTGTTCATATCTATCTATCTATCATCTATCTATCTATCTATCTATCTATCTATCTATCTATCTATCTATCTATCTATCTATCCCAATCTGCTCTATCTATCTATCTATCTATCTATCTATCTATCTATCTATCTATCTACAATTTCCATTCTGTTGATATCTATCTATCTATCTATCTATCTATCTATCTATCTATCTATCTATCTATCTATCTATCTATCTATCTCAATCTGCTCATATCTCTCTATCTGTTCCAATCTGTTCATATCTATCTATCTATCTATCTATCTATATATATATATATATATATATATATATATTTCTCCCAATCTGCTCATATATATCTATCTATCTATACAATTCTGTTCATATCTATATATCTATTTCTCCCACTGCTCATATCTATTCATCACTCCCAATCTTCTCATATCTATTTCTCTATATATCTATCCCAATCTGCTCAGATCTATTTGTCAATCTATCTATCCCAATGTGCCCATATAAATTTATCTATCAAACTATCCCAATCTATCTATCTATCTATCATTTTTTTTCTTTTTTTTAATCATATCACCCCAAGTAGGGCATTCCACTGCCACTATAGCGCAGGGGTTTACACAGGGCGATAGACGAGTTAGGATGTACGTAGAGGGACAGTTGGAGAGAATGGGATGGTTAGTGTGTTGGGAGGTGTCTATTGACCTTACATCTAAACTCCTGGAGGTTATAGAAGTCGGGGAATCAAGCATGCGGAAGGGAATTCCACAAGCGGGAAGTGCGAGAAAAGAAGCTCTTGGAGTAGAAATTGCGTTAACATTTCATCGGTTTCACTGTAAAAGGGTGGGACCTAGTTGCCAATCTAGTATCTCGTGCAAACTCCCACCTAGGGGGCACCAGTGATTTAAGTTCATGATAGCAGAAGCCATGAAAGTTTTTATAGAAGGGGCACAGGGAAGCCACATCACGCCGGTGGGAGAGTGACTGTAGGCGGTCAGCTAAGTCGGTATCAATCACGTTACAGATTCTTCGCTGTATTTTGTCAAGAAGCCGGAGGAGAATAGCAGGGACACCCGACCAGATGTGGTAACAGTATTCAAAACACGGGCGGATGGTAGATTTTCATAAGTGCAGGATAGTTTCAGGCGGAAAGAATTTCCGGGCCCTACACAGAGAGCCAACATTCATGGCAGCGTATTTAGCAATGGATTCGATGTAGCCATTGCATTTGAGGTCCGGTGAGAGTGTCAGACCAAGCAGGCGTAGTGTTTTACTCTCTGGGAGGCATGCCTGTTACATGTTAATGGGAGGGAGGTGCGGTCGTCTGTGGTGGTTAATTGACAACAGCTTCGTTTTGGAAGAATTGAATTTTACGAGCCATTTCCTACCCCAATCCACCACGAATTGGAGGTCCTTTTCAAGCTCAGCCGCGATGTTCGCCTTATCATCAACACCAGATTTTTGATCGAGATGAGCGTATACTGTGGTATCATCGGCGTACATGCCTACTTGTGTTCTTATGGTATCGGGGAGATCATTGATGTAGATTAGAAAGAGTGTAGGACCTAGGATAGAGCTTTGGCATACACCCGCGTTTGTAGGGTAGTTCTGGTAGGCATGTCCGTTTAAAACCACCTTCAGTGTGCGGTTGGAGAGGAATGACTGGATTAAGTACAACAAAAGTCCAGTAATGCTGTAGCTTCGCAGTTTCCGTAGAAGGCCGGCATGCCATACTCTGTCCAATGCTTTAGAGATATCCAGTTCGAGCTTCACCATTCTTGTCGATATAGATAGATAGATAGATAGATAGATAGATAGATAGATAGATAGATAGATAGATAGATAGATAGATATGAACAGTTTGGTATAGATAGATATATAGACAGATAGATAGATATGACCTTTGGGATAGATAGATAGTGATAGATAGATAGATAGATAGATAGATAGATAGATAGATAGATAGATATGAACAGATTGGAAATCAGATAGATAGATAGATAGATAGATAGATAGATAGATAGATAGATAGATAGATAGATAGATATGAGTAGATAGATAGATAGATAGATAGATAGATAGATAGATAGATAGATAGATAGATAGATAGATAGATATGAGTAGATTGGGATAGATAGATAGATAGATAGATAGATAGATAGATAGATAGATAGATAGATATGAATATATTGATATAGATAGGTAGAGATGAAAAGGTTGATATAGATTGATTGGGAGAGATAGATAGATAAATGGATATGAAAAGATTAGGATAGATACACAGATAGATAAATATTTATGAACATATTGAGATAGATAGATAGATAGATAGATAGATAGATAGATAGATAGAT
Organism: Ascarosepion bandense; assembly: GCA_037127315.1. NCBI lineage: Eukaryota > Metazoa > Mollusca > Cephalopoda > Sepiida > Sepiidae > Ascarosepion > Ascarosepion bandense. The sequence goes on from JBBBDQ010002045.1 coordinate 156,671, forward strand.
AGATAGATAGATATGAATAGATTGAGACCGATTGATATGAACAGATTGAGATAGATTGATAGATATATTGATATGAAAAGATTGGGACAGATAAATAGATATGAACATAGTAGGATAGATAGATAGATAGATAAATATTTTTGAACACATTGAGATAATTAGATATTAACAGATTTAGATAGATAGATAGATAGATAGATAGATAGATAGATAGATAGATAGATAGATAGATAGATATTAAGAGAATGCGATATAGATAGATAGATAGATAGATAGATAGATAGATAGATAGATAGATAGATAGATAGATAGGTAGATATATAGATATTAACAGAATGTGATAGATAGATAGATAGATAGATAGATAGATAGATTGAGACAGATTGATATGAACAGATTGAGATAGATAGATTGATATAACAGATTGAGCTACATTGATAGATAGATTAATACGAACAGATTGAGATAGATTGATAGATAGATTTATATGAAAAGATTGGGACAGACAAATAGATATGAACATTGTAGGATAGATAGATAAATATTTTTGAACACATTGAGATAATTAGATAGATATTAACAGATTTGGATAGATAGATAGATAGATAGATAGATAGATAGATAGATAGATAGATAGATAGATAGATAGATAGATAGATTGATTGATTGATTGATTGGTGTAGATAGATATGGACAGATTGGGAAAGATAGGTTAATAGATAGATATGAACCTGCTGATAGTTCTAGTTATATTTCCTCATCTTAGAACCAACCTATTTGAGTGAAATGTTTAGTTATCAGATTTTTGGATATATATTAAATAGTATAGTGAGCGTTTAATGCATGAAACTGATACTAGGTAGGTAGACTGATAGGAAATCTAATAATATTGTTGGAGTAGTTGTCATTATTTGATCAACTGTCAAGGTTTTTCAATCTACCACCTGTTTTCGAACGCATAGTTCGTTAAGAAAACTCGTGACTTTGCCAAGCGAATGCGAGGCTGCGGCTGTGAAAACTGGGTAGTCATCGGGCGTGGTGAAGAAGACACAAAATGGAAGTATGAGAAAATAGAGAGAGAGAGAGAAAGAGAGAGAGTGAGTGAGTGAGTGAGTGAGTGAGTGAGTGAGTGAGTGAGAGAATCGCAAGTGGCAGTACCATTCAAACTCCATTTCCAGCTGATTCCTGCATTCTGTTTTGTGAGCGAAGCAAATACATTGTCGAACACAAGCCAAGGCTTTTTCTCATTTTCCTAAAAAGACAGTTGTATGCTTTCGTTGGTCTTGTGGGGGCTTAAAACACGTCGTCTTATCTTATTGGATTTTCAACAACAACAAAAATAAATCACTTATTTACGATGTTCGTTTTTCTTAAACCTTCAAACATCGACAGATTAAACCGGTGCTCAATTTACCATTTTTGAAAATTATTTATATATTCATATTTTAAACTGTATTTTCGTTTGGTAAAAACAAGGGTTGAGTTCATAACTTGGTTGACATTTTTCAGTAGTATCAGGATCGGTATGCATGGGGGAGGGGTTTTATTCATCTGTCATCCACTCTTTCTTTCGATCAGAGATAGCTTTACAGTCTGACATGTGACATTAGTTTTTGTGTATTACTGTTTCCTTATTAAATCGATGGTTCATGCTTAATATTTTTCTCGTCTTATACACGTTCTTACAGAAAGAGTGCATATTGAGAGACAGTGTATATAAGACGTAGATAGAGTGACAAAAAGAATAATACAGAAAAAGAGGGAGAAGAAAAGAAAGAGAAAAAAGAGGAGGTAGAGATATGATAAAATAAACATAAAAATGTAAAAGCAAAGATAGAGGAAGGGCGAAAACAGGGAAGGACACATATACACATCTCATAGATTACATACCTATATTGATTAAACATATAAATGATATAATATCAGCATATCAATAACTTCAATTTCTTATATGAATTAATATCTCCACTCAAGCACTCATGCGTTCAGATATTTGTGTGTGCGGGCATATATATATATATATTGTATTGAGGCAGCAGATAATTTTCTAAACATATACTTTTAAATATAAGAGACAATGAATGTATATTATGTTTAATCATGAGACGTTCTAAACATCGTATTTTGGCTTTAATTTCAGGTACAAATAAAGACAAAATTTCTCCAACATTTGGATAATTTTTTATTAAGTTGGTTCTAAGCTTTCGGCTCACATGACCCATCTTCAGAGAGGTTACAGGGACGTTAACAGACTCATGATTAAACATAATAGACATTCATTGTCTCTTATATTTAACAGTATATGTTTAGAATATATATATATATATATATATATATATATATATATATATATATATATACACTATGGAAATATTGTTTTAAGATATGATATGATTATGACTAAAACGTCCACGATATTGATAATAGAGAGTATGTGAATATAAAACTGTACACAGGCCAACTCTGAGTTTCATGTTTTAACGCAGATTGTGTTAAACATGAAACACATTGTGTTAATCCTGTGTTTACTTATATGAGTATGGCTATGTAATATTTGCAATTCAACTAATAGATATGATTTATGTTGCACTTTTTGACAATGCCCAGAATTTAGTTTTGCACACGTTCATTAGCATTACTGAAGTTTTGGAAAGAATGGAAACAAAAAAAAAAAATTAGGAACATCAGGAAGAGACATTTGAAGATTCTGAATATGTAAGGAGGAAGGAGTGCGTGGAGAATCTGATACTCACAGGGTAGACAGAGGGAAAGTGAGACAAGTGAGACAAAAACAGTGGGACATACTTGATGGGCTTAAATGGATCACAGAATGAGAGTTGGGAGAAATGACATGACTAAATTTATTAAGATGTACAAGAGACGGGAAGATATGGAGTGCCATGATCGTCTGCGCCCTGAAGGCGTACAGCACATAAAAGAAGATATACATAAAGTGTCTCTAGGAAAAATGGTTCGTGATATTGTCAAACAGACCGTTGCTACCATGCAGTGACTACAATCTTCAGATACTCAGCTATGGTGTTTTTGTTTGATTTGCGTGCTCTTCTTACATATATATATATATATATATATATATATATATATATATATATATATTGTTACGAAACTGTTTGTGTCAGCAACACATAAAAATACAATTTTAGTTGGAATAATGCTGAAGAGAGTGAATTTCACTATAACTCAAGATAACTTTAGACAGAAAGGAAATTTATTATAACGCACAAAAATAAAAACACAGGAATAAGGTGACAGAACTATAATATACCGGACACTAGAACGGATTCAACTTCGTACTAGTTTCACACAATATTCACTGGAAAATAACAGGTAAGTCTAACGAGGAAGATATTTAGAGGAAGTTTAGACGGAGTGGAAAAGAGTCATTCAACTCAGCTAAAGATTATATATACACAGCTAGGGTTTGGTCAGAGTGATTAACAAAACAATCTTTACCTTTCACGGCAGCACGTGGTGTATTCACTGGATGTTGAGCAAGGTGTTTGTGTAGAGAATTTTGGCTGCTAGCTTGATGTAAAGTTCTTTCGACGTCCTGAACGAATAGCTGGAGAGAGATCTGCGCCTGGCCGGTAGCCCAACAACTCTAGGGTTTTCTACTATTTATTCCCTTTTATATAGAAACAGAGGTCTATATTCATTAGCCCTCTCTTTCTCTGGTCTTTTCCTTCTATTTAATCTTTTTTGGGGAAGGGTAGAACCTGACCCAGTGACCTAATTCATACCACTATCCTTTCTGGAGTGGTAGAACTCTGACCGAATGATCAGTTACTACTACTGTTACTAAGGTGACTATTTTAGTCATGACTCAAGGCTTGTGAGGCGAAAAAACGCTTCTAACTTCCTCGTTACAATATATATATATATATATATATATATATATATATATATATGCGTGTGTGTCTTCTTTTTTAAAAAAGTATACGAAAATGAATTGCAATGTTACAGATATTTACTACGCTCAGCTTTGTATGGAAGGACAAGTGTTGAAAAATAGTTACATTGTGTTAGATCGATCATTCTTACACTATTTATCTGTATATTCAAATTCGCCTGCATTCTACTCTCACAAACGTAACGCTTCACGCTCATGCACTGAGTCCATTGCTGAAACTCATTAACCACAGCTTAACTCTGCTCACATTTGTTGTTTGACTTCCATATATAATCAAGCAAGTAGAAAAATAATCGTTCGAAATCGTGGTCTATATTTTTATGTTTTACTTGGGTTGAAACATTAACCACGAGCATCAACAGCAAACTCTTAACTATCTCCATAACTAGACACACTGTTCTTAATTCTTTTTTCATTCTATTTTAATTAATGCTTCACTTTGTACAACTGGACAAAACAAAAGTTCTTTTTTTATCAATAATTATTCGAGGATTGTGCCGAAAGAAATACTTGTTATTTTATTATATTGACCTAAAAAATGAGAGGTAGATGTTCGAATGACAGTCGAGGATGGACCTTCCAGTTAAAATCTCTTACCTTTCTTATTTACCTTGTTATAGATAATACCTGAGATGCAGTCTGGTAAAATTGCGACTGGCATGAAAGATGTATGAAGGAGTTGTTAATTAATGATTTATTTGCAATAAACATGACTTATATTTTTTGTGAAACCAACTAAATTTCAACATCGCTATAGAATCATCATTACTCTTATATAGAAAAACAATCTGAATAGTAATCGATCTTATCTTTTAAAGTGTAAAATTATTTAAATCATCTGAAATGTTAGTTCGATATTTTTTTAATTTTAACATAATTTAACATTTAACGAACTAATTCTCAAATTATTTATAAATTATGTTAATTAGTCAATTTATGCAAATCACTTTGAATGTTAAGTATTAAATATTAAGTTAAACGTTTGTGTTAATTATATTGTTTAGTTGTTTATACTGTGTTAAATAGTAAATTATAGTATGTTAAATGCTAAATTTTTAAAAATGTTAAATTATGTCTAAATATAAGATCAATGAAATTATACTTGTCTTTTGACGATGAAAGGAACACGTTATTATTTTTCTCTCAAATCTATTTCTCCATTAAAACAGTTTTATGTGTCAGGTTGAAATTGTACTTTGTATTATATAATGGTTTCACCCCAAGAAAGGCAGTGACGCTACTAGTGCTCAGGGTGTTACTATGAAAATGAAAGTAAAAACAGAGGGCACAAGTTACCGGGGTGGGGGATGACAAAGGGAGGATAAGAGAAATATTGGAATCAAAGATCTAAAAAAATAGCAATTGACGATGCATTTAATCTTTCTGAGATTGTAACTATCAGAGAAACAAGTATATGGAAGGGAGTTCCACAGTCAGAAAGTGCGAGAAAAGAAACTGTTAGAGTATATGTAGTGGTTACCAAATACGAGTGCTGGTACGATTAAATTGTTTCCTTCAATTCCCATCAACTTTACTCATGTTTCAAATATTTTTCTTTGCGTTACGATTTTTTCACACGGTTTTTAAAATAATGGAACAGTTCCAGGCGGAATGTTTATTTAAATTAGGAAGCTTACTCTGTAAGTTGAAAATGTCATACCGGCATGAGTATTACGAACGGTGCTTTTATTTGATAGAAAGGTGTACAAGTGAAACAGTGCTAAATACATGGACATGAAACAGTTCTACATTAATAACAATGCCGAACTGTCGAAACTTGCCCAAAAGGTTCGGAATCTTGAAAATGGTAATAAAAGGATTAATGAAAATATGCAAACGATGTTTACAGTTAGATTCCTATTTTCAAATATTCACTACCTCTTCGTTTCCTTCTCTATCTATCTATCTATCTATCTATCTATCTATCTATCTATCTATCTATCTATCTATCTATCTATAATCATAATTCTCTATCTGTCTATCTCTCTATAAACATATATATATTCTCCTCGGGGCTCTTGACAAAATACAGTGAAGAATCTGTAATGTGATTGATACCGAATTGGCTGACCGCCTGCAGTATCTCTCTCACCGGCGTGACGTTGCTTCCCTGTGCCTCTTCTATAAATACTTTCATGGCTTCTGCTCTGACGCACTTAAATCACTGTTGCCCCCTAGATGTGAATTTGCACGAGATACTAGATTGGCAACTAGGTCTCACCCTTTTACAGTGAAACCGATGAAATGTAACCGCAATTTCTACTCCAACAGCTTCTTTCCTTGGACTTCCCGCCTGTGGAATACCCTACCGCATGCTTGATTCCCCGACGGCTATAACCTCCAGGAGTTTAAATGTAAGGTCAATAACACAGTAACTCTCACCCACTCTCTCCAACTCTCTCCCTATGTACATCCTACATCCGAGGAGAATAGCACGGACACCCGACCAGATGTGGCAACAGTATTCAAAACACGGGCGGATGGTAGATTTTCATAAGTGCAGGATAGTTTCAGGCGGAAAGAATTTCCGGGCCCTACACAGAGAGCCAACATTCATGGCAGCGTATTTAGCAATGGATTCGATGTAGCCATTGCATTTGAGGTCCGGTGAGAGTGTCAGACCAAGCAGGCGTAGTGTTTTACTCTCTGGGAGGCATGCCTGTTACATGTTAATGGGAGGGAGGTGCGGTCGTCTGTGGTGGTTAATTGACAACAGCTTCGTTTTGGAAGAATTGAATTTTACGAGCCATTTCCTACCCCAATCCACCACGGATTGGAGGTCCTTTTTAAGCTCAGCCGCGAGGTTCGCCTTATCATCAACACCAGATTTTTGATCGAGGCGAGCGTAAACTGTGGTAACATCGGCGTACATGCCTACTTGTGAACTTATGGCATCGGGGGAGATCATTGATGTAGATTAGAAAGAGCGTGGGACATAGGATAGAGCCTTGGGGGACACCCGCGTTTGTAGAGTAGTTTTGGGAGGCATGTCCGTTTAAAACAACCTTCAGTGTGCGGTTTGAGAGGAATGACTGGATTAAGTCCAACAAAAGTCCAGTAATGCCGTAGCTTCGCAGTTTCCGTAGAAGGCCGGCATGCCATACTCTGTCGAATGCTTTAGAGATATCCAAGGCGACAGTTCGGGCTTCACCATTCTTGTCGAGAGCCTGGTATATATACTCGGTGGTGGTCGTTAGCATATCAGCAGTAGACCTGGTGAAGCGGAAGCCATACTGTTTGTCCGAGAGGAGCCCGTGGACCGTGAGATGCTGAACGACCTCGGCATTGATAATGACTTCCAGCACTTTGCCGAAGATCGGAAGAAGGCTGATAGGGCGGTAATTTGTGGCGTCCGACGGTTCACCAGTGTTCTTGAATATTGGAACCACAGAAGAAGACTTCCAACAGGCAGGAAAGCAGGAGGAAGATAGGCAGAGGTTGTGGAGCTTAGAAAGGACAGAGGAGAGTTCAGGGGCACATTTCTTCAAGACTATGATTGGGCTTCCGTCCCCACCATTCGCTTTGTGAGGGTCCAGTTTCGAGATTATGCTAGAAATCAGCGAGGGCGTGATGTGGACGTCATTCAATTGGGCCTCAGTTCTAGATGGGAAATCGGGTGTATGGACTCCAGACGAATCCCGACACGAATTGGTCGAGAATCTACGGGTAAAGCATTCAAACCCGTTGATTAGTGGGGGTATTGAGGACTTACTCTTGTTAAGCACGCTTTTACAGAGGCGCCAGTAGTCTTTGGCTCCGAACATAGAGGATGCTATGCGCTGCTTCATTCTGGCAGCAAACAGCATCTTAGCTTTGTTAAGTATCTTTTTACACTTATTACGAGCTGAGGCGAACAGGCGTCTGTTTTGGTCCGACGCGTGGCTACGATAAAGCTGGAAGAAGTGATTCCGGTGGGCAATGGCGGCCGAGCAAGCGGGCGAGAACCAGGGAGACGAATGGGATTTAAGCTGAAATTTCCTGGCAGGGATGAAAGCATCGACGGCAGCCTTAACCCAGGAGGAGACCTCTGATGACCAGTCTTCTATGGGAAGTCTAAAAACATTGTTCCAAGGGACGTCGCAGAGGAAGTCACGGAACAAATCCCACTCTGCTCTTTGATAGCAGTAGGATATTCTGCTGGTCTGGGTTTCTTGGGTAGGAGTGGAGTGGAATGAGATGTTGACAGAAACTTCGGCGTGGTTAGAATTTCCGAGAGGGCAAAGCTGTCTGGTGGTGCAAGAATTTGAGGTGTAAATGAAGCAGAGGTCTAGTAGCGAGTCCCTTCCGTTAGGGCTATTGAAGAAACGCGTGGGGAAGTTCGCCATTTGTGTAAGGGATTGGGAGAAATTCCTGGTGTGGACACCAGCAGGGTCGGTTACAGAGTTTTCGAGCCACTTAGTGTGGTTGGCGTTAAAGTCACCAAACACGAAAATATGGGCAGGTGGGTGAGAAGAAATGGCCTTGTCGATATTATCAGAGATGCTGTCAAGTACTAAACTGTCAGAGGATGAGGGAGAGCGGTAGAGGAAGAAGACATAGCTAACGGAGCTTAGATGTGAGAGACGGAAGCACATGAAAGACTGGTCCAGGGATTCAAGAGATGTTACTCTAGCTAGGGGGTGTTCGCTGACATATACACCAAGCCCATGCATATGGACGTTGGAGTCCTTCCTGAAGAGAGGAAGGTAACCAGGAACATAGCATTCAGAGGAGGGGATAGAAGGGTCAAGGTTAGTTTCACATAGAGCTAAGATATCAGGTGAGTTATTTTGGAGGAATGATTCTACGCTATAAAGTTTAGTGAGGATACCGCGTTAACGTGAGGTTTGGGCGTCTTCCGAGTAGCTGGTTTGATTTTGGTATATTGTTTGTTTTTTTTCATGGTGTTTGGTTGAGGAGAGAGGTCTAGGGTAGAATCAGTCGGTCACTATTTGCAGCATGCGAGGAAAGGATTCTGGCGCAGCCTTCAACATAACGTGGCTTCGGGGTTGCCCACCGGAGGTGCCTGAAGGGACGCCCGTTCATGCGCGATATGGCACTATAGGAACCCCGATATCATTCAACTGTTGATCAGAGCAGCCTCTCAAGACGCTACGCAAGAGTTCGGGCTCCTAAATACCAGTCGGAAGTTGCAAAAAGGAAACTGCCAACCCGGTACCCTCAGAATGGAGAGACATTACCACCATAGTCAATAACTACAAAGAGTTTCCAACAGAAATAACACTAAGACCGTAGGAGGAGGTAGAAAGACCGGGAAGCCCTTCCTAAATAGGAAACAAGGTGATCACCTCTACTCCTGTTCAAAAGAAGTGGGTAGAGTGTGAAACCGGGCGATAGTAGGTACTATCTACTCCAAGTTAAAAAAAAAAAAGGTGGTGAGTTAACTAAGTTTTAACTTAGTTAAATTCCAAAGAGATTTCTTTGGAAAAAGTACAAAAACACTCGTTCAAATGACCAGAGACTTATATATATATATATATATATATATATATATATATAATCATATCTATCTATCTATCTATCTATCTTTCACCATTGCTATCAATATGTAATCATATCTATCTATCTATCTATCTATCTATCTATCTATCTATCTATCTATCTATCTATAATTATATTTATCTATATGTAATCATATCTATCTATCTATCTATCTATCTATCTATCTATCTATCTATCTATCTATCATTATATTTATTTATATGTAATCATATCTATCTATCTATCTATCTATCTATCTATCTATCTATCTATCTATCTATCTATCTATCTATCATATTTATTTATATGTAGTCATATCTATCTTTCTATCTATAATCATATCTATATATAGTCATATCTATCTATCTATCTATCTATCTATCTATCTATCTATCTATCTATCTATAATCATATCTATATCTATCTATCTATCTATCTATCTATCTCTGATTATAACAATCTTTCTAGCTATGTATCTACATGGCTAGCTGTACAATTTTGAAATAATTAGTGAGGCAGATATGGAACTCTATAATAGTAATTCAGTACTACAAATATTCCTAAGCCCTATTCCCTATCAAGGAACCCTACCGTAGAGATATAGGTAAGAAAGTTTCATATACTTGCCTGGCTGCTGCTGTGACAGCTTATAAATATCGTTTCAATATAAGAAGGTAGTAAATATTATTATGAAAACTAAAACGAGAAAAGTGGTCATTCGCAAAATATGTATAATACTATTCATATATGAAACAATCAGTTCAGTATAGTTTGTTTACGCTGCGATTATAAATTAATTTAACCAAATTATACACACCTTATTGTTTTCCAGGTTTTTCATTTATCTGCTGCATGGAGGCGTACGTTTTATTGAAAAACCAAATGATCTAAAGTTTGTAAAGAATTTGCAAGCAAAAAAAAATCTAGTGTTTTAGTGATATTTGAAATCTAAAGATACATTTTCATGACTTGAGGCTGATCTAGTTTTTCTTGAATCAAAATAGACAACCATCAAGTATGGATTGAATTAATTGAATAATTAACTTTATTTTTCTGGGATTAATAAATAATACTTAAAATTATACCTTAAGTTGCAAACATCAGGAACAATACGGTTTTTTTTTAAATAAATTAATTGAATTTAAGTGTTAATTTACATTTGTCCTTATACATTATCATCTGATGACTGACTGTCATCCAAATCAGGGCGTCATATGATGTCTGTTATACTCTGTGTCAAAAATATTTAAAATAATAACCTATGGTATTATTATTCATAGTACTATTACTAAATAATTACTCTTTGTACTATTTAATGCACTATTACTTTCCCATGGCAGGGACAGATATTTTCAATTTTATTATTTTTACTTAATGTAGTCAAGACGAAGGAGCGAATGGTTGTGAAGTGAAAAGCAGACACATTTTTCAGTCTGCCTTCAAAATAAGCAATCGAAGTTGTGATTTATTTATTTACATGTGTTGGTAATTGGAATATAATTGCTGAAATAAAATATGCAGCGATGTTATTAATCCTTCTCCATGCATAGATCTTGAACCGAAAAGCACATATGTACGCAGCCATGTACTTAAAACGTCAGGTTGACTCTAGCAGAGAACTTCAACAACTGAATCACCAGAGAGCTGACCTCGATTTTCTTTTTATTCACAATCAGTGTGGAAAAATATGGAAAGCGGTTAATCTTGGAAAATTCAGCGTCCGTTTCCCTGGAAAATTGCATTGCTGGTTTGATGTACAAAAACACGCTTTAAGTTTCTTATTGCCACTTAAAATTGTTTGTTTGTTTCTTGCTTTTCTTCCGTCATTATTTTTCCTTTCGTTTTTTCATTCTTTATTATTCCTTCCTTTTATCATTTTTCTAACCTTCATTCATTCTTTTTGCCTTCCTGTCTTCATAACTTCTACCAGTGTTTCATTCCTTCCCTTCTTTTTCCATACTTCGACCATTCTTTCTCTTTTTCTTTTCCTATTTCCACGATATTTTTTACCTTCTTTTCTTCTGTGGATTCAGGATACTTAGCAGTTTTTATTTTGATTAATACTTAGATTTGTCAATTCAAGTTTTCGCACGATTTTCATGTTACGATGATGTTTAAAAAATCCTTGCCCGCCCCCGCTCTCTGTATCTATCACGCTACAACTCGAATCAATTTCGACTACTCTATCGTTCGATCACTCTAGTTAGATCCCTTCTATTCTATCAATCTATACATATAACTATTTTTATGATATTGACACAGTTGTTATGTATTTGAAAAAAAAGAACAGTATATATATATATATATATATATATATATATATATATAGTCTGAAGGTCGCATTGAGGCGTGAAACTAACGCTTACTATGCATTGTTGATTACTACGTACACAGTTTGTATCTTAATATATTTATATGTAGATGTACTTGCGTGTGCCATTATCATTGTATCTGTTTCTCTAAGGTAAAAGTTGTCAACCTGATTTCTTTTCCAATATTTAATCAATTATTATTTTATCTTTTCAGTACACGCTACGTGTGTATATATGTATATACTATGTTGAAAATGAAATCACCACATTTGAAACAATCTTGCTCTCGCTTATATATATATATATATATATATATATATATATATATATATATATATATATATATATACAAGCCTGTTTCTCTGCATTACAGCTCATCAGTGTGGATAGATAAGCCGTAGTGGGTGAGAGAGAGGGAGAGAGAGAGAGAGAGAGAGAGTGAGAGAGAAAGATATAAAAAGAGAGATTAGTTTTTACTTGAATGTTTATCAGAAAATTTCTCTATATAATGTTTAATGTAATTAATGAAAAAGGTTGAATTAATTGCATTGACAAGGAAGGGGGTTGCATTGACAGACATTTCTTTTGTAAAATAAATATTTCTTTTTTTCATAATTGAGCTATGAATTTATCAATTTACGTATACGCATCTGTACGTAAGAGAGAAAAAGAGACGTATACAAGCACAACGAGAGAGAAATATGCATATAGAGATATAAATATAAGCCCAATGAGAAAGAGAGAGAGATATAAAGGCACAACGAGAGAGAGAAAATATAGGCATAACAAAGAAAGAGAGAGAGAGAGAGAGAGAGAGAGAGAGAGAGAGGGACCTATAAGGCACAACGAGAGAGACAAATATGAGCATTACGAAAGTGAGAGATGTATAAAGACACAACTCTATGAAAGAGAGACGTATACAGGCACAAATGTAATGAGTGAAAGAAAAGCATATGCAGGCACAACTCGAATGAGAGAGAGAGAGATAGAGCGAGAGAGAGAGAGAGAGAGAGAGAGAGAGAGAGGGAGAGAGAAAGGAGAGACATCACGAGAAAAAACAAATACTTTAATTTTATTTTTGGAAATTTAATATTCTTTTCTTTTATTTTATTCATCTATCAATCAATTCGAATCATTCATTAATCGCAAGCATAATTTATTCTGTAATCAATTAATTCTGTAGTGAATGAAAGAGCATATGACTCTTTTATTTTAAATAATATTAATCGCAGATACGAAATGAAATTGATCAATCGATTGATCAATCGATTGATTAGAATAAGATGAATATATAGTAAAGCACACACACACACACACACACACACACACACACACACACACACACACACACATATATATATATATATATATATATATATATATATATATAGACATTTACATAGTGGAGTTTTTAGAAAACTGCATCACACTCCGCCAGCACGCGCATGCACACACATTCATGAGTGTAGAAAATTGTTTAATCAACTTATCTTGCAGCCCCTAACTATGGCGCCTGTTTAAGTCGCATTGAGTGCACCACATTTAAAAGATTTCTCTAAAACTAACCTATTATAATATATGGGTATAAAAACGAAATGTATATCCACATGTACTTTGGTTGTGGGATTTTTAGGCTTTTCACAGAATGAACATATACTTAACTTTGATCTTAAGGTAATGCTTCCTAGCCAAAAGTACTGAAACATTGTAAACATATCTTGCCTTTTCTTGTTAATTATACACTACTGGCCATAATTAATAGGCGACTCCAGTTTTATTAAAGAAATGATGTATTTCATACAATTTTTTAGAAAATAGAAGGATTCTTTTGTTATTATTACTTTGCAATATTTTACAAGGGAAGGAAGCATAGGTGAACTCATCCGAATCACCCCAAATTTTCTTCATTATTTCTTTGATGAAACTGCAATACAGGTAATTATTATATATTTAAAAAATCATTTGATGCAGATGTTATTGTGCAATATTAAGAAAAAAAAACACATTCTATTTTCATTTACAACAATTATTCACTTGACAATAAATACTAAGAAATAGTATAAAATACATAGTTTTTTTTAAATAAAGGGGTCGCCTAATAATTATGAACGATAGTGTGTATATATATATATATATATATATATATGTGTGTGTGTGTGTGTGTGTGTGTGTGTGTGTGTGTGTGTGTGTGTGTGTGTGTGTGAAAGGAAAAAAGGAAAGTGTTAAGCATTTTGATATGAATGGTGTGCATGAATACGCATATTGATTGTGTTCGTGTTTATGATTTTATGTGTTTATGGAGGTGCACTTGCATGTCTACTTGCTCCTGTGCACATGCCTTAAAGATGGCGTCTATACATTTCATACTGCTTTCTGTATCAGAATGCATTGTTCTTCCACATTGCTTTGTATTTTTTGACTTAATACAAGAAAAGACGGATAGCAAAGTTGTTCTTGATCAAGCGAATTAGTAACGAAATACACTTAGCAAGTGATGTACAGATTTCGTTCAACACGATTTCGCAAATCAATCTCAAAGATTAAATTAAGGAATTCAAGAGAGAATTATCGAGTTGTAGTGTAATCAGATTTGCTTGGAATAAGGACTTAAAGCAAAGAAAAGTATACCAACTAATAAAAAGAAAAATAAGGTTCGATGGGGAAGGATTTTTATAAAGCGCAGAGGATTGATTAAACAGATGCGTAAGAGTAACAGTGCAGCCGAATGTTTTATGGATAATATATCAAAATGTGAGCGTCTATGAAGATGATATGTATATATGTAATTAGAGTGAATAAATAAGGACGGTCGGATCTCAGTGATATGAGTTCATGTCCATGAAGTTTAACTCAATGTATATAACCTACTCTATATATTCTTAAGTCAGTCTATAATAATTAGCATCCCCAAATTCATCACGTCGTTTTGCTTGCTTTTATAAAGAAATATTTGCTACCTCAATCTATACCCATCTTTTTAGTTCATTATACCAAACATATCTATGTAAATTTCATTATGCTTTCTCAGTATCTAGTTATTTGCTCATCTTTGTAAATGTTCTTTCTCTTTTATATATATATATATATATATATATATATATATATATATATATATAAACAACATTTATTATAAAATCTAAATTGACATTGGGAAAATTAAAATTACAAGGTTTTTTTGTGTTTTTATATAATGAAGTAGTGAATGAACTATTATTAGACTCCAAAAGAGTATTCAAGAATAGGAGTATTTTTTGTTAAGACGGCATTTTTCTCAAATGTACTAATAATGCTTCTATTATTTATTGCCTATTTTTACAAATGGGTGATTTTATTATATTTGTACCATCAACAAGTATATATATATATATATATATATAAGTGTGTATGTGTGTGTGGTTAAAATTACCTATCTAATCTAAACTTATAAATGAAACTTTGTCTGTGTGTGTGTGTCTCTGTGTGTGTGTATCCGTTACCTATAGACTCCGAAACGGCTGAACCGATTTTCTTGAAAATTTACACAGTTGTACTATAAACGTCTGCGAGTGTTTTTAGCTAGGTTTTGTGTCGAGATATCCTCGATAAATATCGAAAATTGATAATCGATAAAATCGAGTGATAGAAGGAGTGGTCCGATTTTAATCAAATCTGATGCACTCATAGACAAAGGCATAAGAAACGATATTCAGAATTTTTCAAGGTTGCAGTCCTTACAATACTTCAGAAAATCGATAATATATATATATATATATATATATATATATATATATATATATATATATAAAATTCAATATGTTTGAGTGTGTGTGTCTGTTTATCTGTCTGTATGTTCTTTCTACAAATCCACAGTTTTTATCCGATTCTCACCAAACTTCACACAATTTTTTTTTAGGCTGACTCTGAGCTCCAGGACCATGTATTAGTTTTAAAACGTTAATTCCACCCGATCAACGCCGGGCTATACTGCTAGTTTATCAAAGATTAATCAATATCGCTGATGAAGTGTATATATATATATATATATATATATATATATATATATATATGTGTGTGTGTGTGTGTGTGTGTGTGTGTGTGTGTGTGTGTGTGCGTAAAAATACTCTTCTATAAAGCATGAATTCCTCTCTTCTTCCTCGTGTTTTGAGTAAATAGCAGGATGGACAGGTTCAAATAGACTTGGGTGGTAATCTTCATAGGGGAAGAACAACTGTGAAACCCAAACTGAGCCTAATTGAAACATCATGGCAACAAAGATGAGGTCAACATTCCGAACAATGCAAATAGTGTAAATAATTACAATACCTCATCTCAGATATATAGACAAATGTTAAAGGTTCAGAATGTCTTTTTATAATATTTATGTAATTCCTAAATGAGAATTCGAATGAGTAGAACGTTACCATTCTTACAGTTAAGAGTCGATATTAACATAACCTTGTAAAAGTATGTAAAGAAAATGTATTTTCATACCTTAATGCCTAACTGGAATATTCCATTGAAAATTTCGATGAATTTCGTAATTAAATTAAAATAAAAGAGTCATTTTGCAATTCACTCTCTTCAAGATTGTCAGATTGGGATGGAAACAACCAATTGAAATACGTTTGAATTCTACCAAGTATGCTTTTACTATCTTCTCGTTATAAGTTCAGCTTATTTAAATTGTTCCAAAAGATGCAAAAATAGCAAATTCAAAATTTGCTCTTTATACTTTTACAAGCAGATTTAGTAATCGCAAGGTTCAGTAATTAGAATAAGCTTGCAAATAACACTAAATCTTGTCGATTTGAATTAATACGGAACATTTGATGTCATCGTCGGGCAGATAACATTTTACATAATTTAACATTTTGTAGACCATATTAAAGTTTTACGTCAACAATCTGGGGCAGAGAAGTTTCAAATTTGGGGCTGAAAGGTCAAAGTGAATGAGCTCTAAATCGACGCAGAAACATATTTTCCAGCTTAACGGAGGGAGACCTCCTTCTGATGCTTGCAATAAAAAATAAATTCCCTCAGGTAATTCATGAATAGATCCGTATTAAGAAAATACAATCACTTGATACGAAATTTCTTGTAACTCAAAGATAAGAAGATGATTGCTGTGAGGTAAAGAAAAATCAGTGCATGCAGTTAAAAGTAGTGTTTCTAGTAACATTCTGTAAACATTATATATATATATATATATATATATATATATATATATATATATAAAGAAAGAGAGAGAGAAATCGAGAGTGAGTGAAAGAGGAAGTACAACTAATGGATTATCATCTAAATTACGCAAAAATCAAAATAACACTGATATCACATTTTAACAAATGTTTACCAATAAATTGTACCTAAAAAACCTTCAAATACTAAAGAGTATAAAATAAAATCCTCATTGACATCAACTACGGCCTCGGAATCCCTTGTATCTCCTCTGGAGGGTCTCCTTTTTTAGGTTGTTAAATGCTGCCAACCGTTTTGCATTTAGTTAATCTTTGGTGTTTACTCGAGCAACTAGACAGGCAACAAAGTTGCATCATTTTACAGTCAAAACAATCGAATGCAACCGCCTCTTCTACTACTCACCTTTTTTTCGCACTTCCGTATAATTGATTCCCTGACAGCTACAATATACAAGAGTTTAAATTCTATGTCAATTGCCATGTCTTATCTCCTTGACCCCAATCCTTCCCTTATCTAATCCGCAACAATCCCTGTATCTTGTTCTCTTTTTTTACTGTACTTTCACGTAAATGTCTTCACACCAGTATTCCCATCCTTCTCTTATCCGTTTTCTGACACCCATTTAATCGGTTCCTTTTTCTCTTCGCTCTCCTATTATGTAGCCCCCTGCGCACCAGTAGCGGTACTACCTTGCTTGGGATGAAACGATTATAAAAAGATGCTTTCTTCCGGATCGACTTTATTCTTTCTCGACTTTTCACCTCTTCCAAATTGTTTTCCTCTGAACTTTACGACTGTTCCAACTGCTCCACCAGAGATAGGCACAGATGTCTTCAGAATGTTTCACTGGACAGTTTCAATTTGATAAACGTGTTTGAATTTACACTATTAGTGTACTCTTCTTTTCTTATTATCAGGGCCGGTGTTTTTTCCCATTCAGGTATTTGTTGATTCCGGTAACCTTCAGAAAATTTCGAATAACTTAGCTTATCCTACGAATGGAACAAGAAGTATTTTCTCCGTAGATTAAATAAATGCTTTAGTTCGATATTCCCTCAAGTTTAACCGAATTGGCAGACGTCTGAAGAAAGCCGGAGAGTACAAGAGCTGAAATATTGTGACAACAACAACAAAAAAAAATGTGAGGAAAATAGCACGTATCCACAGAGTTTTTAGACGTCTTTCTTAGTCGAAGTCTTTCTCCAGTTTATTTCACTTCTTATAAGTATTATTCTATGAACAGCAAAATCCACGAATTCACAATCTTCTCATCCTTTATTACGATAACTACATCTTTCTTATAACATAAATTGGTTGATTAACTTGAATCTCAAACTCTGAGTAAGATTTTAATTCTAAGTAGTTTGATTTCATTAGTTGTCCTGTGTAGGACAACTAACGAAATCAAACAACACAGAATTAAAATCTTTAAACATAACTCTCATTATTTCACTAAAAAAATCTGATGAAGCTTAATATACATCGTTACATTTGTGTACATTGGTTGTTTAGATATCACATGTCTACTTGATGGAGACTGTGTTTATGATCTGTTTGTAAATGTTAACGTATTAATGTGTGTATTAAAATTGGATTTATCGGTACATTTTAATTGTGGATAAGTGGGTTTATTATTGCATTGTTTTTGTGACTTAGGTTTATTAGTGCTATAAATTGAATAATATGATGTATTCCTGAAGTGAATATATAATACTAGGTTATATCATTTGAAAAAGGTTTGTATTTTGCATTCTTTAAGCATTGGTGATATGGAGTGTGTTTGGTGGGTGTTTATTAAAATTTACTGTAAGTATTTTCTATGTGATAGTTTGTAATCTATTTATATTAAGGTAGGAATCTGTATGTCTAAGAAGTGTCTTGGCTCAACATGAATCACCTTGATATATTTACATCACTGATTTTTACTCAATCAGTTATAATGAATATATTCACTGCCTGGGTCATATTAAGCATGAGAATTTAAAAAACGGTATACTCTTAACATAAACCTCAAGTTTTAATAGGAATATGTGCTACATGGCAAGACAGAAATCACTAGCGGTGCAGTTATGGAGTGAACGGGATTCATAAGAGTACGTCTTTTCTGTCAGAGGCAAGTCGGTTGATCCCTAGAACCGAACTTGCGAGATGTTATACGTTGTTTCGTTCTATCAAAAACAATAATTAAAGACACACTTGCATTCATTATTTGTCACTCCGATACAGCAGGAAGAAGTGATTCCTGTGGGCAATAGCAGCCGAGCATGCAGGTGAAAACCAAGGAGATGAACTCGGTTGAACTTGACATGTTCTTGCTGAAATGAAAGCATTCTTGCCAACTTTCACTCAGAAGGACCCCAGAGGTCAATTATTGAACAAAAACTTCGTTCCAATGGACGTTCCGAAAGAAAACACGGAACGAGTCCCAATCTACACGTTGATAGTAGAAAGATATCCTGTTAGTAGAATTTTTTAGCTGGTTGTTTGGGGTTGAATAATATGTTTACACAGACCAGACTTGCCAGAGAGCAAATCTGCATAGCATGACATGAGTCAGGGATAGAGGTAAGAAAAAGATCTAGAAAGAAAGCGTGCCTTTCAACGTTACTAGGGAAACGCGTGATGAAGTCCCCCACTTTCATGAGAGATTGAGTGATTGAGCACTTCAGGGTTTGAATGCCAGCAAAACCATTGAAAAAGGTTTTAAGCCACTTGGCATGATGAGCATTAAAATCACCGAACACAAATATATTTGCAAACGGGTGTAGGGAAATTGTCTTGTCCATATTGTCAGAAACACTATCAACAGTCATGAGAGGAAGAAGAGTAGTAAAGAAAGAAGGAATAGCTAACAAGTTTAAAAGAGAGAGAGAGAGAGAGAGAGAGAGAGAGAGAAAGAGAGAGATGTAAGAATGGTCTGAAGATTAAAGAGAAAGTTCCATGGTCAGCGAGAGATTTTTGCGGACATAAGGATTTTTGCATATTGACATGAATGTCTTTTCTAGAGCCAGAATTCAAGAAATCAGAAATGTTTGAAGAGTTAAGATTAGTTTCTCAGAAAGCTAGGATGTCTGAGGACTTTTCGAAGAGGAACAATTCTACACTGTAAAAATTAGTACGAATATCACGGATTTTGGAGAAAGAAATGCTGAAATATCTAGATGTTTATTGTCGAGAAGGTTTAGTTTTATGTCTGTGGTTGCTTATAGTCATGTTGAGTGATTTTAGTAAAGAGAAACCTCGGGTAGTAGTAGCAGTCGTCAAATGTAGCATGTGCAGGAAGGGAACTGGCACAGCATAGTGTAGCCTCATTTGTATCCACCAGAGGGGCTTGCAGGCACACCCATTCATGCGCGTCATGGCACTGTAAGGAAACCCGATATTATTCGACTGCTGATCAGAACAGCCTATCTATACGCTACGCAACTGTTCGAGCTCTTAACTACCAGTTGAGAAGCAGAAACCAGGGAACTTTCAACTAGGCATTTGAAAAGATGTTGCCACTATCTATACAAATCACAAAACCGTAGGCAACAATGGATTTTTCCCTTTTTTTTATGGACAGGTATATAAGAAAATCTATTTTTTAAAAAGGTTACTAAGTTTTAACTTAGTAAAAATCGAGAAATCCATAAAAATAATCGCTTTCAAACGAGAAAATTTTAACAAAATTTAAACACTCAAAAACCAGGTAGAATATCAATAAGAAAATAAATAAAAACAGATACTAACAAAAAAAAAAAAGAAGAACCATTAGAAGACAGAATACATGGAGTAGGCACTTCCGAATTTATTATGGATCAATTTTTTTAATGTGTATGTAACTTAGCTTTTGTGCTGATCTTGATAGCTGAATAAATGAGGCCGCTATTGTGTAAACCCCTTCACGATTATTCAATTCAAAGCGTGAGTGTCAAACAATTCGCAGAGAATATTTAAAATAAGTTATCAATACAGACACTTACAAGCATAACGAAACGTCAATGTATGGGGACTAAGATATGAAACTTCACCTCATCTGGTGCGAAGCCACAATTGCGAACGTCCATAATGGAAATGAGCTCAATTTTGTTTTTTGTCTTTATAATGATGTGCCAATCTAACTTGACATGTTGGCCCACAGCGATGAGAATTAGCTTACTCTGGAACATGTGTATTTCTAAAGACATAGTGGAATTTAAAAAGGATCTGGAAGAAGCATTTTCTTGTGTTGAGCAAGAGAGTTCGAAAAAGAAAATCATTTATTCACATAAAAATTTAGAAAATTGATTTCAAGAATGATTCAGCACAAGTTCAAAAGACACGATGTAACACACACACACACACACACACACACACACACACACACACACAATATTATATGCGTATAAAACCAGGGCCGGATGAAAGAACTATGAATTTTACGCCTATCTTCAAAGAAGAAAGTTCCTTATAAAAATCAATATTATAAATAGTGGACTGTACCACGACTTATAATCATTATTTTGGCCGGTGGAAAATGAGTAGATACTTCAGGCAGCAAACACCCTGTCATATGGACAAAACACTTGAAAAATTGCTATATTTACACAAGAAGACTGTTCAATATCGGAGATAGTGTGTTTGCAGATATAAGATCAACATTGCAGTTTAACTGTTAGTTTCACCTCTCAATTAGATCTATTAGAGCTAACGAATATATCACGGCAGTTATATATATATATATATATATATATATATAGAAAGTGTATCGAGGCAGCAGATAAGTTTCTAAACATATACTGTTAAATATAAGAGACAATGAATGTCTTTTATGTTTAATAATAAGCCGTTGTAAACATATTTTGGCTTTAATTTTAGGTGAAAATAAAGACAAAAATTCTCCAACATTTGGATATTTTTATTAAGTTGGTTCTAAGCTTATTGCATTTAAATATATTGTTCTGTTATCATTTCCAGCTCTCACGTGGTGTGACGTCATTGAACCGCATTACAAATTTACGAACTGCGTTTGCTATTTTTGGGAACTGTTAACATTGCTTGGCAAAGTTTTATGTCAACATACGATAAAATCGTTATTGATAGTGGATGTTTTTGTGTTAACGTCCTTGTAACTTCACTGAAGATAGCTCAGGTGAGCCGAAAGCTTAAAACCAACTTAATAAAAAATTATCCAAATGTTGGAGAATTTTTGTCTTTATTTTTACCTGAAATTAAAGCCAAAATACGATGTTTAGAACGGCTCACATAAACATAATAGACATTCATTGTCTCTTATATTAACAGTATATGTTTAGAATATATATATATATATATATATATATATATATATATATTATTTACATTTTTCGAACTGCTGTCCCCATCTTCATTGCCATAATCACGAAGTTTCAGACGTTGTACGCTTCTTCAGATGATTGTAATTTGGATCTAAACGCTCTAGTCGTACACGTGCCATACTTCTTCCAGGTGTCTCATTATCAGTTATCTCCGTTTAACTCAACTGTCCAAGTTTTTGTTCAGCTCTACTTAAATTTTGGTGTCAAGTCACTGGATTCAAACAGCATCTCTATTTAGTAGGCCATATTTATTTGAGGATATATGACAACAAAGATGAAGATAACAGTCAAAACAGTGCAAATAGTTTAATTACAATAACTCATTTCAGAAAGTATATGTATGAACAAAATGGTATTACACCAAATAAGCAGTGAAATTAAATTCTTTGCAATTTTATTGTGTTAAAAATGAACTTTCAAATTTATTTCCTAAAATAACTATAATTATACAGTCATTTTTCTGAATTCTGGTTGCAACTCTGCGACGAAAAAAAAACACAAGATCGGATTTAACTTGGGGAACCCGAACGCTTACACGCGATCGAAGATTCAAAATTTACCCATCCCCTTCAACCGTGGGATCTGGCACTTTGCAATATGTTTTTCTCAGCCAAGTCTCCGTCTGTAGACAGAGCTCCAACTTAACCTTGTTCTGCCCAAAGACAGAGAGCTTGAAAATTTCGAGCTCTCTTGGAACTTTAAGTATTTACCCAAAGTCCTCACAGTGAGACAGTATGTGATATAGGGTCGAGTTTTACGTGGAGAACTTGAGCATGTACACTGGGACCAAGGATCAAAATTTGTCCAATATTTGTCCAGCGGGATTGGACATTATATTTGTTTATTCTCCCAGCCGAATCTCTGGCCGCAGACAGAGTCACGAGTGAGTCAATCTCAGTCAGTAGACTAAGCTCAGTAGACAGAAAGTTTGACTGACAATTTCGTGTTCTAGCAGAACTATGGGTATTCATTCGTGTCCTCCGCATAGAGGCGGAATGTAACACAAACTCATATTTAACGTACAGTTTCCGAGTGTGTGCACCCGGGCAAAAATTCCCCAGCTTCTGCATCCGCTAGATCGGATTCGCATCTATTTTTTTCCCAACCGAACCTCTGCTCGTAGATTCAACTTTGTCTGAGTCTCTCTCTGCCTTAAGACAGAGAGTCCGACAAGTTCACCCGGTTCTCTCCACTGATGTTGAATGTGAAACAAAGTCGGGTTTAACGTAGGGGTTTTCGAGCGAATGCAATCGGGAATAGCATCGTCTAGGTTCTTCTCCATAGCATCGTCTAGGTTCTTCTCTGGCCGAAGTCAGAGAGTACGATAACTCTGATTTTGATGGAAATTTGGCTGTTTACCAGTAAACCTTCTTGCTGAGGCCGGATGTTACACAAAATCGGTTTTAACGTGGGAATTTTGAGATCTTAAGCGTGGACAAAAATTTCCCGTAGACCTTGTATAAGGTTGGGACGTGCTCTTGTCTATTTTTCCTATACGACACTCTTCCCTTCGGCATAGCCTCATCTGGATTCCTCTCTGCCTCCAGACAGCGAGTCCGACAAGATTGAGTTCATGCGCTTAACACTCTTTGACTTCTTTATTTTAGGCCTCTTGCTTAGTTCATTTGCGTTATCAGGACTATCTTATTTACTCGACAAGTTTTCATTTTTGAGGTTTTTTATTTTCTTAGTATTCACGCCCTCCTCTTTCTGGCAAGTACGCCACGTACTGAAGTTTCTATTTCTTTCACTATTTTTTCCGTACGTTGCCTTTTTTCTTGTACTCATTCTTGTAGGTTGAGCAAATTCTTGAGGTGTTGGTTCGTCAAAGATATCACACAGAATTTGCAAGGTACTTCCTTTCTTGCTGTCCTTTCTTCAGTAAGTCTGTTCTTTAAATGATTCCAATGCCTTTTGCGCTCCTATTTTTTCCTTTCAGCATATAAATCATTTTTCTATTCGTGAACTTATTATGCTATCTTCCCACATTTATTCCTCTTTTTAAAATCTTAAAAAAAAACTTTTTCCTCCAATTTTGAAAAATGTTGTCTTTTTTATTATTTGTTCTTATTCTTTTTTAACCAGGTAACAACTTATTAAATATCGATTTTATTTTTCTTGCGAACATCAATTCTGCCGGTGACGTGCTTGCCGGTGTATTGAGATTCGTTGTTATCCGGTATAGTCACAAGAATTTTGTACTGCTTCTTATTTACTGTTATCATTTTTCTTCAGATTCCTCCTTTTTATATTCTTCTTAAATCTGTATTTGCAAATATGCCTCAAAAAAGGTTTCCACCATTCAATTTCGCAAAAGTTTCCTTGGACTTGGTAATGGGTAGTTATGTAGTTCTAAACAAGTTTTTAACCAAGTCTAAAAACCGCACAAATACGAATTTTAAGATTTTCTTTTCTTTGCATAAAATACTCGGCACTTTAACGTGGTGTAATCGTTGTCTCGCAAGAACCATTGCAACTGAGTAGCGAGTTAAATCCTCACTGATTGCCCCACACTCTCAGCCTTGTGCCACATCTAACCTGCGCTTAGACAATCTCCATACACTACTGATGCTGCCCAGTTTGGATAGCCAATTTTTTCAATTACAACAAGTTTTTCTCAATCCTGTCTAACTCTTTCTTGATTTGATCTGCGAACGGTACATCACGTTTCAGTTTAAATACTGGTGTCAACCATTTGTTCAATTTTGCTTTGATTTTGAAACACTGACCCATCTCATCTCACAGAACATCTTGAAAAGATAATCCATAACTCAAATAATTCCATCCACTCAGTACCGAATAGGTTTTTTTTAAAATCATTTCACCCCGAGCAAGGCGGAAACGCCACTGATGTGCAGGGGGCTACATAAATGTAAAAAGATTAATTAGAAAAGAGTGAGGAGTACAAACTAGTTAGAAAGGAACAACAGAAAGCTGAGAAAGCAGGTGCGATGACAGATACATAGGTGGAGAGAAAGGGAAGGTTATACGGGGGGTGGGAAGAGAGCTAGAGTCCAGTGGTTAGTAGATGAGTATTGACTTTGCATTTAAATTTCTGGAGGTTGTAGCCGTCAGGAAAGCAAGAATACGGGAGCGAGTTCCACAGGCGGGAAGTGCGAGAGAAGAAGCTGCAGGAGTAGAATTGTCATCTGCATTTGGCTAACCTGACTGTGAATGGGTGGGACCCAGTTGCCAGTCTGGTTGTACAAGTAAACAGCTGTTGAGGAGGCACCAGTGACTTAAGTTCGTCTGAGCAGAAGCCATGAAATTATTTATATAACAGACAAAGGGAGGCCACATTTCGACGATGGGGAAGTGGCTGCAGTCGAGCCGCCAGATCAGTACCTATCACATTACAGACTCTCCTTTGGAGCCTATCAAGAACACTGAGGGGAACGGCAGAGGCACCTGACCATAAATGGCAGCAGTACTCCATGCACGGACGGATTGAAGTTGACAAGCCACTTCTTGCTCCAGTTCACCACAGAGTGTAGATCCCGTTCAAGGTCAGCAGCGAGATTATGTCTGTTCGCCACGACAGGTTTCTTACTGGTGCGGGAGTATATTGTAGTGTCATCTGCGTAGATGCCTACTTGGGACTTGATCTCATCTGGGAGGTTTGTAGTATTTTTAACATATCAGCCGCTGCTTTTCCGCATTTGTTACGAAATGAAACATTGCAAGTTGTTTTACAAATAATTTCTCACCCGACACGCCACGAGCGATTTTCAAAGTTCTTTTTAATATAGGTTTTCTGTTTACTTTCCATCAGACTTTGTTGATTATAATGATATCAGTATCCTTATTATAATGATATCAGTATCCTTACACTTTTTATATTCACGCAAAATTTTCACGTACAGAAAAGCAATGAAAATTTGTGTAACTAGTTTTTCCGTCTGAACTTTGTGTACGAATTTTCTTCTGTGAGAAATTTTCCTTGCTTTAGTTTTAATGTGACTTTTTATGGCCTACTTTCTCCCATATATAGCACTTTTAAATCGTAAAGGGACTGTTATCTCAGAGTTGTAACTTGTAACATCTTAAACATGGATAAATATTTAATTTTCCACATTTTACTTTTTCTTTTATATGTTAAAATTCTTTCTCTTAAATTTCCTCCGTACCGCGTATCAGACATAAGATTCTCTGACATTCAACCAATATTTTTGGTCGTGATATTTTTTTAAATTTTTTTTATTTGGTTTTGTTTGGTTTCTAGCACGTATTTATGCGTTATTTTTCACCGTTAATTAATCATTTAAATATATACGGAATCGACTCGTTTAATTTGAATCTTTAACACTCCTTGTTAAAGATTCCAGTATATGTAAAAAAAACCCTTCATCTTCATTTTCATCAGATTCGTACACTTCCAACGGATATTGAAAACCGAACTTTTCTCACTAACAATTTTTGTCAGAATATTTCAAAGCAAATTTATCCTGGTTTTCTTGGTAGTACAAAAGTACAGCATTTTTCATATTTTACCGATGCTAACTTTCTTAATGACTTTTTTCTCTTCTTTCCAGTCGATGATTTCTTCTCTGTAAATTTCCTCGAATATTTTAATATAAGCAGAAGTGGTAATTTCCTCATCTGAATTATATGTGAATTCTGCTATGACATTTGCAACTACATCGGGAATGAAAGTAGTTGGAGAATTTTCCGTTTCTTTGAAAAGAAGTATATGTGATTTTTCATTTTACGCAAAAAAAAAAGAAAAAATACACCAACTTATATTTACAAATTTTCGCTGTCACTGTTATTATGTACACCAAAGCAAAAGTGTATTTTCATTCTGCGTATAAGTTTCAATGTCTCGTCGCCACTGTAATAACTCGTTACTAAGGGTTATAATATGTCTTAACTGACTCAAACTATGGTTACATTACGTTTAATTAGCAATTCATTGCTAGTGAGATCAGTCCTCGTTGGCTATTATATATTCGGGGTCTCCTGCCAAATCAAAGTTATGCTTAGTAAATATATATGAATTGAGGTCAAACTGGATTCGAAATGTGGCAGATGATTCTCAGTTGTTCCAATGAAGACTAATTAATTTTTAAATTCTGATTCGACATCAAACAGGAAAAATTCCAAAAAGTGAAATCCTACTCAAATAGTGGGTATGTTTTACCGGTTAATTTGATTCCTACTGATTCTGCAATTTAACAAAAAACACTGGAAAAAATCAACTTTGTTTTATGAATATTATGGATTGTACAGTAATATTACAGAGTCATCCATTTTTTATTGACATTTTGTGGTTACCTGCGTCTGCACGTCACTTAATCAATTTACCTCCAGCAGAGATGAAGCCACATTTATGAAAGACTGCGTTATTCATACATTGCGTGGGTGTTACGAGGGCCTGATAACATCCAAGTGTTATGACTTGAGCCCAAACTAATAGCCCCACACAAACTTATACTCTTCTTAAGAGGATCACATAATATAAACAAAATAATAACCTTACTTTGAATATAATTATTGTTCAAAACTAAACTTCAATTCTTTGATAAGCATGTCGTCTTTTGCATTGTAAAGAGACAAAAGTCAGAAAACTGTTGGTAATTGTTTCCCTTGTAGGAGTTCTGATTGGTGGATGTTTGTCAAAATGCATACATTAATTAGAATTGTATTTTCCGAATACCGAATATTGAGGGCATGTTTTATTCTTGAATCAGAATTGCTGTCAATGTCATGAATTGAAAATTAGAAAGAAAAACAATGCTGATTTATCCATGTGGTTTTCACGGACGAACAAACACACACACACACACACACATGTATATATTTTAATTTCTATTATTTACAAAAATATGTTAATCAAGTACACATATTTAGACATATGATAAAGACATACTTAGATTTGATAGAATTATGATGGAAATTTGTCCATCGAGTCATGTACCGCACATAAATTGTCTTCTTCATTGGAAGAATGTGATAATATATTTGATATGCAACTGAACGATCAATTAATTTAGCAGAGATTTAAAAATAAGCTTTCGTGCAAGGAATTTAGTTTGGATGGTGATTGCAATCTTGAAAATGTGAACTTTGGTGGCAAATACTAATCAAATTATATATATATATATATATATATATATATATGCTATTTGAATAATAATTTTATTGTGTGTATAAGACTGTTGAAACTTAAACTCTTTTAAAATAGCTTTTAAATATACCGTATATATTCAAGTATACAGTGAATGCTATTATCAAGATTTTTAACCCAAAAATAGAACGTCGCACAGTACACAGGTAATTTGTTTTGAAGAGATTAAAAATGATTTATTTTTCGTTATGGGTTACACTATACACAAGTAAATTTGTTAGAATTAAGGGGTCACCTTATACAGTGAGTCCGCATGCACGAGTATATACGATAAACAAAAAATAACTTATTTTTTTAATGAATTTTTAAGTTAGTGTTTTTTCAAAATGGATTGGTTGTCTTTTAGTAGCGTTCCGGATATAATTTTTTTTATTTCCTCTTTACTTCAAAGGAATGTGTCAGCGTGCCGACTTGTCAATATATCTTATTTTGTTTATTAGGTTATTCACATTCTATAATTATATAATTGCAATTTTTTCCATCCATAAACTTCAATTATTTTCTATGCTTCACCGTATTAAAACAACAGACACTCATTTTGAAACATCGCTTTAAATGGGTAAATGAAACAAAATTATAGGTTGGTAGGAGTAAGGGTATGCAAACATTGTCCGTATTATCTCAAACAGGAAGTGATTGACAAGATATTGGATGAAGTCTCAGTAACCTCCCCAGCACAAGATAGATAGATAGATAGATAGATAGATAGATAGATAGATAGAAAGAAAGAAAGAAAGAAATTCCCCCATTGATTTCGAATTAAGATTACACAGTAGTTTAGTTTATAACTGAACCGCTAGACTAACCATTTAGAGAATTTACTTATAGTGGTGAAGTTTGTCTTGAACCAGTCACATTTTGTGGAAGAACAGGTAACAGTGTTTAATCCAATTCACGCTTATGCCTTTAGAAAAGGCATGAATCCATCTTCCAGGGTTCTTTTATGTTACAGCCATATTTTTAAGAAAGAAAGCGTACTAAAACAGTGTGCTTCCAGGGAAAGTCATGTTTAAGTACATGCACAGGCGGCATTATTTTAAATTAATCCTGAGTGTTTACAGACCGTGACAATAAAACATGAAGAGAGCAGTTCGTTTTATATGTTACATTTTATCTGCACGTGGAATTTCTACTCTTCTCTCATTTTGCAAAGTGCGTGCATATCTAACTATGTAAATGATCACGTATACGTAATTGAATTCATGTTTATAGAAGAGGCAAAATTTTCCCGAAAGATACTAGGTGTTCTGTAGGAATATATGTTTGTGGGAAAATAAAAAAATGCGAAAAGTAAAAGAGCTTACCTGACTCTGTTTGCTTCATCCTGTTGAATTTGTTTCGCCCTGTCTATCACTGATCGTATTTGAGCAATCTCGTCTTCGGTCAGATGACTTAGATCCGGTTGTGGTGCTTCCACAGGAGAAGAATGTTGACTAGATGCCGCTGAAGAGCGTCGTACGGACCCAAACGAATAGACCGAGTGACCCTCGGACGCTGGGGTGGTGGCGCTAGACGCAGGTTGACTGTTTTCGTTCCCCATTTTATCTGTTGGTTTTGTTTCTTTAATTAAACAATCTTTGGTCCACAATTCAAATTTCTGCCGGAAGTTTTTTTTCCCGCTTTTTTCCCCAGTGTATTTTAATGTTTAAATTAATAATATTTACGATTCTTTGTGGGATTGCGTGTTTATGTATGAGGAAGAAACAGTTTGGCCTCTCTCTCTCTCTCTCTCTCTATGTATATATATATATATATATATATATATAAAGCAGGACGATGAAAAATATCCAAAGTCAATATATTTCGCCACTTCTTTTAATAATCAATTTTATATCTCCAAGAAAAAAATGATAAAACTAAATTTTAATAGCTTTATCTTTGAACCTTTCTTTCCCTGGTAATTTAACAATTTTCTACACCAGGATAATACACTGGTATAACAATAACAACAACAAGAATAAATATAACAATGAAAATTTTATCAATAATCAATATCATAATAAAAATGCAACAATTGGATTGTGTGTGTGTGTGTATCCTTTTTTGTTTTTGTTTTTAAGTTTGTTTGTGCATGCAGATTTTATGGTGGCAGTATCTTTTGTTCACAAATATCTGTGAAGCAAATATTACAAATATCAAGCTTTTTTCAAACCCATGGTTTTTACTCTTTTTTGGGAATTTTATTTTCTTTCATGTTAATTTTTAAAAAATATTTAATATAGTTTCACTGCCTCAAATGTCTTCTATAATTTGAGTCAAACTGAACTAATTCAACACGAGTACATTTAAATTATTTCTTTCTTTTACAAAATCTTAATACCCTTAATTCTGAGTGGAAAACAATCTTCCTTCAGCAATGTTTTTTTTAATTGTATCTTAATTGAACAATATATTTGCCTTTATTTTTAAACTTAACGTTGGCCTATTCAGACAACTTACGTGAAAGGCACACACATTTGACTGACCTGATTAATGTATTTTTTTTTGTTTTAATGGACTAATCAATATATAAGGTGTAACAGATATATCTATCTATATACACGTTACACATTAACTTATATTTCATGTACGTATATACAATACTAACGGTGCATTTTGCTTTTCTAATATTTACAAACCGATGCTCACACACCGAGTAAAAGCTTGAAAGAAATTTCTTTAAATATGTAGCTATACATACATACATATATATATATATATATATATATGTATATATATATATATATTTGTATTCTTTAGGACAAGTTTACTTTGGCTATATCCGTGGCTGGAAGAGTTCTTAAGGCCAGCCAAATCATGTCGTTAATTCTATGACTTCCACTGTTACGCTTAGTGTTACGAAAACTGTTTTTCATTTCCTCATCAAATGTAATACAAGTGGCGATTTGGCTCAGAGAACTAACATCAGAATCTTGTATTATAGTCGCATAACAGCTGATGTGGTGGCTAGAATGTTTGTAGCCAAAGTTATTCTTAGAAGGGGAAGAGTTGCTGACAAAAGAACGATACTGGAGGTAGTGCCTATGTCTAAATCCGTATTTTCGAGTTCTCATTACTTTCATGTCGTTGTCTTCGCCTTTCTTTAGTCGGCTGTACATTCTTAATATCCGTTATGGCTGGTTCAATTTGTTTTTTTTTTTGTTGTTTTTTTTTTTTTTGCTTTGATTATTTTTACTTGTCAGACAAAGATATAATCAACTGCAGAGCACTTTCTTGTGCGTTTTCTTTTTCATCAAAGTACGTGTGCGTTGATACTGATATGGCTAAGTTTTCAGAGGCAGGTTATACAGAAATGGCACTCTTACGGGAAATAAACATGATATAAAACAAATTGCCGAAAGAGAAGAATAATTTTCAATTTAATGCTTACTGTTGCATTGCGATGCAAATGGGCTAAACATTTAGCGTTCGCTTGACTGACCACACATAAAAAAAGATGTCGGTTAGAAACTTTTTTTCTTCACAAAAGTTGCTTATTGTCTCGGTGATTTCACTGTGATATCCAGAAAGTCGTAGCTTTTCTTTTTCTAGTCGGAAATAAAGATTTATTTCCGTAAATCTGAATAAATCTCCAAATGTTGTCCAAGGTTTGTTATTTAATAAGCTTTTTTTGATTTTTTAAGCTTTCTTAATTGCACGTTGATTAATTAGATTTTCCTCACTGGCATCTTTTGACAGCAACATTAGAAATGACTACACAATGTTATATTATCCCCCTAATTGTGTACCAACTTTTTGAACAACCTGTTTGTTTGCTTTCATGGGTAGTAGCATTTTGAAAATATTCTTTACCTCAAGCTGGTTAGTTAAAAAGAAAGAAGAGATAAAGATTTGGAATTTGTTTTAGTTATGATAGAAATTCGATTGCTCCCATTGGGGAAAACCTGAGGCTATCTACTGTAGAAGAAGATTTAATAATTCCACTGATATTCAAGTCATGCATGAAATCGTACTTTAAAGGGAGAATAGGATGTTAAAGAGATGAAAAATTGTACAAGATAAGAAAAAGGTTTCAATTTTACCCTATTAGTTATAGGCTAAGTTTAATGAAAAGGATACGTATGCAATAAAGATAGTCATCGAAAAACACTCAATGGGGAGCACAAATAATTATAGCCACCTAGAAACACATTTTATGGAATAAAAGAGAGGAAAAACTATATTAATTTATTTGGAATATATTTTATAGAAAAAGGTTCTACATACTAGATACAATCAAAATAAATACACTTCCCCCAAAGTATAGTATAGTAGTCTGGGTACTATGTGAAATTCCACTATTTCAAAAATGCAGGAATTTCGTCACATGCACAAATAAAGTTATGTATGTGCATATCTTTATATTTTTACCGACTCGTGTTCTTTTTGTATTCATACATTACTTACTTTAAAGATCCTTTTAGAAAATCAACCTCTGGGAATCTCTGTTCTCTATCTATATTTTTAAAGAAACATCATTGACAATTTGATCTGGTTGGCATTTCTTCAGAGAGATTCCCTCCAGGTGCATATTACTGCAAATTATACAGGTGCGCCAACGCACACATGCACGCGCACGCACGCACGCTCTCTCTCACAAACACACGCACATACACACACTCACACACGCGCGTGCGCAGACGCACCCACTCGACTAACAAAAGCAAATAATTATTTCAGTATATAGGTGTAGAATTCAGACTTTGAATTTTGTTGTTTTTTTTTTTCCTTTAAGAAACCCTAAGCGAGATATATTATTATTATTAATAATTTCTTGCTCTCTCTTTTCTTTTATCTATTTGCTCGTGACCGTTTCAGAAGAGGGGCTTTCTTTTTTTTTCTTTTCTTTTTGCGTTTTTTCCGAACTTTCACTTTCTCTTTGTTAAGTAGCAATGGTGAAGGAGACGGTGTTGTCGACACTTGTAAATTTGGCTTAACGCCCGTTTTCGTCCATTATTTGTAGTTGTGCACATGCAACACACAAGCGTTGCTCGTTTTGATTGAACCACAGCGACATTATATACAAAATATACAAATAACTCCTCCTAGTTACGACTGTTTCTTAAGAGGCTGAATTCTTTCTTCCAACCGTCACAATTAGATTTTTCTTTCCTTTTTGCTGATCGTCTGATTTTGCACTATTCTTCAACAATCAAAATAAAGATTGTATTTATATTTTCTTTTTCAGCAGGATTTTCTGCTTAAACTTTCTGATAATAGTTTCCACTCGACTTTTTTTTAAAGAACCTCACGTTTCTTCAATCTTATATATTTTTTAAACATCACCGTTTTCAATTGTTTTATAAATTCTGTCGTAAGAGACTTTTAGTTATAAATTGCGTTAATTCTCTAGCTGAATTTTTATTTTAAAAATCCTGTCTCTTGTATGGGTAATAACCAGCAGACGTCAGCTCTAAAGAATAAGTCGATGGAATTGGTAGTTGTAATAAGGAAGTACTCGCTTCAACAGCAGTAGTTCTATTAGTATTTGAAAGGCTTAGCAGTTGCAGTAAGCGACTATTTTATTATTTTGTGTCCTTGTGACGTCGGGACAACTGTAGCAGGAGTAATAATTGTAGTAGTAACAAATTTAGCAGCAGGGAAGAAACGGCGGTATTAGCAGCAGTTTCCCCGTAACAGTTGTTAGTTATCGTAGCCGTTAGTTGCTTCTTTTTGGTCGTCTTGCTGTCCACTGCCCCTTGAGTTCTTGTTGCTTTTACACTCCAGGTAGATTTTTGTAGTAATCCTTTTATTGCTTATTGGTAGTGTACCAGTGTTATTGTAGCAATATCGGTACTATCAAACAATCTGACAAGGTTGTCTTTTTTGTCGCAAGAAACAGCGTTTTGTTATTGAAGGAAAGTGAAGAAGGAGAAAAGAAACAAATTGCAATTAGGTAAATATAGCAAAACGAATCGGAAAAAGTATAACAGAAAAAGTAACAAATAAAACAAAAATAATCAAATCCAAAATTGGGTGGGGCGGGGAACAAACTACTTTTTTTTTTATCCGCGTTTATAACGTCCTTGATGCTAAAATTTATATAATCCTTTTCTTTCTTCTATCGCTCTTTTGTTTTTTCTTACAGAACATGAAATAAAAATAATTTCATTTGTACATCCACACCAGCTGACCATTCAAACTGAAAGTTAGTAGGTCAGCTCAAGATTTGCCGTATCCGGTTAGTTGTGGCAGCAGCAGCAGCAACAAGCAACACTCCTTTTTACCATACATTCATATTTTGTCCTTGTAAATCAATCGTACACGTCCGTTTGTAAGTCCGTTCCGAGCTACTTGACAAAAGAGCGAGCGTTCAAGCGAGACTGGTACCTTTTTGAAAATTATTTTAACAATCTTAGTGAAGTCCTGTCTTGCCCGTGTGCCGCTATTCTCCTGTCTTTGCTAAATTGTTAAGGTCCCAGCAGGAATCACCTGGATAAAAATGCGGGCAGTCTCTTTTTGTCGCTTCTTGCTCGCTCTGTCTGTCTGCTCATCTTCCCGAGAGGAGCGCCGTACGCCCAATGGTGTTAAAGCTGTGATGTAGCCGCAGTTGCAATTCTAGCAGTAGCAGCAGCAGTAAAACATGTAAGCACGGAGGAAGAGAAAAGAGATATTGAAGCAACAGAGAGTTGCAGAGGGAGTGGTAAGAGTTATAACCTTAACGCTGGTGCTCGTGATCGTAATCGTAGTAAGTGTGTTAGTAGCAGTAGCAGCTGTTGAGGCAATGCCGAAGATGAAGATAATGATGAGAATTGCAATGATGTTGATTGATTTGTAGTTGGCAGGTGGTGGGAAGGGTCAAGAAAGGTGACAGCGAGTACTGAAATGACTCGAACTGCGAGAAAAAAAAACAAAGATTAACCAAAAAGAATGTTTATTGTCTTATATACTTACTATACTTTTCAGCTTTTATTTCATTGTTCCCCCCCCTCTCACTCTTTTGCATCTAAGAAAAAAAAAAAGACAATCATCAGTGTCAAGTAATTAGCAAAGTGGACAAAGACAAGTGGCCGGTAGTCTCGATGAAGAAGAATGTTTTCTTTTTTTATTCAAGAGATATCATCTACATTTTTTTCCTTTCTTCTTCATTTGTACATGCTGTGCTTCACACCATAATATTGAACGTCAAGCGACAACACGTTTCTTCAACCATTCACCACAATACTCTGGCTAAATTTTTCAACACACTGTTTTTGATAGTTTCAATTCTTCAACGGATTTCTAACACTTCGAACTTCTTTGCACGACTTTCAGTCACTAATAACGATCAGTACAACTGCCACCTTCATATTTAATTATATTTTCAATTTTATAATGTACGTAACATTTCACTACCTCTGAGATTCTATCTGTCGTTTATTATTATTATTAATTAATAATTCTTTAATAATAATAATAATAATAATAATAATAATAATAATAATAATGTGTGGGAGACGCTTACACTAACAAAGTCAAGCTAGTGTACAAATATACAAAGCCTAATACAGTCATCACGAGACACAGTCTGAAAAAGTAGGCTAGGCACATGCACCACAAGCAATTGCATTCGATATGGTGACAGGTATTGAAAAGCATACAAACAAAAAGCGACAACAGAACATACCATTGCAAATGGGCCCAATTAAAATAAAACCTTCAGATCGGGTAACTCGATACCCCAGATTGTGTCTGTCTCACAAGTACCTAGACGTGAGACCCGAGTTGCTTTGGCTGTCTCGTCCTTAAAACCTTTGACAACCCTTTGACATTCATTAACAGAGATGCACAATATGTCAGGCCATAGAGGACACGCCCAGGTGGTTATGTCAGGGAGCTGACAAGCAAATCTGTGACACTGAATGAAATATTTACTGCCACAACCTTTAATTCCAGAAGAGAGGAGATGTCCATGTTAACATATCTAAATGAAGTTTCAGAACACATTAACATACTTTCTAGCATTGATGGC
The DNA here is from genome assembly GCA_037127315.1 of Ascarosepion bandense. Classification (NCBI taxonomy): domain Eukaryota; kingdom Metazoa; phylum Mollusca; class Cephalopoda; order Sepiida; family Sepiidae; genus Ascarosepion; species Ascarosepion bandense. The sequence continues at coordinate 192,945 of JBBBDQ010002045.1, forward strand.
TGGTTGTATTCATAGTATTTCTTTCTGGGGAATTTTATTGCCATATCTTGGCATGCAACTATTTCCTTATAGTGTAATGTCTATATTTAAAATCATTCAATGTTAGAGTAGAGCTCCCATGTATAAAATGGCCATTGGCTTCTTCAGCATTTATAAAAATGAAATTTTGAAGATGTTCTATTCGTTAAAGATATAGTTTTGGCAGATTCTGATCTTGAGCGGCTAGGATTAAACTTTTTTGTTTCTGCAACCATTGATCGGTCATATATGTGTCAACGTCAGGGTCGTGTGTTTGTTGTAGCCGTGTAAGGGTTATACTTCTTATTCGGCTTTTATGCTTGACTACTCTTTTCTACTTTTTGTTTGATGTCTTTGTTTCTACTTTTGGTATTTTATCTCCTATTATATTTTGTCTGTAGAATTATAGATTTTGTTTTAATTATCAGCTTTATTTGATTGAATATTGCTGTCACATCTCGTTGGGTGCCTCCGCTATTCATCTGGGGATTCTTAACAAAATCCAACGGAGAATCTGCAATGTAAACGACCCCAACCTGTTAGCTCAACTCCAGACACTTTTGCATCGACGTAAAGTGGTTTCCCTCTGTGTTATCTACACATACTTTCACGGCTTCTGCTCCGATGAGCTTAGCTAGCTGGTGCTCTCTCTGCATGAATTTACTTGAGCTACTAGACTATCGACTAGGCCCCACCTATTTAGAGTAAAACCGATCAAATATAACCGCAACTTCTACTCCCTCTGCTTCTTTTCTCGCACTTCCTGCCCGTGGAAATTTCTTCTGTATAATTACTTCCCTGAGAGCCACAATCTCCAAGAATTTAAATGCAATGTCAATCGCCATCTACTATCTCTGATTCTCATCCTTTGCCTGACAAATTTTGTAACATGTTCTTCCCCATTTCCACTCTACTCTCATGCAGCTCTCTTCACATCAGTGTTCTCATCCTTCTCATCCATTCTCAGGCATCCTCTGTAATTTCTTTCTCTTTCTCACCATACACCTCTTATATAACCCCCTGGACACCAGTGGCAGAGCTGTCTTGCTTGGGGTTAAATGAGAAAATAAATAAATAAATTAATGAATCTTTACGTTGAATTCACACTTTAAACAAACTTTAGAATTTAATATTTAATCAATTCAGGGTATCTTTGAAACCCTTAGGTTGTACTATTGAAAAATTTCTGCAATTTCAAATCAGACATAGGAAAACATAACGATAAATACATGCATTCCATCTCTTCAAGTTTTAGTAAAGAACATAAAATTAAAACCAACCGTCTCGTAAAAGTAAGTCTGGAAAATGTATGGAAGGAAAATAACGCACATATATTGTCTGAAGAATCTCTGTCTCTCAGGATTTTTAGCAATTGCTCGATTGCCGAGAAAAACAAGCGAAGCGTGGATGAGAAGAAAAATAAGACTAGGGAGTCAAAACGAACAAATACTATTACTTAATGGCTAATAATTACCTTAACCCCCATGAGAAGAACTAAAAGCACGACGATAAGACCAAAACAGGAAAACTGAAACTGCAGCGCATATGCTATTCTATGAACACCTCATTAGTAGGCCTAGCATAGGAAACTAGAACATGGGAGCCTTAATAAAGAAATTAAAAGAAAAGAAATATACTTTAGCAATAGTTGGTCGGTCAAATGCCATATGCGATACACACTTGGGCGATTAAATTTCTTTCAATGCATGTCTAGGCAGAAAATATTCCGCAATAGAATACCGTTACTTTCAGCGATAGCTCGGTTGGCAACAAGGGTTATAGGGTTCAATCTATCTTGCTATAAACCTTTATTTATTTATACCTTTCCAAAAGTATTTCTGCCTAAGTGAATGTAACAACCACACCCTAAACTTGAACACGGCTCTCCGATTTTTTATTCCGAACCATTACCCACCCATTAGAAAGAGAAACGTCATTGAATGCAGCCAAGGGTCATGCAACAGTAGACTTATGAACAGGCAGATTGGATTTCAGGCTTAAATTTCTACTTTCTGCTCAGAGTGATCCCTCCTGACAATGGTAGATTAAAGTGTTGTGTCAGGGATTTGGTGACACTGTAATTGTTAGTTCAAGCACTGTGTGAAGCAGTGCAGACCTGAACGTTGTAGAAATCGGGATATGCAATAACTGTGCATTACTGAATAAAGGTATATATCCCTAGACATCGTCAGTGGGACCATCTAATCAGGTAGATTTAATAACGGGTTTATTCTGAAATTATGGGAAGGTTTCCCGAATCGACAAGCAACTGATGAAGGCTGGAGAGTACAGCGACCAAAATACGGTAGTAATAACAATGACGATGAGGCCAATAGTCCGCATGTATATAAAAGGTTCTTTTCTATCTTTGTTTCTTTCATTTTTACATACGGAATTTATAATCCTACATTTATACCACGATCTTGATATTCTACTTTTTGTGATATTTCATGATTCACAATTTTTATGTCGAATGATATATTCGTTGTTAATGCAAATTTCCCTGTTTGGAAGGTTATCATGACACATTTTTAAACTGATTTCCATAGCTATCATCATTGATGCTTTTTATTGTTAAGAAACCCTCGACTTCATTATCAATATCCGTTATTATTAGTGTTATTATTGAGTGCGACAGTAGCATACAAACAAAGAGGTACAGGGTAACAAATATATCAAGCCAAATGGGCCGATAATGACACCCAGTCTGTGTGGTTTAAGAGAAAATTAAAAATAAAACTGAACTTAAAATGCAGATAGTGATCTCACAACCTTTAATAAACCAACTAGAGACTTTAAATTTTAATGGATATATCACACATAGAGACTTGTATAAAATCATTCAGCGGGAGCCCTTTAAAAGCAAATGCTTTTTTCTCTTTAGCGAGGTGTGTTCTGATGCCTGGAGAACCTATGCCACTCAGGATTTTTGCCGTTTGTTCAACTGACGAGAAAGGCAAGTAAAGAGTGAAAGAGAAGAAAAAAGAAGACTAGTAAATCAAACCGAAAAAAGACTAAACTACAATTTGATAAGAGTAGCAGTTTTCTTAACGTAGTTTAGATGTGGCACAAGGCCGAAACTATGAAACATCCGATGAAGATCGAACTATTCAGTCGTTATTAAATGAGACAAGCTTGTTAACCATTACACAACATCGAAATTGTCAAACAGTCTGGCATGAGTATACTTTCTACATATCTATCATATTTCTGGCTGATTCATGCCGATTGGCTTTGATTAAGAAAGAAGTAGCAGTTTCAAATACGTTCAAGATGCCCAGACATTCTCCTATTAAGGGTGCTTCCAACTATTTTGAAATGACCTCCTCGTTACTTTGGCTACCTCATCTTTCAAACTTAAAAAAAAACTCCTCAACACATGCCTCAAGAATAAAAACGAGATGTTATTGTTGGGAGATAACCATGAATATTTTTTGCTGAATATAACAAGAGAATACTGAAAAGCGCTAGAACTGTGTACACTTTCTTCATAGCCTTGAGCCAACCATTCTTTCCATTGTCGAAAACAAGAAAAGCTACGTTAAAGGTCAACACAATATTTCTTGCTTATTGTATGCAATAAAATATTTAAGTGATAAATTCTTAGCCGAACGTTGAACACGAATATCTTAAATCTAAACTTATTTATAAATGGAACCTTGTCTGTGTGTGTGAGTGTGTGTGTGTCTGTCTGTGTCCGTTACCTATAGACTCCGAAACGGCTGAACCGATTTTCTTGAAAATTTACACGGTTGTACGATAAGCGTCTGCGAGTGTTCTTAGCTAGGTTTTGTGTCGAGGTACCCCAGATAAATATCGAAAAGCGATAATCGAAAAAATCGGGTTATAGAAGGAGTGGTCCGATTTTAAACAAATATGATACACTCATAGACAAAGACATAAGAAACGATATTCAGAAGTTTCAAGGTTGCAGTTCTTACAATAGTGCAGAAAATCGATTACATATATATATATATATATATATATATATATAAAAGGCAAGATGTTTGTGTGTGTGTCTGTTTATCTGCCTGCATGTCTGTATTTTTTTCAGCCCTTTTATTTTAGTTTTTGCATTGGGTTTGGCTCTAAGTAGGTATAATTGTAGTTCTTAGTCTCAGTCATGATACCTTTTACTCAGAGAACGTATTTAGCCTTCGACATTCAGTTTACGACGAAAAAACTTATTTGATATCGATACCAGGAAATCAAAATTTGACTTACATTCATTCTTTCAGACTACGTTTTCGTTTTAACTGGAAACAACTATTGCTTTTTAGTCTTTCTTGCCAACGTCCAAAGTGTCTGAGCTCCAGGACCATGGATTAGTTTTAAAGCTTTCATTACACCCGAGCAACGCCAGGCTATACTGCTAGTTATATATGTTTATTAAGACGATTTTGGTACGACATAAAATTAATAGAAAAACATGAGTTACAGTAATCTTGAAAGGGAACTGGGCTTGCTTGGTTGTTTTAAAAGGTAAAACAAGAAAGTGGTAATTTTATCCTCTCACCGATTGAACATACATAAATAATTTATAAATCATGAGTTAACATATATATATATATATATATATATATATATATATATTTCTTTTTGATTTATGCTTCCCTAATATTAATATAATGATCCTAATAAAAGTTATACGTTTATTTTGTTAATGATACGAATTAATTCCTCGTTGACAATTTCCTTGTTTGTCTGGTCAGTGGTTTTTCTGGGCGACATAATTATTAATGAATAGATCATTTTTACGTTATGACACAGTAGTTTAAAAATATTAACTTTAAAACGAAGTGACATGATCATCACAGCATTTAGTATTGTTGATTTACTGCTAACATTTTTTGTCGAGACTTACAAACTCTAGGTTTCGTCCAATTTTACAAAACATTTGATGAAATTTCAATAAACTGATTTGCTTGGAAAAAAATTTGACATCAGCCTACTATGCGGTTTAATAATTTCTTTAATTTTCTTAATTTAATTTTATAAGATTTAACGATAAAAAATATATTTTAAGGAACTCTATTTTTTTTTCCTTTTTAACAGCAAAGAATAAATTCTTAGCATTTCTTATTCTTGAGCATGTATTATACAACCGTCCAGGCGAAAATATTTCTTCCTGGAGTCAAGTTTTACTTTTTGAAGTGTTTGGTCTTGTGATTTGTCTGTAGTTATAGCAAAAGCAGAACTAACTGTAATATATATGGATTATTTGCATATACCTCTTCAAGTTTATGTAAATGTTTGCTATTTTAAATTTTTTTAAAACAACATTTCAATACACTTAAAAAATAACAGAAGCGGTTTTTCAAAATGTAAATAGAAAATTATAGAATTTAAGAAGATGAATGTTTTAATAAAGAAAAACGAATGATTATATGGATTGATCTGTTTAGTGATGCCTCCCTTTTGAAAAGCGCGAAAGGAATGATTGATCGCAAGAGTGTCCAAAATACAACAACAACAAAACAAAAAACAAAACAAAAAACAAAAAAAAAACAAAAAAAACAAGCGGCCATTTATAAAAATCGCTAAAGAGATATAAGTAGCTAACTAAATAAAAACTGTTTATATGTATTCATACGTGTAAAAGTTAAGATAGAGCATATCTGTAATAGGACACCATGAATAAAGACAAAAGGAAAACTTATCTTAGCAGAGCCGTTCTGTTCTCTAACGGGATTTATCAATAAATTTATTAACAACATTTCTCAGATGGGGAAAACCCGTCGACTAAGGTAAGTTCTCCCTCTCTCTCTTTGTCTCACTCTCTCTCTCTACACACACACACACACACACACACATATATATATATATATGTACTCTTATTTTTTTCTATATGTAAGTCAGGAATATTTTTCAACTGTGCACACGTGTGACATAATATACCAACAGGTAAACTTGTTTGTTTCTTCATTTTGATTCATTAAACCAAGAGTAGATTTTTCAGTCTCATAGCTAGAAGAGAAATTCTCTTTTTGCTAGTAACTATTATGTAATGAATCAAAATGAATAACTCGAAACAAACATACCTGTAATTCTTGCTAAGTACTTATCAGTAGTGATCAAAAATTGAAAAAAAAAAACAAACCAAAAACATCAACCGTCGGCAAAGTATTTAGCGCTTAAGACTTACTGGTGCCATAAGTGAACCTTTGCCACCAAGAACGAGTCACGTAGGACAATGCAATGAAATGTTGTTTTTAACAGTGAACAACGCCAGAAAGTGTCACTATGAAGTCCGATACAGAGCAAACGTTATAAAATCACTTAAAAACTTTCAAATATTTGGTAACTATTTTTTCAGGTATAACATAAAAATTTGATTATCAGATAACGTAACAAAGAGTAAAAACGTTCAACAAATTTGTAGGATGAGCACTTTATTCTCCATATTTAAGGCATGCTATGGTTGAATCTATCGTGAAACTAATACTAATAACATAGAATCTGTAAAGACCGGGATTTAAGGCGATTTTCAAAACATCGGTTTATACCGGATTTATATAGGCATAATTAATATAAGCGTTATATTTAGTAGGCACAATTTGTTGAGATGGTATCTATTATTTATACTGAAACAAATCTTAAGGGACAGAGGTGTCAACAATCAGCGGTGACAGTCTGTATCATATGACGATTGCTGCGGACTGCTGGGCTTTGACTTCAATGTATCTCTAATATTGGGCGCTTTAATCCATAAAACATAGCATAAAAATTACATTCTATCACACACCCACAGATTTATCTAATAAAACAACAGCTATATGAATTTGATAAAAAAAATCATGAATGTTTTCTTCAATGAGAGTGAGCTTATTCCAACATTTTTCCCTCAATAACAAAGATGAAAACATTGTATAATGAATATTACAGGTTCATCTCATTAGAACATATGAGGATACTGAATTATAGAACCCACTTGTGCATATTTATGTATATATGTTTGTGGGAGGTGTGAATTAAAAAACTTTGATAATTGCAATGTATTTACATGTACTTTTAGCCTTTATTCATATTGAAATTCAGCATGTTTTTAAATGAAAATCAGTTAATGTTTTTCTATTTCATTTTTACTCTTTTGCCGATTTATTTTTCTATTTGAGATGACATTATAGCGTTGATCTTATTTATTCATTTTGCGAAAGTTTAATTATTTCCCAATTTTTCTTTCTTTTTTATTCTACACGCATTAAATTTACATTGCTTTTCTTCCAGTTTCATTGCTTGACTATTTCCGTTACCACTATTATAACATCACCAAGAAAATATACTTGTTCATTCGTTGTTATTTTTTGTTTTTTAGTTTATTTATTTTAAGGTTCATTCAGTTTCTTCTTTCCTTTTATTTATTTATTTATTTTTTTTTGCTTTTGATTAATTTTATTAAATATTTAATTTTTTATTTTTTCGAAGAATCTTTTCTCCACTGATGCCAATTCTTTCCTTAACCTTTCCTTCATTCCGAATTCTTTCAATAATTCTAATAACTTTTTTTTACAGATGTTCTTCATTCATTCCAGTTTTCATTTCATTATTTCCTTCATTTTTTCTAACACCTTCATTCTTTCTTTCATTCGTTTTTTCTAATTCTTTTATTATAACCTTCATTAATTTTATCTAATTTCTTCATTCTTTCAATAATTTTTCCTAAGCCTTTCATTCATTATTTCAATTTCCTTCATTAATTTTATCTAATTTCTTCATTCTTTCAATAATTTTTCCTAAGCCTTTCATTCATTATTTTAATTTCCTTCATTAATTTTATCTAATTTCTTCATTCTTTCAATAATTTTTCCTAAGCCTTTCATTCATTATTTCAATTTCCTTCATTAATTTTATCTAATTTCTTCATTCTTTTAATAATTTTTCCTAAGCCTTTCATTCATTATTTCCATTACCTTCATTAATTTTATCTAATTTCTTCATTCTTTCAATAATTTTTCCTAAGCCTTTCATTCATTATTTCAATTTCCTTCATTAATTTTATTTAATTTCTTCATTCTTTCAGTCATTTTCTTAATCCTTTCATGAATTATTTCCAATTTCTTCATGTATTTTTGATTCATTATTTCCAATTCTTTCATTATTTTCTTCATTACTTTTTCAGTTCCTTCATTCTCTCTTTCTTTCATTCATTTTTTTCAATTCTTTATTCACTCGTTTGTTTCTTCCATTCTTTCTTTCCCCTAACAACTCACTCACATGCTTTTCGTAACCTCACAATCCTACTCTCTTTCCTACGCCCCCGGTTTCACCGCTTTTTCTCTCCTCCCCTTCTTTCCCCAATTTGTGTTACATGGTGTGCCGCTACTTTCGTCTTCTCCGATTTATCGATCTTTCTATAAAGGGAGAGGCGGGTGAAAACAGAAGAATACGAAGAACTGAAGGCAAGGAGAACAGGGGACGTTTTCGCCTGCTTCTTCATTTCTCTGCACTGTTCGTTTGCCCATTTATTGACAGTATGACTGCTGATTGGTCAGGCGAAGTGAAGATCTTATCGAGCCTACAACGTAGAACATTAGTCTGCCTTTACTGTTGAGTGCAATTTCTTCTTTCTTTTCAGTCTTGGCTTTCCTTTTTCTTTCTATATTTCATGTTTCCCTTTTCCTTTTTTTATTTCTTCTTCCTTGGAGTAATCACGTGTGCACTTGTGCACGCACCCACACAGATGTACAGACACTCATGCAAGAGCTGCCACACACAAATATTCACTCACATGCGTACACTCTACACATACACATACATATGTTACTATAAACTACATATACAAGCTTATATTGAAAGTGGACAATTGTGTGCACTAATCAACCTTTTGATGGCGGTTTTAATAACATTTATATTACTTCAATTGTTCAGCCTACCTGATGCTACGCATTTCACGATTTCTAGCCATCTGGATCTCTTTCATATATACCCACAAAAGACCGCAAAATACGCACACACACACACACACACACACACACACACACACATATATATATATATATATTATTTCATTTATTCGTTGCCCTCTTTTCAACCCTTCTCATGTTTTACTAACACTCACTATTTAGATGCATTTTATATACAAGTTTCTCCATTAGCAATTACCGAAATAGAAGAACAGACTTGACGCAACAGAAATGTGGTTGTGCAGACAGATGCTGAGGATACTACGGGAAGAACATTTTAGCTACGACGAGGTTTTAGATAAAATAGAAACAAAAAGGAAACTTATACTTAGCATCAAGAATAGAGAGTTGAAATTTATGTGGCACATAATGAGAAAAGATGACTTGGAAAATCTGATACTCACAGGACAGATTGAGGGCGGAAGAAAAACAATGCATGACATGCTTAATGAGCTTCATTAAATGAAACAGGGTTTAGAAGAAAACATAAAGATAATTTTATTAAGAACTAAAAAAGACAGAAAATTGTGAAGAGACAGGACTGCCAGTGTTCTGAGGGACACAGTTCATAAAGAATAAATGATGTGTTGGTCCCAAACCCCGAAAGAAAACTTCAAAAACTCTTAAACAAGGCAACAAAGAAAAGCAAAAAGAAAGGACTTTCTATTAAATGTAATAAAACAAAATATATAGTTGTAAGCAAGAGAGACTATCAAAAGTATGCTATCCGAAGTAGAATCGTAAGAATCAGATAGGTACCGGAATTTAATTTGGCCTACTACGAGATGATGGTTCGCTTTGTGTTGCTGTAAGCCAATGGTCAGCTTTCAAGATTTTCAGGTTAAATTCTTTGTTACCATATTCACGAGGTTTTGGCTATTGTACGGTCCAACCTTCTTCAGGTAATTAGAATTTTGAACTGAAGATTTTATTTCTGAAGAACACATCGCCCAGTGGATAAAAGTGTTGGCTGGATTCAGTAACTTGAACCAAAGAGTAGTGAGAGCAATACCTGGCCACACCAGAGGTGAAAAAAAAATTAAAAGCTGAGTTAAATAGAGATAACTGAGACATACGGCCTGACTCAAAGAACGAGAACAGACAATCCCAGCGAATGAAAAATAAAAGGGTTCAATTCAAAATTCTAATCACTTGAAGAAGGTTGGAGCTTAAAACAGCCAAAACGGTGTAAATATGGCCACAAAGATGAGTACAACAGTCCGTAGAATGTAAATAACTAGTGTTAACTTTTATCTTTCCTTGATAGAACTATCAGTTTCACTTCTAGCTTCCTTTTAAGCTAATACAACAACAGACAGTAACCCTCTACTTTTAGTGTCTCTTTCGACTTATATTCGGTAGACATGAGTATAAAGATATACACCCACTACTTCACCAGTCTTTCTTCTGACAGTTTTCAATGATGGAGACATTTCTCCGCGCTCTTAGCACCATTTTCCCAGGTAGGGCTATACCATTCTTATTAATGATAGATTATCATGAATCAGCTGGCGCCGGTGATATGAGAATTCATTTTACAGTTTCAGTACAATACTAGAAAAATAATGTTGTTTATGAAAAAATAATTATGGGATCGGACTGGGTAGAAAAAAATTGAGGCAGAATTATATCTAACCATAGTAAGAATTTGTTATAAAATCGACCTCAAGAAGGACTCAACAATTTGTCCTCTGTTACAAAAGAATAAAAGCATACTTTCTTTTAGTAAATATGTACAAATATTATAATTAGATGTTGTCTAAAGAGGATGTTGCCTGGCCGAAAGAAGAAATAAACTGATTTTGCTGAAAGATTTTGCTGGACCATTTCTCGAAATAGGATTAAATACCTTGATAAAAAATCAGTATTTGAAATCATAAAGATTTCACTAGATTGTGAGAAAATACAACCATTTTAGCAACCGAGTAGGCCTCCTTTCTGTATTAAAAGTTAAATGATCAATAATTTGATGAAGTTATTAAATTAATTTTAATCATAAACAGTTCGATCTATGTGATTTATAAAGGATCATTGCGTTGGCTATAATTTTCATTGCTTTTTATCATTGAAATACAGCTTTATTGATATACTGACGCAAGTATCTATCTGTTGGATTGCTAGATAAATTTATTTGGTTTTACTAATGTTATTTGAATTAAAAACAAAGTTTTTCCACAGAGTTTTATATTGCTATGTAGCTGTATTCTTTCTGTACAAGTTCTTTTATAAGGTTTAATTGAATTTTACCTCTTTTCAAACATTGTTGTTGAATAATAATAAAAGAACGAATGAATTTATCCAACAACACACACACACACACACACACAAATATAACTGTATTTCTTCAACACAGTGCATCCTTATAAGTGTATTACATATATAATTCATTTATTTATTTATTTATTCTTATTAATTTAAATGTTACTTTAGTAAATAGGCTTGTTTGGGTAGACATCATTCTTTTTTATACAGTGTAAATCTAGACTTTTGGATTTGAGAATTTGACACTGTTTAAGCTTTACTATATTTAAATTTTTATTTCAAAGGGTCTATCCAAATGCATGGAAACAATAAATATAACGTTCAAACGGATCAGAAACAATACCGAAATATAAATAAAATCGAATTATATATATATATATATATATATATATATATATATAGTCATCCGCAGACAGATCTGTTTCGCTGTATCACAGCACATCAGTATGGTTAGACAGCCGATTGCTTTTTACTCAGGATTGAAACCTGAGCAAATTGGCGTCAGCCGGCGATTCTATCTCTGTGTTACGGGCGCTACATATATAGCACAGACACGACAAAGTGATTTTAAAACATGACAACGCTAGGCTACATGTGACAAAACGGATGAAAATCTACTTGTAGATGCTTAAATGTCCCGTCCGATTATCATTTGTTTTAATAGATGGCACATGGCTTGCCTGAACATTACTTTCATTCTTATGATGATGCCAAAGGTGGGTTGATTCGTGGTTAGCCTAAAATGACCTGTCGTTTTTCCGACGTGGAATTTAAATGCTGCCAGAGGAATAAAGAAAAAGGAGTGGTTACCGATGGACAATACTTTCAGTGACATCTTTTTTACCAGTTCTCGTAAATAAAACATTACTTTTCATGAAAAATGAGTAAGAACATATTCAAGGTCCTAATATATATATATAAGTATATTGTTTGTTAGCATTGCTAACAGAATTTAGGCCTGTGTAAATAATCTTTTATGGTGATATGCACATAATTCCTTTCTTCCTTTAAACAGGTTTTGGCCCACCGAAATAATGCAGTTTGCTTCTAAGAAAGTGACCAATATTTTTTGGTGGGGACGTTTGTCGAATTAAATGAATTGAAGGATTTTTGAGAGATTTGTGAGATTTTCAGACTGTATTGTTTAACGTCGTATGAATTATTTATGAGAAACTCTATACTTCCTACATGTTACTCTATACTTCCTACATGTTACTCTATACTTCCTACATGTTACTCTATACTTCCTACATGCTACTCTATACTTCCTACATGTTACTCTATACTTCCTACATGTTACTCTATACTTCCTACATGTTACTCTAAAAGTTGAAAAGAAATAACATGTTAACAAAAAATAAAAATAAAAAATATTTTGAAGTTTGAACATTTTACGTAGTTTCCGGTAACGTACCTGTTGACCTTGAAGCAAGTGATAATAAGAAATTAAAGGCATGAAATTATTTTTCGTTTTAGTTTTACTAATATTTAGAAATTTATATCATATTTATTTTAATGTTATTCATTTTATGCAGATAATTTCCACAATAAATAAAAAGTAAACTAAGAACTATTTAAAACTGATTGTTCATCAGATTGTTCTTAAAAGACGCCAAATCAAAGGACACCTAAATTTGAATAAAATAGGAGGACGATGACCAGTGCTTGATGACTGTTGGTTTGTAGTCAGTCAGTTAGTTAAGTGCCATAGGTGATACACGCTTGGGCGATCATGTCTCGAAAGATACATGACTGACTGTGCAGAAGATTATCCCGCAGTAGGTTGCCATTGCTTTCTGCGGTAGACTGATTGTCGACCAAGGCTATAGAACCCAATCTGTCCTGCTATTTAACCCATAACTGGAAGGAAGAGACGGATTAATACCTTTTCCAAGGGTATTTGCGCGTAAGTGAATAAAATGGATTCAGTTGGATTTCGAAATCGGCTCCGCGGCTTCTCATTCCGAGCCGATATCCACTGTACCACAACGCACATCACTGGTTTGTAGTAATATCACTAAAAAAAAATAAAACTCGAGATTGACCAACTTTATTAGATTAAAGCGGTTAACCAATGCCTGGTGGCCAATGCCTTGGTGGCCAATTGTTGTTGGTAACATCATTAAAACATAAAAATAGTGTTTTACTAAATGTATAAAGATGAAAGTATAGAGCATACAGTAAGGATAAAAGTGACTACACAACCGTAAGTGCTCAAGCGAGACAAGCTTGTTAACCATTACACCGCGTGAAAACGCTCAAAGGACATGAAAATATGGAACCGATCAAGCGATAACGATAAGATATCCGCTCATGAGGAAGTAGATTATGAGATTTGCTCTCAAAGAATTATCCAACACTGAAAGTCGAAATAATTATGTGTTAAACTTAGCTACGTTTTAAAAGTTCAAATGAATTGGATACGAATGAAGTCTTAATGGTCAACCAGCATCCTAGACTTCACTCCACTTCAAAGTGCCCAAGTTACTTACTTAGTAAGTAACTGACTTTAGCACAAGGTCATAGTACCCAGTAAGAATCAATTTAAGACTCAGTGTTAATGGTTAACTGGACTAAAAAAACATGACCCCTACGTTGAAGAGCGCATGTCGTTGCAGATAATTTCACAGCTCTTGAATAGTCATCTCCCTATTTGGAAAGATTTTGCGAGCTGGTCTTTAAAATACCATAAAGCTAATTCACACTCATGGAGTTCTGAAGGGTTGTAGCACTCTTTCAGATTAACCTAAGATTAATAAATCTATAGACCGGGTCGCTGTATTAAAATTTCGAACCAATCGTTTTTAGATCGCTATATGCACGCAGATGCGCCACATGCTAAGCCTAATGATGGTCAGTTATGATATTGGTATGCAATTCACTGCATCTATCTGCATAATAAACTTGTCGGCTTGTAAGACCAGAATCAATTTTCACCTCATTTATATAAAATCAAGAACGCTGTTGATTTGATAGCCTCAATTTACACTCCATATGCATCATACCATTAACTGGCTATTGGCAGTTTTAATTATCTAAACGGAAGTAACGCAGAAATACGATAACACCGCTCTTGCCTACGGCTATACGGAATCATGGGAAAATTTAAAAACATTTCACATCACTTCTGATGTCAAAGAAATAACGAATGTACGTTATGCTATAGCTAAGTGTACGTGCTTTAAGTTAACAACAAGAGCGTAGGATAAGCGACAGCGGACTTTTTTCTGCGTTTTCTGCTAGTTTAGCGAGGTTCGAAAATACATTAACCGAAATAGATTTAAAATGACAGAGACGCGTGATTTTGTATAATATTACACACACAAAAAAGAAAAAATAATTTACATTATAAATTGATGTATATTGAAAAATTAATCTGTATCAACAATAGAGCTGACGATGTAATTCTCCCTCGTAAAACAATTCGACGAATTATAAACCGATTCAGAAAGAATTAATGTTTTGTTAGTTTTTAGAGTTAGAAGCTGATAATCTGAGAACCTGTTTTTACATATTTTGAAAAATAAGAACTGCTTTATGCTTTGAAATTAATATAATTAATCCCCTAATTATCAATGAAATAGTATTAATACATTATTGCATATAAAATTATTTTTGTGCAATTTGCACACACAGAGACATATATGTAACATCACTTCTACTCCAATAGTTTCTTTTCTCGCACTTCCCGCCTGTTAGACCCGCTTCCTTTTAATTGCTTCACTCGTAGTTATAATCTTCAAACATTTAAATGCAACGTCAATTGCCATCTTCTGTTTTCTTGAATCCCGTTTCTCTTTCATCATTTCCTGAAATACCTCAATACTAGTGGCGGTCTGGCCTTACTTGGGGTGAAATTATATATATATATATATATATATTATCCCTTGCAGATCGCTCAGCTATTTTCAGATTCTTAGTATAGACTGATCGTTACGTAATTTTAATTTAATTATCAATTCATTTTTCTTGTAAAATAAGCTGTGGTTATTTAAATGTTTTAAGATAACTAATTTTTTAGTAATGCACAAATTAAATCTACTTTCCTGTTAACATATCTGGCTTCTGCTATGATGTCCCAGATGATAAAAAAAAATATTATTCTTTTTTAATTGCCTGAAAGATTTAGAGAGATGAGTGCCGTTTTTGCATTTTATATTGCTTAACTTCATTCGATAATGATAGAAACAAAATTTCCGAGTATTTTCAGTGGAACCAAAATAAAATTTATCATCGTTACCTGAATGAATGGTAGTTCGGTTTACAACATTCTAAGACAAGGTCTAGTGGGGAAGATCTTGTTTTATTCGGCGTTAATCTTTAAAAGGTTACCTTTATTGTGAAAGATGGTCATGTATTTATTAAATATCATATTATGTTGGATATAGATTTATCGATGCTACTGACAAAGTTATAGCTGATGTTTACATTATTTTTTAAGAATCTGTTTTTAGTGTTGAAGAATAATAAAGTGCTTCTGAATTAAAAAAAACCTGTTGATATTAGTATGAAAATTATGATTAAAAGGTGGGTTAAACCATATGATGTTACGCTTACTAATTTTGCCTTTTTTGTCTTTTTCTAAAAAATACAAATTTGCATTATGTTTGCTATGTTGCTTTTATATATTTGATTTTATTCTTATCAGATATTTCTTTATTGCTTGGACTGATTTATGTAAATTATGTAGAATTCTATGATGGTAAGTTGGTTCTTTGCCTACGTATCTATGTCTATATAAATCTTTGGTATATGGCTTGACCATTATTAAAGTCTAAGGTCACACCCAGAAAGTTGATTAATTAGTGATCTTTAAAAACATTATTAAATGTCTATAATTCGTAGACTTGTTTTACGGCGGATAATTACACAAATTATAAATCTATTGTTGATCCAGATTAATTTTTTAATATAAACTATATTTCTTTAACAGATCAAGTAATTTCCCTTTATTTAAAATTAATATTCACGGCTCTAAAGTTTTAGTATTTTTCCATATTTCTGAGATGAGGTAGTATTTACATTATTCGGACTATTGTCCTCATCTTTGTTGCCAACAAAGATGAGGACAATAATCTGAATAATGTAAATGCTCTAAATTTTTATTTCATTTATTTAAACCCTGTATTTTTAAATTAAAAAATGTAATCCCAGTATAATTTATGACTACACTGACATTGGAATAACCAGAAATTTAAGTTACTTAACGGTCAGTTTCTACTCAGCACCTAAAGATTACATTGTGTATTGCACTCCGAGTCGTGCTATTGCGAGGGATAACAGGTATATTTATTAATATATGCGTAATAGCTCTGTTGTATTCCGCCAAATACACCAGTACTCTCTCTCTCTCTCTCTCTCTCTCTATATATATATATATATATATATATATATATTAACATCAGTACTATCTTCCTGATTGAGCACTCTGAAAGAATGGTAGACTTTGAAAAAACAGTAGCTACTCTAGCATCTACGCATCACTCATTCAGTGCTTGGAAAATCAACAATTATGGACTATTCTTACATGGGAAACAATTTAAGTGCGGTCCAGAAAGCACTCTCTTTATAAACAGAAGGAGTGATTATTGGGATTAAATGTTGTTTCAATTTAAATTGTTTTCCGCCCTTATTAACATTGTACAGTACTTTCTTTTTAAGTTTGCAATATATAATACCTCGATTTAGCTTTGTTGAATGAGGGCTAAACCGGTCGGCTGTGTTCGTTGTATTGTTCACTTTCCTTCCTCTTTTTTTCTTCTTTAATCCTGTATAGTAAAATCGGTCTTATCCTTTTTAATTCCATAATAAAATTTCATAACACACATGAAACGATAGGGTGTCTTTCTGACAATGAAACGCAGGTTCGAATCTCACCACGGTCAAGGAGGTGACGTTTTGATATTATCGGTTCGGAGGAGGCGATCTCAACGTGCGGCATCTTTGGAAAGGTGCCTGAAAACCACACCACGAATTTACCCATGCCTTGTGATAGAAATTGGATCGTCGACTTCCTTTGAGATGCCTTCGATAGTTGTGCTAGTTCGAAGTCACAAGTCATCGTGACTGAGGGCATGAGCGTCCTGGCCTCGTTCAGATTGTTGTTCACGCTCGATAACGCGCCCACACCCAGAAACTGTAACTAAGGTTTGCTCAGCATAGTTGCAGTATAAACCACAGGTGGGCGTTGAACAAACACAAGTGTGCCTGAGCAAGCATCTGCAATGAGGATTAGGTAGCAGCCCTAATAGACGAGTATACCCGATTACTAGTGGGCAGCCAATATATTATGTATGTATGTATGTATGCGTGTGTGTTTTTTGTGTGCGTATATTAAGTAGTATATTTAGGGGGCATTCCCTGTTAATGTTCAAACTGTCTGCAGATATAAATACTAATTCTTCATTACTGAGCATTCTTCCCCTATAAATACAAATGTGTGGGTGGCGTAATGGGTGTAGGCTCAGATAAATTATTATGGCACCTACACAGATCGTAGGTACCAAAATATGCCATGCAGAATAGTGGCAAATCAAAAAAGTATCAGCGAATGACAGTTCGAAAATTAACATTAGATCTAACAAATGGCCGGGAAGCCTACAGCCATTTTGATTATCTCTACTGCCTGGTCTTTACTTTTAATGCGTGTTTATGCATTATAAAAATATCAGAAGAAATGAGAAGTTGTAGAGCCTTGTTCGAATTCCAGTCTAGTTGTATACACTTACGTGTAAACTTACTTGCAAATACCTTATAAATATTATGAATGGAACAAGAGAAACGACCGCCCAACCGTAATATATCCACCCCTGCCAGGGCGGTAGAATAGCGATCTATGTCCCCACCGCATGAATCTTCAGGGAGCTTCAATCTAAATAAGGACATTCACAGGCTGTGAAGAAAAACAGTGCAAGCAACATTTTCGATTATATTAAATCGCTGTTTAATCTTGTAACATACGTCGGATCACTTATCTACAATCAATTAGAGTAATTAACTCAGTTTTGATCTGATATTGTCTTTATATAATGTCTTAAATAAGAAATCGATGGAGAAAAGTCGGTTTATATGCAATGCAAGGACAAGGAAGAAAATAGTGAATAATTGCTGTGCAAAATAAATGCTTCTTTCCTCATTTCAGTATGGTCTTAATGATGTATCTCGGTAAATTATGCTTGAATTAAAATAAATATTCAATGTTTTCGTCGTGTTTTAATCGTGAATATTTTTGTCCATTCTTCTTACGTCACATCTTAATTTCTACTTCTTTCGAATCCTTAAAATGAATTCCTTTCAATTTTAGAAATTCGTTAAATAAGTACGGCAACAGACTCGAGAAACAGTGACTTCCACGCCATATGCAGTTCAAGGACGAAAATAAAAACTTCTTTGTAAAGGATCATATAAAAGACAATTAATTTCAGGAACCATGTTAGGTTAATGCAATCCTGTGCCTGCTTTAAAGTATCTTTCTTCCAAACAAGAGAGCCAAAATCTCTAGAAAACCCTTAGAATCAAATATTTCTAGTACAAAGTCAATTCTAAAAAGGTCATAGATTAGTAGGTTTCTCGGAAATCTACACGTTTTTCAAATGTAATTACCTGCACTGGTAGATAAAAATAAACAGGGTTGGAACTCAATTCATGCCCCTCTCTCCTCACAATATTTATTGTATGAAAAATACAATTGTGGCACAAGGCCGATTTGGTGGGGTGGGGAAAAACTCAGGTTTGTCTTCAATACCTATCCTATACCTACCTAATCCGACTCACGACCCAAAGATACTTTACTATTTTCTCATCCACCACAAGAACATATCCATCATCAATCCTTAATACACCAAAATATCTCAACGATACCAAGGACCTAAAAAAAAAACATAAAACCCAAAAGAGTATAAAGATTTTATTGTGAATAATAAATACAAAAATATATTTAAAAATATATCATTAAATGATATGTAGGGAGAGGCATGACATAAAACAAAGCATACAGAAATCATGATGTTAGTTGGACCCAACCAACCCACAAAACAAAGAGGCTACTGTATTCTGCCCATAGGACAAAATCAAGAGAACTTCTTTCTACTGGGAGTGGAGAGGAGAAAATAAAATGGATGGGGAGAATATAATCTTGACCCAGACGAGATAAAACGGGACAAAAATAAAAACTGGGGAAATTTGGGAATCTCGACCTGGATCATAACAAAAGACAATACCGGGGACAGGCTAGGACTCACATTCATTCTCATTAACTAGGTACACAAAAAGTAATTACCTTAACCAGGGGAGGGTTCTATAGGAATCCACCCCGATTTGACTAGTAGATCTGAAAGAGAAAATCAAGGCTAGTCCCGTTCACGCGAACCATGCTCGCCACATTTACCCACCTTTCGCTAAAGCCTATCGGGGTCAACCGTTTCCAATTAGATCTAATCTTAATTTTGAGCTGATGCTCAAAATATCGGATCAGAACCTGATGTAAATGTCGGCCACCTCACAAGATTTCCTCGAGTTGCGTAGTCCATATTTGAGCCGTGGCCAACAGCGACAGAAACACCATTCACCTTCACCCCCGAAAACAGGAGTGACACATTGTCACAGGCGTATGCACGATCATTGAGCACGAGCTCACGCGGTGCGATTCGAACAGTCATCTCGCCGACACGGTTCCATAGAGGACGAACTCGAAAACAACGATAGAATGCCTGTGCAGACGTCTCCATTAAGCCAAGGTCACAGTGTCCACAATCTGGCAAATCCGCCAGGCCTATTCCGAGCCAATCGACAGGTAAGTGAAAACTCAGAGTTGTTGAGATAATCAGCACCTGGCGCCCAGAACCAATAAGAGCGATATTCCTCCTCCGACATGCTGTGCACTTCGCTTAGTGTATCTTTCGTGGCACACGCCACTAATCCATCTCTGATAGAAGATTTCCTAGACCGAGAAAGGTCACTGGACCGAGGAATGGCCCTCAAGGCCGCCAGACATTCGCGGAGAAATCTCGATCGCTCTCGAGGTAACGGCACCGCCTCGAGACCGGGGGAGTGATAATAAGGCTAGGGAACATGCCTCTCACTATCCCCGTTAGCAACGAGTCTTCCAATAACGCAAGTCTTGGAAAAACCACCCTTGAAGCGAGTTTTTAACACGCCAAGTGCGGCATTCCCAGACCCCCATGAAACGGACGTTGGTAACAGACACGTTTGTCGACGTGATGTTTGCGTCCTCTTCACAGAAGGGAGAATAGCAAACTCTCGATCGCCTTCTCACGCCGTTCACAAAGTGGAAGTACAGATAGCCGGTAAAGGATAATAGGACAAATTCCTTCGACGCCAAATCTCGACTGACGCGACGAAGTTTGCCTGTATATCAGACCAATTTTTCTCCAACTGGAGGTTGGACCCAAATCACAATCCAAGAATGAGGACAGGGCTGTCCGTCCAGTCAACGAGCCCCGGGAGGTTAGCATCCTTCCAGGCACCTAACCGCAAGCCGGAAGACTTGTCGCGGTTAATCTTGGGCCCTGTCGCCTGTTCGTACCGTTCAAGAGCCTTCTGTACCACCTCAATGTCACTCCGGGAGGACACAAAAGTAGTGACGTCATCGGAGTACGCGCAAACACTGGCTCGAGCTTCACCAGGGACAGCGATTCCACGTAGGGCCGGACTGCTCGTCCTGTCCCTTAGCTGGCGAAGGAGGGGTTCCAACGCCAAAGCATAAAGTAAGGATGACAGTGGACAACCCTGTCGGACCGACCATACAGCGCAAAAGCGCTCGACAACTTTCCGTTCAACTGGACCACAGCCGTGGTGGATTGATACAGGAGACTAATCCAGCGGCAGAAGTTGTGTGCGAATCTGGCGGCCTGCAGGACAGCCGCCAGGTAGCCATGATCAACCCTATCAAATGCTTTGGACCAATCTAAATTGATCAGCGCTGCTTCATTATCGTCTTTTACACTCTATAGGATCGTGCGGATCAAATGCAGGTTACTCTGAATTGTTCGTTCCCTCACAGCACAAGTCTGTTCAGGTCCCACCTGAGACTCGGAAACTAGTTGCAAACTATTCGTCAGGAACTTGGCCAAAATCTTTAACTCTGTGTTTAGCAGAGTTATGGGCCTGTAAACATCTAGTTCCCTCCCAACATTTTTGCTCAAGTACAATTCAAAGCCACGTAGACTTCGTCCTCCGTAATCTCTCCCTCGCAGCAAAAGTCGGGGTAAAGTCAGCCAAATAGCTGCGAAACTCCTCATCACGGAGACCAGGCTCCTTGGTAAACCGGTTTTTGAAATGCCACCGTAACGCTTCGCACATGTCGTCAGTCGACCGAAGAGTATGTCCCTCCGGGTCGGGCACCTCTCGAATGTACCGGTCACCGCCTCGACGAATCTCTTCCTTGCGCAGTTCTGCACCCATGTTTACAGCTTTGGAAGACATCTTGCTTAACCTGTATCTAATTACCTGACCCATGTAACGCTCGCTAGTCGAACGCTCCAGGGCTTCCTTAGCTAAGGCTATCTCTAGGAGATCCCCACCCGCCTCCGCCCGGAAGAATTAGCTTTAAGCGTCTTCACCTTGTTAGACTTATCTAGTTTGAGCCGTTGGCAAACAGTGGTGAAAGACCTAATCCTATTCTTAAGATTCTCCCATTACTTATCCCCAATGACTTCCTCAGTTAACGCCCACTGCACTATGTTAATTAGCTGTCACCGAATGTCCCGCCTGTCCAGTAGGAACTGATTGAACTTGCAGTAACCAGAAATTATAGGCCTAAAGTCTAACGCTACACGTGCACAAACTAGTTTCTGGTCCGAGTAGCCTAACCAGTGGAACGTCGGACAATCTAGGAAATCTATGTCGGCTTCTCTCACTAACATTATATCCAGGTAACTAGATACCCGGGTAGAAGGCCAACTATGAATCCACGTCCAAATTTTCCCACCCGTATGATCGACCCGGTATCTATCAACGAAACCAAATTCGTTAATCAGATCAAACAGGCTACGATCAACACGCCACTCGCTAGCGTCCCTCCCACTATTCCCATTTGGGGTTCAGGATGGCATTTCAGTCCACCATTAGAAATAGTCGTGAAGAATCATCTAGGAAGGGTTCCAACAGCCGAAAAAACGAGACTCGCTCCTCCCGATCATTGGGCGCATAAACCGCAATTAGATGAAATGACTTGATTTTCCCTGCAATATCGGCTACGATCAACCGGCCCTCTGCACCGACATGAACAAGATCCACCCTCACGTCTAGGGTACGCTTGACCAGTAAAGAAACTCCTCTGGCCAATCGGTTCCCATTTGCTGAGTAGACGACAAAGTCGTTAGACAGCACACTGGAATCATCAGCCAATCAGAACCTACAGAATATAACTTGCCTAGATAACAGAATGGAATCTCCCAGGCTGTTATATAAATCACCTAACAATTTGCTGGGTGCTGTTTCAACTTCAACTACAGTTGATTAATGGCTGTTGCTATCTACGAATTCTAGTCAATGTCCCAAAATGAGTAACAATAAAAAGAACAAAAATAAAATCATTATACGTTTACATAATTCTTTAAAAAAAGATTCAGTTTTACGGAAGTGACGTGACACCTATCACCTTGATGACATTATCCTATCACACACCTCAATACAATATAACAAAGAATAGTCGGTAACGATTTCCTTTCACCGTTGCATTTATATGGGTAGATTTCTGAGAAACCTACAAATCTATTACCTTTTAGCATCGGTTTCTACTTGAATTAATTGGTTCTAAGAGATTTCCAGAGATTTCAGTTGACTTGTTTGAAGTAAAGATACTTCGATGGACGAATAGGACCGCATTAACTTGATTTTGTTCTTAAAAGTATTTATGATCCATTTTTTCACGTTTTATTTTTGTTCTTTAGCTGCATACCGTATGGAATACGATCTAGAGACATATGAACAAGAAATGCTCAGTATAAACAGTACTCGATAACCTAATAACTACCATGAATATATGAGAGTAGCTCTGACAAACTGGAATAGAAGGGTGTAAGAATATAGCAATACTCAGAAAACAAGCTTGGACTGTCTACACTATGTAAAAGGATTATTGAAAGAGTACAAAAGAACTGTAGTCCATGTAATAACAAGATGAAATTCAAAAGTAGTACAACATTTTGACTCCTTTTCTGAGTAAGATACCCCAAGATTAAGAACTGTGTTTACACCATCCCATGCAGCTGCGGGAAGAAATATAGATGAGAAACAGGACGCTCCCATAAGATAAAACAGCAAGAACACTATAAGGCCGCATCACAAGGGGAATAGAGGAAACAGGCATGACTGACCATACCTAGAGAAAAATCGGAGATCATCGCCCCCTCCACTCTTAAGATGAGGTTGAAATAATAATTTTATCGATTTCACGCTAAGCAAGGCAATGGAGTCACTCGGACATAAGCGTTACTGTGTTTGGAGAAATTAGGAAACAGAAACTTTACCAAGGACCAAGAGTAAAATAAAAATAATCAGCAGGAGAGCAGAAAGTGATTCGCATTGCGATTAGATTTTGAAAGATTGAACTTGGCAGGGCAAGATGAATATCGTGGTACTGGGGGAAAGTTCTACAAGCTAGAAGTTTGGAAAAAATGGTAGCATATAACTTATGGTTACATCTTGCTGATTCGACTGTATATTGGCAATACCTCTTCACCAATTTCTTCTTCTTCTTCGTCTATGTGCCGTGTCCTTTCAGGACATAGGCGAACATGGCCTCCCACATCTCCCTACTCCTTGTAGCTCTTTCTGCAGCTGTTTCTTCCTGATATTGAATATGTTTTCTCTTCGTTTCTATCCCATCCAAAACCTCGTCGTAGCTCATATGTTCGATTCATGGTTTCATCAGTATCCTTCTGTAGAACCACATTTCAGTTGCTTCAAGTTTTTCGTTCATCTTTGATGAGATTGTCTAGCATTCGCTGCCATACAGAAGGACCTACATCAGTACTCTTCTTTATTTACAATGAAATTTTCCTGCTTCTCAATACTTTGATTAGCTTTTGGGATGCATCCTTGGCTATGGCAACACCGCTTTGGATCTCAGTGTAACACTTTTCGTCCTTCCCAAACATTTAAATTTCTGTTTCTGTTTTATTTTAGTATGTCCGTCCTGGGTATTTTGGGCTCATCTTTTTGCTGATGATTATGTATTCATTTTTCTTGTAGTTTATATGTAGTCCTTTCTTCTCGCTGTCTTTTGCTACCTTCTGTAGGAGATCTTTTTCTGTGTCTACTATCAGCATTGTGTCATCTGCATATTTTATATTGTTGAGATTGTGGCCGCCAATGACAAAACCTGACAAAATTTCTAGTTATCTCAAACTTGCCTCGCTGTATAGGTCGAAAAGATCCGGTGAGACGACGCATCCTTGGCTTACACTCTTTTCTATTTTTGTATATCTGCTGAAATCATTTTAGCCCGTATGCAGGCAATTTGCTACCAGTACAGATTGTTGATAATCCTAATATCTTTCCCAAAAATGTCAAGCTTGCCAGGCATCCCTATAAAGTCTTTGTGGAGTCAGCCTGTCTAGTACTGCGCTTAAATCCATAAAGTCTAGGTATCCTGGTAAAGAGTCAATTCGAACAGTTCACATGAAAGTATTTATAGATAAGGTACAGGGACACAAGTTCACAGCGGTGGGAAAGTGACTGAAGTCGAGACACAAAATCAGGGTTAATAATATTACTGACTTTTCTTTGAAGTTTATCACAGATTTTAAATATATGGCGTGAGCACCAGACCATATGTATTCTAAACATGGAGGAATTATACATCTATAGATAGATTCAGAAAATAAAATTTTGCAAGCACAGGAATGGGGAAACTGTAGAAACATTTAACTATTTGAATAACAAAAGCCTAGAGCTGAAAAATTTCTTTACAGATGTAGAAGAGTCTTGAAGTAACGGAGATATGGTTCTTGCGATCAATGCATTGAAAACCGTAGATTGAACATGTGACCAATGAGGAAGTTTTTAAAATATAGGAACTAAGAGTAGACTCATACTTAAAACAGGAAAAGTACAATTAATATTTCTGGAATACATAATGAGGAAAGAATGCTTGGAAAGCCTAACACCCATAGAAAGGCAAGAGAAATAGAGTGACCTATTTCACAAATCTCTATGAATAGATGATACAAGGACGAAGTGGGTTGGTAAAAGGCAAAAGTTACTAAGTGCAACAAAAACAGGAACTTGTTTCAATCCACTATCACCTAGGCCCTTAAATAATATGATACATGACGTCATTTCATTTTATATATGCCAACTTTAATTATTTTTCATATTTATTAGATCTTTTCAAAATATACTAACAAAATTTCAACATTGTTTACTAACCTTTACAAAATGGCTTACCGATATTGCACAGCTATGATGGTTACAGTTGCCAATGAAAAAAATCAATCTTATCAAGTTAGCAATGCGTTTTTATAATAAAATTGCTAACTTAACGAAATAAGCTAGGGCAATTACTTTTAAAGACTAGTTTGTTAATCCTTAATGAATCAGTTTAAAACAGGCAGGGGCAAAGTTTTTCAAGTAGTGAACCGCATGATCAATGGCTCATCATAAGGCAGCCGCATCACTAAAATGGTTCAAAGTAATTTTTCATAATAAAAATGTTTCACTACAGAAGACCAAAAGCGCAAGTTTATACATTAGAAATGACAGAAAGATTTTATTTTTTTAGAAAAGATTCTTATTATAATATAAAAATTGAAGTCTTGGTACAATATTATCACTGATGAGAGTGATTTATTTCTAATTAATTTATTTGAAAATGAAAGAAAATATTTGTTTAGAGAAAAAATTCTCATGAACGTTTTCTGTTTTAAAACGCAAAAATTTTTACATGTATGATCTTCCTTAACGATCAATGGCTTAATATTCTGACAACGTTACTTTCCCTGAAATTTTATAAAGTTCGAGAAAAATTCTACTTAATCACTGTTTATGCATGTGGTTATGAATGAAGAACTGTAAGAATGAACGTCTATGCGCGGATAAATTGCACACTCTACTCATCTATAATTAATAATTATGTTCTTCTTGACTAGCTTTACATGAGAATTTATCAGGATTAAAATATTTGTTAAATAAAATAGAGGCAGACACGTTTAGTATTTAAACTTTTGTGTTTCTGGGTGTGTCTACGTGAAACCCTATAGATTAAAATTATTGAGACAAATTAGCATTTTTAGAAATGATTTTCGTATAAAACCAAGTATGTCGTTCAGAAAGACCGCACGGGCTGCATGGAGTCTAAAGACTGATTGCCTATGACTGGTATAAATATTAAAGAATTTTTTGAAGTGGCATATACAACATTACAATCTCCATTCTGCAAAAATTATATTATAAACAGCATATAAGACATATACAGTTCGATCAATTTGTTAAATTATATTTTATTAGTTTTGTACAAAATTTTAACGCACACGTACACAGGCAAGCAACCAATATAATATACATTTTAATCTATAGGTTTCACGGAGAAGAACATAATTATTAATTATAGATGAGTAGAGTGTGCAAGTTATCCACGCATAGATTGAAATTTGTGAGTCGAGTTTAAATTACGGTTTATTCCGTTTGGTCCACTTTGGACTAATGCCTTTGAAAAATACACAAACGGACCTTATTCCTAATATGGCGTAAAAAGAGCAGACAAGCCTCTAAGGATTTTGTTGCTAAATATTTCAGGACAATTTTGAATTAAAGCCAGATTTGGAACGTTTAGGGAATTTCTTGACATAATGTGTAGCATACAAGCGCTTTTTATGATCAGTCGTTAAAATGGCTTTGGGCAAAAGTAGCCTATTGGCGCTATATAATCACAAAGAACTAACTATACCAGATAAGAGAAACTATATCACTTGAAGACTTAGAAAAACAAAAATAGATAACTTGTAACTCGAAGAGAAAATAATGACGTTATCAAGATGTTGCTGTTCCCGACTATTTCAAATAAAAGTTTAGAATTGAAACCTCCATCACTACTGGAAATAGTGATATCAGTTACTGGACTTGAGAAAGAAATTACTGAAAAATTATTTTAAACGAACTATTTTATAGATTTCAACCAACAGCGGCACACACTTTCCTGGCAATAAATACCGGATGTTTCCTCATAAGGAAACTGCTAATATTTCCAGTATCATGTGTCTAATCAATTTTTAGAAAAATGTGAATATTTTCACTCTTCACTTCTAGAATAAAATTCTGTTCGAGTTGTCTCCCTGTTCATTTCTATAACAGAAATGATGAGCTCTTATACGTCGAAATTGACGAGGGAGATCAATGGTATATATTAGATAATAGAGGATATTATATATATTAGTGTGTACTGAAAATGTCGGGTTCCAACAGTGTTCTTTACAAGAACTTTTCAGTCTCACCTGATAAGCTTTTTCATCGGCCGTGTGTGTGAAGACAATGTGTTATTTATAATATATTTTAATGAATATAGAATTATTTCGTGGTATTTGCATAGTGAATCTTTGTGTTTATTCTCCTTGCATAATATTTAAATCTCTACAGTTTTAGAATATTTACAAACCAGTTGATTCTAATGTAAAAGAATCGTTAAATAAGGATCGCATCTTATTTAAATTAAAATATCGTATTGAGTTCAAGGACGAAAAAGAAATATGCTTTAGAATAGATAACATGGAAGATAATTATTTTCAGAAACCAATAAAGTTGGTTTACATCTTGGAATCATTCTAGTGATCTTTCCTCTCCACAGATCAAGCAGTCTGTAAAAATCTCATTGTATCCGATTAATTCTGAGTACCAGTTCATACGCATCGACATTTGTTTCAAAGAAAGACTATAACGTTAATACAGAGGAGATATTGACAGATTTCATGTTGTACAATTTGATATTAAGTCTTGCAGGTTTTCTGCATATCGTGAATTATTTTTTGTTATTAATGTAATCATTGAACAAAACTATAAAATTAAAAAAAGGATTAAGGATGTTTGGGGCACAGAGGATAATGTTATCAAGTATTATCCAAGGTAATTATGATGATGATCCGGAATTGAAAGGAACACGAATTTTGTTGATGCCTTCATTAACAGAACGACGTTCTAATATGAGCTAGGTTCTTATCTGCCAACTTTATTGTATCAATGGTGTCACTTCAGTTAAATCATGAAACCTTCAGTAATAAGATTATGTAAGGTAACCTAGAATTAACGCTTAAAGAAGGTTAATAATGCGTAAATTCTTTTCTCAGTCAAGGCGTATTTATTGATGGGATATGGATTTCATTCCAACGCACTCATGTTCTAAAGAGACATGTAAGGTTTAAATCTCTTAAACTGTACCAGAAATTTGCTTGTTTGGTGGAAATAAACGCTAATTTCTGGTGATAGGTGTTCTTTTATTCCCTGGAATGTATGAGTTCAATCCCAGTAAAATATATTACGTAACTGTTACGAATTCCCACAATCGAATAAACTTCACAAACACTATGTATGAGGATAAAATATCTTTAATATTACCGGATGTCATATGATCTGAGGAAGCCTCTAAGATAAACGAATAAATTCATACTTAGATTCTAAAGATAAGTATTATGAAAGAAAAAGACAGCTATGAAAAGTTTATTAATTAAAATTTTAAAATTAAAATCTATCAACAGTCAGTAGTAAGAGAAATACTTGAAGGACTTAAATGTTATATTCAGGAAGCGCTATGTTAGCTTAGTGATATTTTATAAGTCAAATTACCAAGATCTAAAAAGCAAAAGATAACAGATAATGCTCGTATTATTTAGCGTAAAGTTTGGAGTTAAGTTAAATATAAAATGTATATATCATAAAATGTAATGATTTGAATAAGTCTCAAAACTGTTTCTTATTTTTTTCTTCGCAAAGTTTGACTTTTAATCGTGTTTAGTAGTCTTTTAGAAAAATAAACATGGGAAAAATCTGAATCACTCTCTTCTCACACAATGTATGGGTTAAATAGCACGGATGCCTAGACTTAAAAGTTCTAAATTTTACCTCTTAATTTTTTTTCACTTTTATTTTATTCTATTTTATCTTATTTTCATTTTTATTTCCAATTTTAATTTTCTCTACATTTTTATGTACATGTAATATTTGAATATTTAAATTTTTGTGATTCATGATTTACGCCCCTTTGATTTCTTCCACCTGAATTTTATTATTTTTTTTATTTTAGTTTTAATTAAAATTTAAAATTTAAAATTTAAATTTAAAATTTTTATCTGCATGAACCTTAGAATATTTAAATTTTCAATCTTGTTATTAAAAAAAGCAGTACCTTAACTTTAAAAGATTACATTTCCTTGAACATAAATTCAAATCTATTTAACTGTCAGTTTGAAATATGCACCTGATGATTGCATAACACATGAAACTCCGAGTCGTACCATAAACGTAAAACAATATGTATATTTATTAATATAAATATAATACAGCTCTGTTCATACATTGAGTACTCTTTTATTAACGTATAAATAATAATACTATATATACATGCACATCTTCTTCATATGTATATTTATTAATTTATGTCACTAACCGAAAGCTCGTGGCCTAGGGGTGGAATCGGCGACTGACGCCGATTCGGTCGGGTTTCGATCGGAGTCTAATCCGTACTGATGAACTGTGATACAGCGAAACAGATCTGTCTGCGGATGACTATAGTACATATATATATATATATATATATATATATATATATAGTGATTGTTTAATTACTTAGTTTTGGTCATAATAGAATTAGACCAGTACACATTTGTCTTAAAAAGTGTTCAATAAAATTCTGTTCTAGAGCTTTTGAATATTCTTCATTTGTAACGAGTTATTACGCGACCTAGGTTCCTATCATGTGGTGTCTTTAAGCGATTTGCGCAAACAGTAAAATCATTTATTGCAAATCGCCTGAAGACATCACATGGTACAATTCTAGGTCGCGTAATAACTCGTTTACAAATGAAGAATATCTATCTATATATGTATATAATTTTTCTAGCTGCACTGAAGAACTGTGATATAGCAAAACAGACTTGTATGCAGATTATATATATATATATAATATATATATAGTACACTAAATCTAAAAATGAGCCAACACCGACTAGCCATAGTACCGAGTTAGCTACTTATGTATGGAACCATAAAAATATTAAAAAAGACCACATTCTCAAATGGGAAATAATAAAAAAATGCTCAAATTATAAAGTAGGTAGCAAGTTCTGCCATCTATGTGGTGAGGAAAAATTAGCCATAGCGCTGTTTGAACCTACGCAGAGCTTGCTTACTTCTAAAACCGAAATCCTTAATAGATGTAAACATATAAAAAATTGCTTACTAAAATAAATTTTTTGTGTTTTTTTTTGTTGGTTTTTAATAAAGGTTGTTTTACCCTGATTTAATTTTGTTTCTTCTTTTAAGCTCTATATATTTGCCGTTTTTTATCTAACTTGTTAGCCTGGCCCTGACGATCCGTTGTGTGAAATCGCGGTCGGTGTTGGCTCATTTTTAGATTTAGTGTAATGTATTTTTTACTCTACTTTCGTACTTTCGTATAGAACCCTTTACTGTTAAGGTTTCGTCTTGGGTTTTTTTCTTTCAAACAAGCTCTTGACGCATTTTTCTTGTGCTTGTTTGTTTCTTTTTTTCTTCCCCTTTATTTAACCTACGAGGTAGTCCCCGTTGGGTTATTAACGATTTAAGTTACTGATAGGTTAGCATTGGTTTTTTTGGACATTAGTCTATAATAATTAGTGCTGCTTTATTGTAATTACGTATATATATATATATATTATTGACTATATACGTGTTTCAGTGTATCGCGGGCGAGAATCTTCTTAATTCAATAGAAATAAGCAGGTTCGCCAATCATCCGTTTCACACTCCTCCCTGGTCTTTTGAAGAGGGTTAAATCTTTATCTTTTGAATCCTGTTTAATTTTCGGTTTCCAGTTCCTTCTAAAAAACTAATTTTCTTTAATTCCCAGTAGCCTCTTGCGCGTTAATGACGTTGTTAACTTGCTTAGGGTGAATTGATTAAGAAAACTCTGAATATATACATTTAGATATATAAATGTAAACATCTGAATGAGATATTTATAACAAAATGTTGTAGATAATTTGAGAGATCATCTCAGAAATTCTGCCATTGTTCGCTTTTGATTTGTGACATTTATATTAATTCTCGCAAAATTCTATGCTAAGTGATTTTGCAGACATCTTCAACTTTTAAGATTATTGTCAATAAATCTCATGCGACAAGACATGTATTCCAGCAAAGAACAGAAACGCATTGTATATTATGTTGAAAACATTATTGTCAGCGAAAGAAAAGATAGCAACGCACACGCATTTAAGGCTGAGACATGTTTGTGGCTATTTATTATATACAAAAATGTACTGAGGAATTCGATTATTAGCAATTCTATGAAGACTAGAAGGCGATTATATAATCATGTTTTTGCGTCAAGTTTTCGCAAACGTTATTTTAAAATTACCGTTGTCAGCGAGAGGATCAGCTTAAGATGCGAGCAACGAATTGGATTTCGCAAAAATCAAGCGGATACAGATATTTTTAAAGTGTTTAAATATGTACCAGAGAATGTGACACTAAAAGCTGAAGGTGTATTGGAATTTCTAATAATGCCTTTCAAAAGCTAAACAAATATTATTAAACAAGAAAATGTATGTAATACCATTCCTCCTATGTCCAAATTTTGGTGAAAAGTAGAGTTGAAGCAATAGAGATGAGGTTCTACAGAAGTGTGGGAAAATTACCAAGGACTGACGATGTGAGCAACGAAT
>JBBBDQ010002045.1:230000-332500 GCA_037127315.1 Ascarosepion bandense
TTACTGTCTTGAATTTCTAAACATTATCTAGATTGGTCAACATGAAGAGTAAATATCGGTTACACACGACCAATAAGTCTTTGAACGCCACTCACATGGATGCTATGACCAGTGTAAGTGAGAACCAGCCGATGTAGGCATATTTAAAAGCTGTTTAAGTCGAGAGCGTCGTTCTGGAATAATTTGGATCATATCTCGTCTGTGAGCGTGTAAATAATCTATTACAGAATTAATGTAAATCTAGGGCTAGAATGATCAAGTTGAGACAGCCTTTTTATTTCTCGAAGCGGTTGTTTTGTATCCCGGCAAAAATTCCCATTTTGTGTATTGATGTTCAAGACATTGCTTCTGCTGCAAAGACCGTATTTCCTTCCCAATTTTAATCACTACGCCTGCTTGACCTGACATTCTCAGCGGACCTCAAGTGGAATGACTACGTCGAATCCATTGCTAAATCCGCAGCTATGAAAGTCGGCTCTCTGTGCAGGGCCTGGAAATTCTTTCCGCCTGAATCTATCCTGCAATTATATAAATACACCATCCGCCCGTGTATTGAGTACTGCTGCCACATCTGGTCGGGTTCCCTTTCTATTCTCCTCGGGCTTCTTGACAAAATACAGCGAAGAATCTGTAATGTGATTGATACCGACTTGGCTGACCGCCTGCAGTCACTCTCTCACCGGCGTGACGTGGCTTCACTGTGCCTCTTCTATAAATACTTTCACGGCTTCTGCTCTGATGAACTTAGATCACTGGTGCCCCCTAGGTATGAATTTGCACAAGATACTAGATTAGCAACTAGTTCCCACCCTTTTACAGTGAAACCGATGAAATGTAACCGCAATTTCTACTCCAACAGCTTCTTTCCTCGCACTTCCCGCCTGTGGAATTCCCTACCGCATGCTTGCTTCCCCGACGGCTACAACCTCCAGGAGTTTAAATGTAAGGTCAATAGACACCTCCTAACACACTAACTCACACCCACTCTCTCCAACTCTCTCCCTATGTACATCCTAAATCATCTATCACCCTCCTTCTGACATTTCCTATACCCAATCCCTCTATGTAACCCCCTGCGCTATAGTGGTAGTGGAAATCCTTGCTTGGGGTGACACGATTAAAAAAAAATTACTCTTCTAGTTCAATTTGCTTAGATTAGCAAATATCTGTTTACCTTATCAAAGTTTTCTCCTCAATTTCATCACATTAGTATCGCGCCATTTCTGTCTGTCTACGTATTTCCTTTTTCTTTTTCGTCATACAAAAATACCTTGACTTATATATTCAGTCCCACGCACATGTGCACCGAAGTACACAAATGTTTTTGATCTTTTTAAAAGCCGATCAATTTGCAAACGTCGGCAGTGATATTGCCTTTGGTGATAATGGAAGTGAACACACGACTTTTTTTTCAGTCTGTGATGTAAAATCAAGATGGTGCCTACACTAATAGGATTTGAAAGATTTCGTCCGTAATACACAACATATTCGTTATATGATTACTGCAATATAACATCTCATTGGCCTTTATTTGACCCCTTTTATGTAATCTATTGAACAGCGCCAATATGCCTTTTTCTTCATCTCATACCTTCTGTTGTATCATCTTTTCTCTTTCTTATTTTCTCTTCCTCCTCCAAATGTTTTGTTATTTTTCTATGACCGTCTATTCAACCTGTTTATTGCCTTTCTTCTCTCCTCCTTTTTCTTCGTTCTCTTTCTATAAACATCTACTCAAACTCTTTCTTAGTTACTCTTTCGGCGATTGTCTATTCACACTCTTTTTTGATTTGTCTTTTCCTTTACTCTTTTTAAAAACTCTTTCTTGCCTTTTCTATATCTTTGTTCGTAACTCTTTCTGCGATCGTCTATCCAAGCTTCTTATTTTATGTGTCTTCCTCTTTCTCGTTACTTTCTGATCATTTGTTCAATATTTTCTTTTCTTTAGTGCTTTTCCTTGAGATCTCACTGTCCTATCTGTTATCACTATCCGCCTTTTCTCTACAATATGTTCGCTTTCTTTCTATCCTTAGCTCTTTCGAATTTTTTCCCTCTACTCATTTTGTCTCTATTTCAACACTTCACAGTATTCAATGTTTGATATTTCTTAATTTTTTTCTTGAAGATTTATTCTTTATCTTGCTTCTTTTTTCTTTGGCATCATTCTTTATCCAGATTTTTCTCACTTTAACTATAAACAGCGCCACTTCTGTCTTTCGATTTGAGTGTCTTTCTTTAAACCTATCGACATATGCATAATTGTTTTCTTCTATTTTAGCCCTTGCCCTGCAGAACGTTACGGGCAATTCTCACGTTGCTTGAAGCTCCATAATAATATGCTGCTTTGTACAATACAAGATTAAGCTTCGTAAATATCGGTCAATATGCTTCATTTGATTATTTTCTTATTTCTTGGATTCCTAAAATACTTTTTTTCTTTTCTTCTGAATATTTTTTATTCTAGCAGCAATAGATCCTCAACTTCTTTTCTGCTTGATTTTTTTTACTTAACCAATGCTTTGCAATTCAGATCAGCATGCACATCTTGATTGTTAGACTCAACGTTTCAGCCGTTTTACCCTCCGACCTTCTTCAGCTGTCTTCATTCCTACTTGATAACCTTCTTAGAATTGTCCACCCAATCTTTTATTCAATCTAGGGTTGTAGTTTGTTCTTAGTTAGTTTTGTAAGATCAGGGTTGATAGGCACTAATATTTACGTTTATATTTGTCGATTTCTTTCAATCAGTCAGCATTACGTAGATCTATGAAGTGAATTCACAAATTCAGTGAAACTAGGTATGCTTTAAACATTAGACAATCCAATTGTGCAATCTTAGAACTGTACACAAAGTAAGACTAGTGAATTTTAAAGGATATAGGAAGACTAGTGAATTTCAAAGGATATAGTAAGACTAGTGAATTTTAAAGGATATAGTAAGACTAGTGAATTTTAAAGGATATAGTAAGACTAGTGAATTTTAAAGGATATACTAAGACTAGTGAATTTTAAAGGATATATTAAGACTAGTGAATTTTAAAGGATATAGTAAGACTAGTGAATTTCAAAGGATATAGTAAGACTAGTGAATTTTAAAGGATATAGTAAGACTAGTGAATTTTAAAGGATATAGTAAGACTAGTGAATTTTAAAGGATATAGTAAGACTAGTGAATTTTAAAGGATAGAGTAAGACTAGTGAATTTTAAAGGATATAGTAAGACTAGTGAATTTCAAAGGATATAGTAAGACTAGTGAATTTTAAAGGATATAGTAAGACTAGTGAATTTCAAAGGATATAGTAAGACTAGTGAATTTTAAAGGATATAGTAAGACTAGTGAATTTTAAAGGATATAGTAAGACTAGTGAATTTTAAAGGATATAGTAAGACTAGTGAATTTTAAAGGATATAGTAAGACTAGTGAATTTCAAAGGATATAGTAAGACTAGTGAATTTTAAAGGATATAGTAAGACTAGTGAATTTCAAAGGATATAGTAAGACTAGTGAATTTTAAAGGATATATTAAGACTAGTGAATTTTAAAGGATATAGTAAGACTAGTGAATTTCAAAGGATATAGTAAGACTAGTGAATTTTAAAGGATATAGTAAGACTAGTGAATTTTAAAGGATATAGTAAGACTAGTGAATTTTAAAGGATATAGTAAGACTAGTGAATTTCAAAGGATATAGTAAGACTAGTGAATTTTAAAGGATATAGTAAGACTAGTGAATTTCAAAGGATATAGTAAGACTAGTGAATTTTAAAGGATATATTAAGACTAGTGAATTTTAAAGGATATAGTAAGACTAGTGAATTTCAAAGGATATAGTAAGACTAGTGAATTTTAAAGGATATAGTAAGACTAGTGAATTTTAAAGGATATAGTAAGACTAGTGAATTTTAAAGGATATAGTAAGACTAGTGAATTTCAAAGGATATAGTAAGACTAGTGAATTTTAAAGGATATAGTAAGACTAGTGAATTTTAAAGGATATAGTAAGACTAGTGAATTTTAAAGGATATAGTAAGACTAGTGAATTTTAAAGGATATAGTAAGACTAGTGAATTTTAAAGGATATAGTAAGACTAGTGAATTTCAAAGGATATAGTAAGACTAGTGAATTTTAAAGGATATAGTAAGACTAGTGAATTTTAAAGGATATAGTAAGACTAGTGAATTTTAAAGGATAGAGTAAGACTAGTGAACTTTAAAGGATATAGTAAGACTAGTGAATTTTAAAGGATATAGTAAGACTAGTGAATTTTAAAGGATATACTAAGACTAGTGAATTTTAAAGGATATATTAAGACTAGTGAATTTTAAAGGATATACTAAGACTAGTGAATTTTAAAGGATATATTAAGACTAGTGAATTTTAAAGGATATAGTAAGACTAGTGAATTTTAAAGGATATAGTAAGACTAGTGAATTTCAAAGGATATAGTAAGACTAGTGAATTTTAAAGGATATATTAAGACTAGTGAATTTTAAAGGATATAGTAAGACTAGTGAATTTTAAAGGATATAGTAAGACTAGTGAATTTTAAAGGATATAGATATCCCCTTAGCTTGTAAAGCGAAATGAGAATATTGTACCATTGTAGAATGAATAAGGGAGTTGCTACGAAGTTCTAAAAATAACTGACTACTGAAAAAGGTCAGCGGTTACAAAAATGTTTGCATTAAAAACTAGATGATTATGTTGGTCTGAAAAAGAAGCATTCAATACTAATTCCTAATCTCACAACATTCTGACGTATTTTTTATGTGTCAATTTTTCTTAGATGAGGTACTGTAACTATTTACACTATATATATCATTCGGACTGTTGTTCTCATGTTTATTGCAATATTCACGTCATTGTACTCTCCGAGCTTCTTCATCTAACTTTTTAATTCCATATTTTGTTTTTTTTATATCTCGGTTTCACTTAATTCATTTTAATAATTTAACTCTTCATGTTTTGTTTCCTTAACCCTGGTCAGATATTGAATTAACAACTCTTTCGGTTCAGTCATCTTTTCGATTGATTCAACCAACGCTTCAAGTTGGTAAGGAAAATGAGGACAACAGTCTGAATGATGGAAATAGTAACATTTTTCTTTTCTTTTTTTGTTTTACTAAGAATTGTTCAGGTTTTTCCATATTCATTTTCTTCCTTCTTTTTAGGTTGGTTGGTTGTTTTTGCTTAGCAGTATATTAACTCATTTATGGGTTAATTAATATCGAAATCTAAATAGATTTTGTGCAAGATTTTATTTTTGCATATAATAATGGTTTAGTTATACGAGGCTCACTAATTAACCCATAGCTGGGGGAGAAGTTATTCATATTTTTCCCAATGCGGATTGTATAAAACTAACCTAATTAACAATTTAGCGTCATTATCCATACAAGCTTACGTCGGTTTCTTCAATGTGATGTGGCTATAAGCCCCTTATTTTTAGCCTCTTTTTAAAAAATAATTCTTCATAACTGGGTTTTTCTACTTTTCTTCATTTAATCATTCATCTTTTTCTGAAATTTATTTAACTGAAATATTTTTCAGTATTATATTAATGACGATTTTCTGCTATTTTCAATTGTCTATTTTCTTTACGATGCTTCATATCATTTTTTCAAACAGTTTTAGTTTCATATTTATGCGAATTCCATTCTTTGTAATTTTTGCTTGTTCATAGAATATAAGAAGTAATTAAGCTGTTTATTTCTTTTCTTTCTCTCGATACTGCACTATTTGAACTTTATTGCATATGACTTTAACTAGTACATTCTGAAATAAGGTCTTTGTATTAATATTTCTCAAAGTGTCAAACGATCTTCAGACCATAAGTTGCGTTTACATATAGGCCACTGGATGCTTTTTAATGTTTACTAACCTAAAGCATTTTCCTTTGAATTCTTATTGTTCCAGATTAAACAAACACTTAAAATTATAAGCAACTGCGCTCGAGTTAAAAATGAATTCACTGTATTAAAAAATTTTTACACTATTATTTTCAAGATAAAAAAACAGACCTCAGCAGTATGCATACAAACAAGCAACAACGTTTATGAAGCCTTGACCGGAAATTCATTATAATGTCTTTAAATATGGATTATATCTTTTGTCTTCGATTTACGCACACGTTTCCTTTTTCTATTGGCTATGAATATCAAAAACTCATTGTTCTTTAAACTTTGCTTTGTAGCCTGCACTAAAGGACTTTACTATTAAAGCTTAAGCGCAAGTGGAGGTTGAGCAAATGTTTCTCAACTCGGAAAACGAAATTAACGAACAAAGTTCGGATTGCGTTGTACAAACACCTATTACTCGGATATACAAATATAAAAGCGGATGAATACATGGATAGTTCTTCTTCTTCTATGTGCCCTGTCCCTTCAGGATGTAGGCCATCATGGCTTTCCACGTTTCCCTATCCCTGATGGCTCTGAGCACGCCTTCTCCTGTTTCACAATGCAACCCTCGTTCCGTCATCCACCTGATTAGGTACTTCAAATATGTTATCCGTTGCTTTCCCCTGTCTCTTTTTCCCTCTATCTGGCCTGTTAGTATCAGGTCTCCAAGTCCGCCTTCCTCATTGCATGTCCCTGGAAATTCAGCTGTTGCTTTCTGATGCTAAGTATCAATTTCCTTTTTGTTTCGATTCCTCCCAAAACCTCATCATTGCTCACATGCTCGATCCATGATATTCGCATCCTCCTCCTGTAGAACCACATTTCAGTTGCTTCAAGTTTTTCCTTCGTCTTTGATGATATTGTCCAGCATTCACTGCCATATTGAAGACCTGACAACACATAGCAATCCAGTACTCTCCTCTTTGTTTCTAGTGAAATTGTCCTGTTTCTTAATACCTTACTCAACTTCTGGAATGCGTCTTTTGCCATGCCAATTCGCCTTCGGATCTATGTGTCGCACTTTCCCTCTTCTGTTATAACGCTTACCAGGTATTTAAATTTTTGTACCTGCTTGATTCTAGTATCCCCGACCTGTATTTGGAATATTGGGTTGCCCTTTTTACTGATGACCATGCATTCGGTTTTCTTGCAGCTTATTTGTAGTCCTATCTTGTTATTTCTTCAGCTACCTTTTGTAGGAGATCTTGTAGTTTCCTTTCTGTGTATGCTATCAGCACTGTATCATCTGTGTTCCTTAGGTTGTTTAAATTGCGGCCTCCGATGACAAATCCAGGCATAACTTCTAAGGTCCTCAAAATATTCTCGCTGTACAAGTTGAACAGATCCGGTGAAAAAACACATCCTTGTCTTACGTCCCTTTCTATCTTTGTATATCTGCTGAATTCCTTACCTGTCCGTATACAAGCGGCTTGCTGCCAGTAAAGATTCTTGATTACTCTCAAGTCTTTCCCAAATATGTCAAGGCTGCCGAGCATCTCCATCAAATCTTTGTGGCGTATTTTGTCAAACGCCTTCACATAATCAATGAAGAACAGGTATAGAACCTTCATTTGTATTGCCCTTTCAGAGAGCATCCTAATCATAAATATGGCATTCATTGTTCCAGTGTCTTTAACGAAACCACACTGTTCTTGCCTATCTCTCTTCTGATTCTGCTTCTTGCTCTATTCATCAGGATTCGGACAATCAGTTTTGGTATACGGCTCATTAAGCTGATGGTGTCTGTGGAGTTCGCACTCGTTTGCTCCTTGCTTCTTGGGTAGGGCTTTGAAGATAGACTTGCTGAGGTTTTCTGGTATTACATCACTATTATAAATTTCATTTATTATTTCTGTAATCATCAGCTATCATCAGCTCTATTATTATGCCGTCTGGTCCAGCTGCTTTGTTTCTATTCAGGTTGGCTACTGCAGATTCCACTTCTGACTTGAATATTTCCGGTCCGTCCTCATCTTTGCGTATTATTGGTTGCTCTCTCTCGTCGTGGAAAAGATCTGTCCCCTCCCTCTAGACCACGTGCTATGGCAAAATATGCGTTGGCCAGAATTATCCAAATGAAACAGAAGTCCTCTTTGAGAATGGACGAAATTTCAAAGAAAATATCTTCTATTTACTGGATACGTGATGCTAAATTTTTGCTAACATTTGTGGTGTCGTTTTGGTAGAGAGTAGTCGGCCAGTTAAGTGCCATACGTGATACGTGCTTGGGCGATCATGTCTAGAAAGAGACATGACTGACTGGGCAGAAGATTATCCCGCAGTAGGTTGCCATTACTTTCTGCGGTAGACTGGTTGCCAGCCAAGGTTATAGAACCCAATCTGTCCTGATATTTAACCCATAACTGGGGGGAAGAGGTAAATGAATGCCTTTCCCAAGGATATTTGTGCGTATGTGAATGCAAAGAATTCAACTGAATTTCAAACTCGGCACCCCGATTTCTCGTTCCGAGTCGATATCCACTGCTCCACAAAGAGTAGTAGGTAAGGCAAAGAAATTCTTGGTTTCACTGTATTTCATGCTTTATTTTCAATATTCTTTTTTCAGAATAATTTAATTTTTTTGTTGTTGCTGTATTAAGTTTATAATGGATAGTTCACTATTCAGAAATTAACAGGTTATTTCTCAGTTTGCTCACGGATCTTCCGCCTTCAATGGTATTAATTAATCACATGCATCTTGCCGTCTGATGTGACAGGAGGAGGATTTAATTAAACCCATTTATCTAAAGAAATATTATAAAGGACAATGTCTGAACCCGATATTCGTGTCGTTCACGAAACGAACCCAACTCTTAAATGCAATATATGGAATTAGAAAATGAAACCCTATATCGGTAAAATCAATCCAGAACTTTCAAAGTGAGTCTAGTGTTTATAAACTTGGGATTAATAACGAGTCACAATTTCCTGGTGATTCCAGGGAAGAGATGAATTAACAAAATAATGATTAAACTCGGATTAAATGCTCTTAAAGTTACAATGATTTATGGATGCTGTTCTTGTCAGCTTTTTCTCTCAAATCATTTTGAGCCGCTGGTGCTTACGATTTTTATTTCTGATCAAATAGTTGCTACTTTAATACAATGATTGTTTCAACTAGTTTCTATATTTTTATCCCCTCACTAAAGCCACTTTACCCTTCATGTGTTTGACCGATGTGTTATAGCGTTCACCTCCCGACAATTAGTTCCGGGATCAAATCTCGCCACAGTCGATTCGTCAAGGAGGTGACCTTGATAATATCAGTCTGGTTAGTAAGTGTCTGAGCATCGTACAAGGAGTTGCTTCAAGTCTTTCGAGCAAAATTTGGTAGACTAAACTGTTTGAAAATCTCGAAGTCAAATATCCTTAAATAATGGATGGATAGAAGCGCTTTTGCTGTCCTTGGTAATCTACCAAGAGATGGTGTTTGGAAAAAAATTCACCTGTTTACTGGACTCTGCCCGGATGAATCATCATAAAAAAATATTAAAGAAAGTCACGTGAGTTCTCCATCTAAAACAGGTGGAAACAACAGAGAATTATGGTATCCTGCAGGCTTTTTCAAATTCCTGTCGTATTAGCTAAACATGTTAGGGATTGAATTAGATCCTTGGAGCATTTGTTACAAATTTCAGAGTCTGTTCACTCCCTGGGTCAGCTAGTGCAGTAAATATCCACTAGCTCCATGATTCATTCCAGGCAGTGAGTATTACAGGTTTTGAACATTCCTAGCAAGAGCATAGAACGTGGTAGCGAAAGGAAGTTCGATATAATAAAAGGATCTTTTCAAAATAATTCAATAGTTACTGAATGCTGCAAATACCTGGGGAATGCCGGAGATAGTAGCGATTAAAATTTGTGATAAAGACAAAAAGGATATGAAACTGGTTTGAACGAGCTTTTCATAACGAAAGCGCTTTTTTTAAGCAAAAGAGTCACGCACTTAGAAGCATGGCACAAAGAAACTGTAGAGATTCACATGCTGTTTCTAGGTTCTTGATTAGATTTAAAACTTCAGCCTCTAAACAACTTATAGAAGCTCTAAGATTCTTGTGAGAATTATCAAATTAGTAAGATAAACATTGTAGCTAATAATTTTGAAAAGTTTAAACGATTCTTCTACCACTTCTTCATTATTACTATTATTATTAGTAGTAGTAGTACTTTTTCTTCAGCCTGTTGTTAGTTTGTAGTTTTTCATTAGTAATATTTTACGAGATGCCAGAATACAGAGATTTTTAATATAATTAGGTTTCCCTCATAGAGTATTATAATATAAATATATAAATTGTTTGTTTAAGAGATTTATCACTGTAAATCCTTTCAGACAAGCAGCATTTAGCATCTTATAAAGTAAAATACCTAATGTTGCTTCATATTATTATTGCTTTTTAAATGAAATATTTTAAGCCAGCCTCATCATTTTAAATGATTAGATGCAACTGAAAGTCCTATGCTAATAGTTTCTTCTTTCACACTTCTTGCTTGTGGGACCCTCTTCTAGATTTTCGTTTTCCGTCATCCATTCACACAAGCTCATCATGTAAGTGGCTTTCTGCCTTTCTCTCAATATGCCCCGTGAGGGTTAAGGTTTCTTTCCTTATTATGTTTCAGCTTTCCGTTGCCATCTTCATTAAAACGTTCCCTTGCTTACTCACTGCGTCCATAAACATCTCAGTATCCTTCTGTAGAATCACATCCATGCTGCTCACAGTTTTCTTCTCATCCCTATGTATGTAAGTGGATGGATATCGCATAATAGTCTAGCACTTTTTTCTTTGTTTCTGACAAAATTTTATTAATTTAGCTGTTGTATCTAATGTTAAACTCCTCTACGTTGACTGCCAGGTTGGTTATCTATGAGAAAAATATTTATATAATCTTTAAACAGTTATTTTTATTTAAAAATAAATTTAAAATATTTCCGTCTCCCTTTTTTAAACGATAAATTTTATTTTTTTACAGGAATTTAAATTTGAAAACCTGACAAATTTGGATTATCTACCTACAGGTTGCTTGCTACTTTGCCAAACGCCTACTTTCGAGTTCTTCTATAGCATAAAAATCAACCAACTAACGATTTCATGTGGCACTCATAGAATTAGTAGCCACGTTTATAAGAAAGTAATTCTACTGAGATGAACCTAAAGTTGATTATTGGCAGATATTTCTGGAGTCTGTTATTCAAAAGAAATCTCTAAAAGGTCACGATAATTGGTTTACGGGTTTCAAAATGGAAACTTTATTGAAAAGAAATGCACTTATTTATTTTGTTCTATTTTGTTGTGGTCAAAATCAGTCGTGAATACAAAGCCAGAAATTCCCTAACTAAGGTGACTCATCTCTTAAATTGTCTTCTCTTATATCAATTTTATAAATAGATCCCTTTTTGCATTTCTGTGAAGTGGATATCAGTTCACAGTTCATGAAAATTTCGAAGAAGCTAAATCTCCACTTTAATCAGCATTTTGATAGCGATGACAAGGTTCTTTTAAAATCATTTCATTCAAGCGAGGCAATAAAACGTTATAACGATGCAGGAAGTTGCTGAGCGGGAAAAATAGAAATAACAATAACAGAACAGGTATTAAAGAGACAGAAAATGATGATTGACATTGCGTTTACATTTTAAAAATCGTAACTGACAGGAAAGCAGGAAGAAAGTTTCACATGTGTGAATTAAGAGAAAAAAAAGGCATTAGCTTTTAGCTTACAGTTAAAATAGCAATTTCAACAATAAAACTATAAAAGATACCTACAAATCTGGTACTGCCCTTAAATCCAGGACGTCGGAATACCAACAAAGCTGTGAAAAGCCACACGAAAGCCACGTTACGATGGTGT
Source organism: Ascarosepion bandense (assembly GCA_037127315.1). Lineage (NCBI taxonomy): Eukaryota > Metazoa > Mollusca > Cephalopoda > Sepiida > Sepiidae > Ascarosepion > Ascarosepion bandense. Next base: position 241,751 of record JBBBDQ010002045.1, read on the forward strand.
GAAATTGATTTGAGAACCGATACCGATGCAGATTTGTCTTTGAATTGTGTCAAAAATTTGTACATATAGAGTAGAAGCTTCTGACCCGATGAGGCAGCAATGTTCGATGCATACATGTTCGGTAGACTTATAAATGTGCGAGAGGGATTCCGATGAAAAATATTGTCTGGCATATCATAGTGAATCAGCCTTCCTAGAATCGGACTTAGCAATTGTTTTAATATAACTGTTCTTTTTAATGAGTAGTCATTTTGTCTTCTAGATGTTTGCATCGGCCATGCTGATAGAAGGTAAAGTAGAAGAAAATGTCCAAAAAATGCAACACAACAATAGCTTCTTCAGATATCAACTAAAGTGCAAGTAAAATTTAGAGCCATGGATGAACTACACTATGTTTCCACACTACATATACAATGTTCCCACTAAATTTATAAAGATTGACTCTGTATTTTATAAACAAAGATAAGACCATACTCAAAATCTTACTAAGTAAAAATCATACTTAGATGAAGATTATCACGAAAGATCGTATTGTACCAATATCGAAGATTCTAACAAAGATTATATTTTGCAGTTCCAACAGAAAGAAAATTACCCGCTATACTGTGAAACGTGTTAACATCCTAAAAAAGCAGAAAAAGAAATATATTTTAATGTGAAATAATAACTATCAAACAGCAAGTTTTCTTCTCTGTGGTGAAAAATATGAAAAAGTTAATAAGTTAATGCAGAAGCCTTTATGAATATAAAGACATATACGATCGAATGGAGCAGTTTTCCAAAGGGAATTATACAGAAACCTTAAAGTTAGTGATGCAAATAAATATTTAGGATAAAAACCAGAAAATATTCGAAATAAAATCGAAATAAAAATAACAATTTTCCCTTAACTCTTTTGGGATAACAGCCAAGAGACTAAATTTAATAATAGGGAATAAAGAACGCAGATGATATTTGGATATGGCAATTGTGGCAAAACAGAATAAGTCTGAAAGAGAAGGACTTAGAAATTTCCATGAAGTTCCGAACCATAAGACATCGTGTCAATGAACACTGGCCAACTTAAAACGGTTCCAAAAACGCCTGAAATTTGGAACTGACAATCTAAAGACGCCATAGAATCAATCAACAGCTCTATTCAAACCAAGCACAACAATTAGATATTTGCTACTGATATGAAGAATTTGGTCTTACCCAATCTTAGGTGTTTATCAAATAAGGGGCTAGGTATAAAGACGCTTAGCAAGAGTCAAAATACGTGAAAAGTAGAAATAAGAAACGGGAAGAGAATGAAAACATAAGCAACTATTCAAAAAGAAAATTGTAAAAACTGCAGATGAAATGGTAGTAAAGAGGACATCTGGAACACAAAACACAGAAAAAGAGAAATAGGACTGTCAATCATCCAATAATAATGTATCAAAAAGCAAATGTATCAAAAAGCAAATGTATCAAAGAAAGAATATAAAGGTAAAGATAAATAAGTGGGAAATGTAATCCACTGAGAAGTTTTCAAACGACTAAGATTTGATCATTGAAATAATGAAATATGTATGACACAATTCTGCATTCTTTTTATATAAAACATACGAATATTTATGAGATTTTGTAATTCAAGTTTCCTCAAAAAACCAGATCAAGTTATCGCCAAATAGAAAATTTGTCCAATAATATATTTTGATGTTTCATCATGCGACTGAGTAACATTCGAAGATATTTAAAAGCTGGATTAGAAAGCTTAAATCTTACCAGAAACATAATAAATATGGGGGATAAATAGGGGGATAAATATGGGGATAAATATGGGGGATAAATATGGGGATAAATATGGGAGATAAATCTTACCAGAAACATAATAAATATGGGGGATAAATAGGGGGATAAATATGGGAGATAAATCTTACCAGAAACATAATAAATACGGGGGATAAATATGGGGATAAATATGGGGGATAAATATGGGGATAAATATGGGGGATAAATATGGGGGATAAATATGGGGATAAATATGGGGGATAAATATTACCAGAAACATAATAAATACGGGGGATAAATATGGGGATAAATATGGGGATAAATATGGGGGATAAATATGGGGATAAATATGGGGGATAAATCTTACCAGAAACATAATAAATATGGGGGATAAATATGGGGATAAATATGGGGGATAAATATGGGGGATAAATATGGGGATAAATATGGGGGATAAATCTTACTAGAAACATAATAAATATGGGGGATAAATATGGGGGATAAATATGGGGATAAATATGGGGGATAAATATGGGGGATAAATCTTACCAGAAACATAATAAATATGGGGGATAAATATGGGGATAAATATGGGGGATAAATATGGGGATAAATATGGGGGATAAATCTTACCAGAGACATAATAAATATGGGGGATAAATATGGGGGATAAATATGGGGATAAATATGGGGGATAAATCTTACCAGAAACATAATAATATGGGGGATAAATATGGGGGATAAATATGGGGATAAATATGGGGGATAAATATGGGGGATAAATCTTACCAGAAACATAATAAATATGGGGGATAAATATGGGGGATAAATATGGGGATAAATATGGGGGATAAATCTTACCAGAAACATAATAAATATGGGGGATAAATATGGGGGATAAATATGGGGATAAATATGGGGGATAAATATGTGGATAAATATGGGGGATAAATATGGGGATAAATATGGGGGATAAATCTTACCAGAAACATAATAAATATGGGGGATAAATATGGGGATAAATATGGGGGATAAATATGGGGGATAAATCTTACCAGAAACATAATAAATATGGGGGATAAATATGGGGATAAATATGGGGGATAAATATGGGGGATAAATATGGGGATAAATATGAGGGATAAATCTTAAAAGAAACATAATAAATATGGGGGATAAATATGGGGGATAAATATGGGGATAAATATGGGGATAAATATGGGGGATAAATATGGGGATAAATATGGGGGATAAATATGGGGATAAATATGGGGGATAAATCTTACCAGAAACATAATAAATATGGGGGATAAATATGGGGGATAAATATGGGGGATAAATCTTACCAGAAACATAATAAATATGGGGGATAAATATGGGGATAAATATGGGGGATAAATATGGGGGATAAATATGGGGATAAATATGGGGGATAAATCTTACCAGAAACATAATAAATATGGGGGATAAATATGGGGATAAATATGGGGATAAATATGGGGATAAATATGGGGGATAAATCTTACCAGAAAAATAATAAATATGGGGGATAAATATGGGGGATAAATATGGGGGATAAATCTTACCAGAAACTTAATAAATATGGGGGATAAATATGGGGGATAAATATGGGGGATAAATCTTACCAGAAACATAATAAATATGGGGGATAAATATGGGGATAAATATGGGGGATAAATATGGGGGATAAATCTTACCAGAAACATAATAAATATGGGGGATAAAACTGAGAGTCGTTCTTATAGGTTGTTAGAGTTCTTGGAATGGTTGGAAATAAATGAGGGAAGAGGTTGAATGATCTGGAGATACAAGCATCAAAGACGTTAAACCATCCAGACGAGAACACTACTTTAAACGACTGGAATTCTGAACAAAGTATAGAGAACAAAGTATTGAGTTATACAGTCTGCAACGATATTTATCAAACGCAAACATGATAGCTAATGACTAACGATAGTCGAAATAGTACCAATAGTGTTATCGGCACAAACCAGATGCTGACTACGAACTTTAAAAAGAAGAATTTTAAGACTGATATTCCACATCCAAGTGAGAAAACCGTACAAAGTAAACCTATCAGATGTTGTATGTATAACATGAAAATAATCGTTTTATTTTGAACCGGTTAAAAAGAGTAGAATCAATATTTCTTGGATAAAATAAATATAACCTGGTTATATTGAGAAGTGAATTGCATGTAGGTAGTGAAATGTGTAGACTATAAAAATATTGATAATTCTGTCTCTTGTTGAGATATATTGTGAAAAGCAGCATACAATCCATTAAATGTAAATTATTAACCGTCTATTCTCACAATCACCAGTTCTAATATTTCTGCTACTTCTACTGTCAGATGTGATATTTTTCACTTTATTTAATAACTGAACATTTAAGTACCTGCCATTTTGTATCACATGGTTTTTCATTAGACTTTCCTCCTCAAAACGTATCGCTTCTTAGCTTATCATAATGTTTTAGTCATCTTTTTCTACCGCTTTCTGTACTCAGGCTCCCACATGAGTACTTTACTTGACACCTCTTTATTCATCTCCCAAATATTCCTATTCAATCGCAGTCTTCTAAACCGGATTGATAATATCATGTTTTACACTTCTCATCGGTGCTACTTTGTAGTGTATTATCTGAGCCGCTGAATAATTTCGCGAATAAGTGTATTTTTTTATTATTTTTATTAATGGCGAGCAAAAGAAGAATAGACATTTTTTGATAAATATTTAATTTTTGTGAAAGTTACGAATGCGGGCAAAATTCCCCGTGTCAGGAAAATATTTGAATGTTTTGAAACCAGCGTAGTCAAGGTAAGATAATATGGGCTTTGAAATCGGGTAAACAACGTGACAAAAGATGACATAGTCGCTTATATGAGAGAGAGATTAATAGTAGTAGGCGATCAGTCAGTGAGATTTGAGATCAGAAACCAAACCAAGAAAGACAGGGAAGACCGCGGCCTCTGCTGGATCGATGCATGTATGTTGACTCCTCTAACTACACCTCTTACTCTACACTACGTCACCTGAAGAGCGAATAAAAAAATGTTGCATGCCTTTATATATACGTGTTACGGTCGTCATTTTATTAAGCGAGAATATCAATATTTTATTGGCGTGAAAATGGCAAACGATTTTATAGGAGAGAAAATAACAAGTTTTGGGACCCCGTCATCGAATTAATAATCGTCGTTCCATTGAAGGGTATACAAAATATATGTCGTTTTGGTATTGAAGGTATACAACATTGGTTGTTTAATCGAAATAATAATCGTGTTCAACGAATTGATATACTACAACTTGTGTGTTTCATATTTTTACCTCATTATTCTGATTACATATCTTCAGTCACGCCGATCAATTTCGTCTTTTTCAAAGTCTATCTCTTAGCACATGTTTTGGGGATTTCACCTTCTTTCTGTTTATTCGCTAGTATGCTAATCTTATCCACGTGTCCTCCCCACGCCACTTAATCCAAGCACTAAATTACTTCAAATCTTCTGCTTTCTTCCGTTTATTTACTTCTAAGTTCTTTCATTGATTTATTGTCTAACATATATCTAGTTTTGTAGTAATTTGCATAAATTTCCACCGCTTGTGCCGCAAGCACCTCTTGGAGAAGAAGAGGTTTCGCATGCTCTTAATTTGGTTCTTAGATTAATGTAAAGTTTGAAGAATGAGGATGATGGTGCTGATAGAATTATTTATTCACGGATATTTATTAGTTTTTGTCTTCTTAAACTAGTATCTTTTCTTCGCTAATTCACATATGTATTTTAGCTTCAGTTGATCTCTCTTGCTCTCGGCTTTACTGTTTCATTTCAAACAAGATTACTTAACACATCTTCTTTCTTCTTGCAAGCAAGCTAATTAAATTCCAGTCTTTTGATGTAGTGATTCCGTCACACACATTAGCGATTTCTGCACAGTTATTTGTTTTGTATTCTTTTCATGATACACCAAGTATAGCCCTGGGTATACTCGTATGTCCTGTCAAACCTATCATTCATCTTTGTTAAAGTCAAGCTTTTATCCCAACAGAACACAGGATTTCCTGTGGGACTCGAAAGAAACTTTTTCAGATGTTTTTTAAGATTCGACTTTCAGACTAATTTGTTTCACAATTGCCCGACTCTGATATCCATGCACTTTTGGCTTGACTGAATTCAAGTTCTTAACGTCGTCTAATTCAGCTTATTATTATTAATATGACCCCCACCCAGATTGATTGTATTGCATGCACGCAATTTTCTTTTTTAATTCACATGTAATCCTATTGATAGTAAGATATAACAAATATAATATCGGTTCCTCTACATCTTTCTCAAAAGTTGTATACATCTCCACAGAATTGGCTTCTAACTGCATCACGCAATGTGATATTACTGCAATAAGATTCGCAAGTAGTTTTTTGGTGTCAGTTTATTAGAGCCAAGACCGTAAGTTATGAATTCAAAGTTGTCTTTTAAACTGACATTCTATTTATCATAGGTGATTTAGAGAATAAATAAGAGATGAATTTATGTCCTTAAAAAAATTACTGTAAAGTCTACAAAACATATATTAGCCAGACTTAGCTTTCTTTCTAATTTCTATTCTGTTAACCATAAATCCACCAGTACATCTATTCTAATGCTATAGCTACAATCAATATTCGCCTTTTGCATCGTCGTTGGGGTTTAGACAGCATAGTCTGTAGAAGACTAAGAATCATTAAACTAAAAAAATGAATCCATCTTCTAGATAGATATTTTCAATTTCAAATGTATACCCTGCTGATGTTTATCTATTGTCACGAGTATAAAACAAGCCAATTTTATCTGTAGGCTCAAGTATAAAAAGATTTAACACGAAAAAATAAAACAATGTTGAATATACAGTAAAATCCACCAACACATTCGAATGCACTATTCTTTGTTTAAATAATATCATTTCTCTTTTATCTATGAAACGTATAATTAGTAACAACATAACATTTTTAATGCGCAAACTCATGATGGGATAAAAAATAAATTAGGCAGTTGAAAGAATAATATAAAACTATTTAATCAGCTATGGAGTCCAAGAATCTTATTGCAACTGTCTACGCATTTACAGATATCAGATTTGTAATATTACTTTAAACTTTGGTTTAAAATACGAGACAATTTCATGTTCTCTCCTTGATATCAAGCTTAGGCTATACGAACTGATCTACAAACTTCTAAAATATGATAATCAGAATGAACAAGGTCAATAAAACATTAAGGAGAGGTAAAGTAATTTTTTTCTAACCGAGCTCTCCTAGAATATTTTTAATCAATCATGACGTGTGAGGAGAGCGTTATTTTGATGGAGAATTACTCCTTTAATGTTAATTAAAATGGTTATTGTATGTACACAACTGCTTCGAAGTTGTTGGTAGCAGAGATTATTGATTTCTAAGCAGTTCAGATTTGATGAGTCTTTGAATATCCAACGATGCACACACGATCTTTGATGAAAATGTCTGTTTCCTCGATCCCTTGGTTCGTTTTGTAGACTAGAAGTTCCAGTTTTAAAACGATGAAATATATTGTGTCGCACTTGCGTTAACACATCTTATGAAACTTAAAAACGTAAAACATTTCTAATATATTATTCAGTTTAGGCAAACACAGAAGCAAGTTCCGAACTATAATATGAATAATATCCTTATAACATGAAAGAAAAAGATATAAATTATTTATAACGAGTAGGTCCGAGCTGTAAAATAAAAGACGGCAAAATATTTATATCGATATGCTGTCTAAAATAATGACAACATATATGATGTACCTACTATTGAGTATCTTACATTAAGACATAAGAAAAAATAATTCAAAGAACAGGATTAAAAATATATATAATGTTATTACGCAACCCAGGTCTCCACCACTCTGCGTACTCAGGTGATCTACAGCAACCGATTTTACCGCTTTTACAAAAGTGCTCGAGTAACAGGGATCTTTATGAACGCGAAATTGTTTTCTAGTTTAAATGTAAACCTATGGTTCTTACATGTAGTCTTAAAAGACTAAATGGAATAATCAAAGGTCTATATTTAAAGTAGAAAACTTTAAAAAATTGTACGAAATTTGACTAGCATGTGTGGAAATTGAAATCAAAATCTGAAAAAGACCCAAATAAACCTTACAACAGTAGTAAAATATGTAGGCTGTGCTAAGAAGAAAAGTTTGTTACCATGTTATTCCCAAACAAAAATAAATTACTAAATAAAAGAACAAAAATATGACCAAGTGTACCCATACCAACAAATACCTCATAGGATCATACAATCATGGATAAAAAGGTTCTAACTTATCCTAATTTTGAAAACTGCGAGTCATAAAAGATTCCTATTACGTGATCGTTTTCGAAAAAGAGGTAAAATCGGTTGTTGTAAATTGCCTGAGGCCGCCGAGGTGGTGGAGATCTGGGTTGTGTAATAACTCGAAAAATATTCAAAAGTTTAATAATATAATTGTATTGAACGCTTTTGAATACATGTGTGTACTAGTCTAATTTAATTATGACCAAAAATTAAACAATTAAATTATATATATATATATATACATATATATATATAAAGCTATTTCCAGATGGCTAGTATTAATCTTTTATTAATTTTAAAGATAAGTCATTTCTCTAAAATTGGATAATACAATTATTTTTGTCGAGAAAAGTAACTGAATTGATTGAATCTGGGTAAAACATTTATAGCCATAATATTGTCATCCTGTTTTAACAAATTTGTTGATGCTAGATCAAAATAGGACTGTGAGAATTTCTGTCTTGGACTACGGAGCTATTGGGACAAACATGCAAGTGATAACAGAGAATAAATTATCTCCCCCACATTAGTGAAGGGTCCGGAGATTCAGTTGAAATTGATACTTGATATTGTATTCATTTCGAGCTGGTAAGAATTATACAGTGAGGGAAAACTGAAGCCCCCGTAACTACCCTTTACCATCCAGGTTTTGTTCATTTTTAATAAAATTGAGGTAGAAAACGAAATTAGCGGATTTGTGGCCAGTGATTTGAACCAGACGGTCGAACTGAAATCGGCCCGTGATTTAAATGAGACGATCGAACTGAGATTGGCGTGCTGCTAAAGACGACAGAGCAAACACCGTCTCCGAGAATATTGTTACTGAGTGTATTATTAACCAGCCAACAGTCGAGTGTCACTAATATCTGAATATTATTGACATAAAAATATATATAAAAAAACTACACTCGTGGCGTTGCAGGGTTCTAATGATTATATTCCGTTTGTCAACTATCAGATTGCGTGAATCCTGTTACAACAGTATATTCATCTTCTCGCGTGACCATGGCTAATCTACCCAGTTTATAACGGGCAATCCTACTTCAGCCGGTCCAAGATCAAACAACACAACATGGGCGGACGGTTAAAAGTCAGAGAAATTTGTCAAGCTACACCTGCGTCGTCGTATGACACACAGACGCACGCACACACACACACACACACACACACACACACACACATATTCTTTACTTAGTTTTACTAAGCAATATAACGAGGTAGTATGCTATCAACGAATGAACATGTAATCACCTCTACAAATCTATTCAACTCAAGAAGATAAAAATAATGTTATTGGCATTATTACTTGTGACAATAGCAAAAATGATACAAGTAATTGCTTCGCGTACATTAACAAAGAACAATGAATATTCTGATGCCATTAAAATAAGACATTTCTGAAGAAAAAACAATAATCAACATTTTCAATGAAAGAGCAATTATAGTTTGTCTACGGAGAGCATTACGGTTTCTACAGAAACAATTAATAGTTATTTCCCCAACAAGATTATTTCATTAAAACATTTTGAAAATAAATCCATTGTTGTTCAAAACTGACCTTTCAAAGAAAACGAATCAATAATTAAAAATAAATTAAAATATTAAAGTGACTGAGATATTTCTTCATTCTTCAAACAGAAAGTGTTTTTCTTTTGATTAATGTAGTCAGATCGATAAGAATTCCATTGATAGAACACTACTAAAATAGACCAAGGTAATAAACGAAATACATTCACAAGACGAAAATTCATTTCGGCTCTTTCATGTAACTTGTTTCTAGACATGAGCGACCATGACTCTCTCCATCTTCCTATCTTTTGTAATTCTTAGTAAATATTTTTGTACTATTTTTCCATTTTTCGTTTCTGTCATCCATTTATACAATATTTTTAGACGAATTATTCGTTGTTTTCTTCGGTCCCTCTTGCTTTCAGTATGTCCTGTGAGTATTACGTTCTCCAGGTCATCTTTTCTTCAAATGTCTCTTTCTGACTTTAACTATAAGTGATTTTTTTTATTCCATTTTTTTAAAAAACTCCTCGTAGCTCACAGGCTCTGTTTTGGATATTCTCCGAATCCTTCTTCAGAACCAAATCTAGCGTTAACTGTGATATAGCAGGATTGATATTTAGCACTCTTTTCTTTGTTCTAACAGAAGCCTAATGGTTCTTCATTTCCTCTGACTGGACGGTACTTGATAGCATCTCTACTAATATCGACAGGGCCATTTCTTCTCACCCATCTGCCCATATATTTGTGTTTGGCGATTTTAACGCTCACCACACCAAGTGGCTTGAAAACTCAGCCACCGACCTTACTGGGATCCGCACCATGTATTTTTCAATAACCCAAGCTCTAACGCAAGTGGTGGACTTCCCCACGCGTTTCTCTAATAACCCTAACGGAAGGGACTCTTTACTCGACTTCTGCTTTACTTCCATTCCAGACTCCTGCACTACCAGGCAGTTCTTCCCCCTCGGAAACTCTGACCACGCCGTAGTTTCCCTCAACATCTCAATCCGCTCTTACTCTACCCAAGAAAATCAGACCAGCAGAATATCATACTGCTACCAGAGAGCAGAATGGGACTCGTTCAGAGACTTCATCTGCGACGTCCCCTGGAACAACATCTTCGATCTTCCTATCGAAGACTGTGCGTCCGAGGTCTCCTCTTGGGTTAAGGCTGGCATCGATGCTTTTATCCCGGCCAGGAAATTCCAACTAAAATCAAATTCGTCCCCCTGGTTCTCACTCGCTTGCTCGGTCGCCATTGCCCACCGGAACCATTTCTTCCGGCTCTATCGAAGCTGCTCGTCGAACCAAAACAGGCGCCTTTTCGCCTCAGCACGTAATAAGTGTAAAAAAGTACTGAACGAAGCTAAGAGGGCGTTTGCTACCAGAATGAGGCAACGCATAGCATCCTCTAAGTTTGGCTCCAAAGATTACTGGCGACTCTGCAAAAGCGTGCTCAACAATAGCAATACTTCAATACCCTCACTAATCAATGAATTTGAAGTTCTCACCTCCCCAGCGGACAAGGCTGAGTGCTTTGCCCGTAGATTCTCCACCAATTCGACTCTGGACTCTTTAGGAATACCTACACCCGACTTCCCACCCAGAACTAAGGCTCAACTAAATAACGTCCACATTACACCCTCGCTGGTCTCCAAGATAATTGCACAACTTGACCCACACAAAGTGAGCAGTGGGGACGGAATCCCAATCATAGTACTGAAGAAATGTTCCTCAGAACTCTCCTCTGTCCTCTCTAAACTCTATAACCTCTGCCTATCTGCTTCTTGTTTTCCTGTCTGTTGGAAGTCCTCCTGTGTATTTCCTATATTTAAGAATTCTGGCGAACCCTCAGACCCCGCCAATTACCGTCCTATTAATCTCCTTCCGATCTTAGGCAAAGTTTTCGAAGCCATTATCAACGCCGACGTGATTCAGAATCTCACGGCCCACAGGCTTCTCTCTGAGAAACAGTACGGGTTTCGCTTCACCAGGTCTACTGCTGATATGCTAACGACCATTACCGAGTACATATACCGGGCACTTGACAAGAATGGCGAAACCCGAACCGTTGCCTTGGATATCTCCAAAGCGTTCGACAGGGTCTGGCACGCTGGCCACTTATGCAAACTGCGGTGCTACGGGATAACTGAACACCTGTTTGACCTCATCCAGTCATTCCTCTCTAACCGCACATTGAAGTTGGTATTAAATGGGCATGCCTCCCAAAACTACCATACGAACGCGGGCGTCCCTCAAGGTTCTATCCTAGGTCCCACGCTCTTTCTGAAGTACATTAATGATCTCCCCGACGCCATTAGATCCCAAGTAGGCATGTAAGCCGATGACACAAAAATCTACTCTCGACTCGATCAAAAACCAGGTGTGGTCGACAAAGCGAGCCTCGCTGCCGAGCTTGAAAAGGACCTCCAATCCGTCGTGGCCTTGGGTAGGAAATGGCTAGTAAATTTCAATGCTTCTAAAACGAGGCTGTTATCAACTAACCACCATAGACAATCGCATCTACCTCCCATTAGCATGGGACAGGTTTGCCTCGCAGGGAGTAAAACACTACGTCTCCTTGGCCTTACACTTTCGGCGGACCTCAAATGGAATGACTATATCGAATCCATTGCCAAATCTGCCGCTATGAAAGTCGGCTCTCTGTGCAGGGCCCGGAAGTTTTTCCCACCTGAATCTATCCTGCAGACATACGAATCTACCAACCGCCCGTGTATTGAATACTGCTGCCATATCTGGTCGGGTGCTCCTGCTGCTCTCCTTGGGCTTCTTGACAAAATACGAAGGAGGATCTGTAACGTGGTTGATACTGACTTGGCAGACCGGCTGCAACCACTCTCTCACCGGCTTGATGTAGCTTCCTTGTGCCTCTTCGACAAGTACTTTCATGGCTTCTGCTCCGATGAACTTAGATCACTAGTGTCGCCTAAGCAGGAATTTACACGAGAAACTAGATTAGCAACTAGATCCCTTTTACAGTTAAACAGATGTAACCGTAAATTCTACTCCAACAGCTTCTTTTCTCGCGCTACCCGCCTGTGGAATTCTCTTTCACAAGTCTGCTTTCCCGACAGCTACAATCTCCAGGTGTTTAAATGTAGGGTCAATAGACACCTCCTATCACACTAAATCCAAATTATTCTCAGGAAACTCTCATCTACGCAACCCTCATTCTCGGTATCCTTACCCGCCTATCACTCACCCTCTGACATTTCCTATATTTAATCATCCTTTCTTCACTCTATGTAGCCCCTTGCGCAGTAGTGGCAGTGACGTGCCTTGCTCGGGGTGAAACGGTTATAAAAAAATTGTTTTACTTTTGAAAGGCATTTCTCATTATTTCAATAAGGCTTCGGGTTTCAGTATCAGTTTTTTAAACATCCAATTCATTCTTACTTATTAAAGAAATATTGAAAGTTTTGTATTTACTCATTTACTAACATTATCTTTTCGTAGCTTGCATTTTAGGCTGTTCGGTTTGCAAATAAATAGATATTTCCTATTTTTGCAATTGATGATTAGTTCTTTCTTTTCACTTCCTTTTTTTCTTAATCGTTTCACTCCCATGCAAGGCGGTACCGCCACAGATGCGCAAGGAAGCTACATAAGAGGAGAGTGAAAAAAGAAAAAAGACAGACCAATTACAGTGGTTGTCAGTGAAAGAGCAAGAGAAGGATGGAAACACGGGTGTGAAGATAGTTGCGAAGGTAGAGAGAAAGGAAAAGAACAAGATAGAGCAAGATATACAGGGCGATGAAGAAAGAAATGGAGTTAAGTGAATAAGAGATGGGTATTCACATTGCATTTAAATGCTTAGAGGTTGTAGCCATCAAGAAAGCAAGTATATGGAAGGGAGTTCCACAGGCGGGAAGTGCGAGAAAAGAAGCTGTTGAGTAGAATTGTCGCCTGCATTTGATTGATCTAACTGTAAATGGGTGGGACTTTGTTGCCACTCGGTTGTACGAGTAAAGTATAGTGGCGGGGGGCACCAGTGATTTAGGTTCGTCTGAGCAGACACCATGAAAATATTTGTAGAATAGACAGAGGGAAGCCACATCCCGCCAGTGAGAAAGTGGCTGAAGTCGAGCTGCCAAATCGGGACCTATCACGTTACAGATTCTCCTTTGGAGAATGTCAAGAACACTGAGATGAACAGCTGGTGCACCTGACCATAGATGACAGCAGTATGCTATGCACGAACTACTGCCTTGTCTAGAATTTCTTATAGTTTTCTTTTTATATTTGCTTAAAAATTGTAGTATCTGTATATCTTATGCGGTTAAAATGATCCACACCAATAATAGTGACTACAAAACATACAAGTTTTATAGTGCAACTAGTTGATTAAACATCTACAACTGACATTTTTGCGCTTTTAATCAGTTTTGTAAAAGTTATATCCATAACTCAAATAAAATAAAGTTCATTGTTGGTTGGTTGTCATCTGAAAGTTTTCTTTGTAACAGGTATGTCATTTTGCAAACTGGTGTTATGTTAACTTAAAAATTGAATTTAAACCTGGTGCTTATTGCAAAAAAAAAAGTTAACTTGGAAAGCTACTACTCCAGATGATATATCGAAGTTATTTTAATTTTACCATCAGCACCCCCCCCCCATTTACTTGGCGTCTGATTGCTTTTGTTTGTTTGTTTTTACGCATAGAAAGCATTTAATAGCAAAAAGGTATTAGTGGAATTTTCTGGGTTCGAACTCATGAATAAACCGGTATTTAGCTATGGAATCAAATCGAACAAAGAGTATCCACCCCTCACCTTCACTCGCAGCCTGGTAAAACGGTAATTATAATAAAACAGCTTGCCATGCTTTTCTAAAATCTCAACATTCTGCCTAAATTGTCTATTGGGGTTAAAGATTCAGTTGACCCTACCAGTGATAGAGCAATTTAATTCATCGAAACGTTCCCAGTGACTCTTTCTAAACACATACAAAAATCAATTTGTAAGACTTGAAAGAAACGTCTAAACTCAGAAATGCAGGTTTTTGTGACGGGACACACATCACAGGCACAAGTGATGAACGATGTCTTATCAGGTAAACATGTCCGCTGCAAAAATCAGTAGGGACGAAAGCAGGCGAGACGAATTGTAGCAAAAGTTGACATCACCAATCCTCTTCGTTACCTACACTCTTTTGAGAAGAATTTGATCAACTGATGAAATTTCATCAATCTAATTTTTTTCCGCTTGCAGACTATTTCGAATTTCTTCCCCTTCAGCATTCCAAACATCTCAAGCCTCAGAAGATAAGATCGGTTGATATATGTAAGATAAACACTATGCCTATTAAGGTGACCAGTAAAGGAAACATTAATACTTGTAACAATATATATTGTGTCTAGAAAAATAGAAAACTGAGAAGGTTAATAAATAGCTAAAGATAAGTAGAATCATAAAGTAAAAATATTACACTGGGGAGCTTAGAAAAAATTGTTTAAAATTAGAGCTGATAAAACTCGAAAGTGAAGAGAAAATTAATCAACCAAATTTGGAAAAAGATAAAATTTCAGTTGACAAGGGATTTATGTTCTTTGTTTGAATAAATAGCGAAGCGCTAAACCATTCAGGAATATTCGCAGTTTCAGTGTCCGACAGAATAGGCTTTTTCTGTCTTCAAGCCCGTTGGGCTAGAGAGTAAAAGAAAGCTATCACATCGATTATGAAGGATATAGAAATTTATAATTCCCTACGTATTTCCCGAAGAAGAATACAAGACAAAATGTAAGAGAATGGGTCAGGAACAAGACGGTTGATAGCGAATAGAAAGAGCAGAAAACAGACAAAAGAAAATAAAAATAAATAAAAGAGAATCTGTAATCCTATCTTAACGGTTGGAAAGAACAAAAGACGCTAGTTTTAACGGACAGAAAAATTAGAATGCAACGTAAATGAATTGGAAGAAAACAGGTAACAAAAAGATTTCTTGACTCGAAAGAGTCGGGACTGTCGAAAAGAAAAGATTAAAAGATTAACAGAAAAAAGGGGGCGTATTTATACTAAGCGACTTATATAAGGATAATGAATAAGCGACTTTATATAAAGATATAAAGAGTAACAGAGGAAAGGGGGTAGTTATACTAAGCGACTTTTCTAGCGTCAAATTTGTATTATGACTTAAAAAATAATGAACTCTCATTTAGCACCAAGTGAAATAAAAAAGTAGTTTAACATCTAAAAAGATTTGATTTAATGTTTAAATTACTTCTGCACGTAATTTTATGTTGAAACATTTTAATCTGCGAATAATAACAACAGCGTATCAATGTTAGGAGTTCCTCTTTATCATCGCTTTAGTGTTTGTCCATTTTTCTGAGATGAGGTATTGCAATTACATCACTTAGACTGTTCGGACTGCCGTGTTTATCTCGATTGCGATATTCACGACGTTTCGGTTGTTGTACACTCCGAACTTCTTCAGGTGACCCGGAAAATTGAACCGAACTATTTATTTCGATCGATGACTTGACAGATTCTGGGTATGACGGTAAACTACATCCGGCAGCAAGGCCTGTAATTGGGAGGTTGTGAGGAGCATGTTAATTTTTGTTGCACTCAGGTCCACCCTGATCCGGAGTGATAGCACCTGTTAGGGTCCTCTCTATGGGAAAAAAGTTAACTCCCAAACTGGGGCCAATCACTATAAATCTATAAAAATCGACTTTTATTGTTATATATTCATAAAAATACACTGTTATAGAAATATATACATTTTTGAAGGAAAACTACAACTAACAATACATTTTTGAATGAATAAAATTATTATCATAACACATTGTTATGGTGCCCTCTTACAAGGAAGGGACTTTTCCTCTTGCTATATATAAATTACCTACGTAACTTCTAGAGAGCAGTCAAATACAGTAGTCAAGTAAAGCAGTTTACGAAAGCAGTTGACGACGGCGAGTAGTCAGGCAGCGTAATAATACCTTCGGACTTACTAATTTCTATATTACTATTTATTAACACTTTCTTTGAATATCTTGTTTCTTGTTATACAAATACACCGTTTTGAACCTACCTTCATGTTCCTTGTCTTACTTCCGGCACAACCCCGTCACTACAACTTTGCGACGAAGTTTTGCCACAACTCCACAACAAATTGGCAACAAAGATTCACAACACACATTTTTGAAGGAAAAACAATTATGACCAGCAATACATTTTTTATATTACAAAACTAGTAGACATCTTCAGTTTTCTAAAGAAGTTTTTTTTAAATTCTACAAAATCTGACCAGATCAATGTTTTCATTATAACTGAACAATAAAACATACCTTAAAACCCCCACCTTTTTGACATTAAATAACCCACAGAGGTGTTGATATGCCGTTAAACAAAACTCAAACTGACATGACAGGGAATGAGAACAATCGGCCAGAGTGATCGAAATAAAGGGTTCTGCTCAAAATTTCAATCAGGTGAAGAAGATCGGCGCTTACAAAGATCTAAACGTCGTGAATATAGAAAAGATAAGATCAACAATCCGGAAAATGTAAATGATGTGAATAATTGCTTTAGGGGTATAGATGAGACGTGTCACCAGAGAGTTTCCGGGAACAAGAAGTCCATCTGACAACAAATATGTTCCAGTTTGACATAACTTTCCCGCATTAAAACTGTAGGATCTTCATCAGTGCGATATTTCTAAAGAGTACTTTATCTGAAAGATAAATTTCAGAAAATCAGTTCTCTCATGAAATGTATCAGGCTCTAGGTAAAGTTCCTAAATGCATATGCAGGGTATGTGAAACTAACTTGGGCGTTTCTGTTTTCTATGCATTGTAGGAGAACCATGCATTTGACTGGAATATGTTCTGCCAAAGTTTGCAACTGTGAAGTCTTTATCAAATGTAGAGGAAGACGCGGATGTCTATCTTTTGTACCTAGAAATAATTTCTGGGAAGTGATCACAGCAATCTTAGTCGTAAATACAACTTTATACGCTAAATCCATTTTTCGCTTGGCTACATATTCAGTGCGGATGTGCATCGTGGTGCAATGGATATCGGCTCGGAACGAGAAATCGGGAAGCCGAGTTCGAGTTCCAGTCGAATTTCTTGCATTCACTTACGCGCAAATACCCTTGGGAAAGGTATTAATCCGTGTCCACCCTCCAGTTATGGGTTAAATAATAGGACAGATTGGGTTCTGTAGCCTTGGTCAGCAACCAGTCTATCGCAGAAAACAATGGCAAACTACTGTGGGATAATCTTCTGCCCACTCAGTCATGTCTCTTTCGAGACATGATCGCACAAGCGTGTATCGCGTATGGCACTTAACTGATGACATATTCAGTATCTCTTTCTAAATCAGCGTGAACTTGTCCGGTTTTAATAGTGACACAGCTGCTTTTAGAATAGTATAATTATTAAAACTGGTATCGATTTTAACGAAATATTTGTTGAACGTTATAAAAATTAATGTATTATTAATAGTGTATATTTTCAAAGCCAAAGAAAACACAGAAGATGCATTCATCTGCCAGCGGTGTAATAAAATCTCCAAGATAAAAAAGCATTATTAAGTTCACATTTAAATTGAAGGGGAATTAACTCTTCATATATTTCGAAAATATAACACAAAAAATCTGTTTTAATCAAAAACAATGTTTGATTTGAGGATACTTTAAAAGTCACAAATAAAAAGAGAAAGCAAACATCAAGTGCATAAGTCTACCAAAGCTGTTCTCAGAATAACTATAAAAAAAATCTGAATGAAAACCAATTCATAGATAACTTTATAAATTTCGATCTTGCCATTCATTCCGAACTATTAGTTAATATATGAAATATGTTTCAATCGAAAAGGAAATTCGGGAATCTACTGAAAATTTATTAATTGCACCCAGGCCTAGTTGACTAGCCTTCCACAAATACACTGAATAAAAAAAATAGGAAAAAGTGACAGACTTAAATAATTTATCTCCAGGCTCATTGCAAAATTAAAAAAACAGTAACACACACTAGAAACTTTTCCCCAGGAATTCAGATGGTACGTATCTAGATGGTACTTTTAAAGTACTTTAATGGGACTTTTAATTTAAATGGTACTTCTCAGATAGTATTTATTTGAATGTATGTGCGTTTTGATGCAGTGGATCACCGAATAAATTAGATTCTTACATGACGTTCCTCCACTGTAAAACACTGACAAACAAGAGTAAACTTCGCAAATATGTCAGTCAGTTAAAGTGTCATACGTGATACACGCTTGGGCGATCATGTCTCGAAAGAGACTTGATTGACTGGGCAGAAGATTATCCCGCAGTAGGTTGCTATTTCTTTTTGCGGTAGACTGGTTGCCAGCCAAGGCTATAGAACCCAATCTGTCCTGTTATTTAACCCATAACTAGAAGGAAGAAACGGATGAATACCTTTCCCAAGGGTATTTGCGCGTAAGTGAATGCAATGAATTCAACTGGAATTCGAACTCGGCTCCCCGATTTCTCGTTACGAGCCGATATCCACTGGATCACAACTAAACAAAACGTCTGCTAGAAAACTACTTCACTGACTATTACTTTTCTCATGGCAGTGCCCTTTCCATCGATTTCTACATATTTAGTTCCTTTATTATTTATGAATATTAATGACTTCTAAAAGTTTTATGTCGCTTTCTTCATGGTTCTCAGTTTAAAAAACTCATTCTAGACTGGCAGGAACACAGAGCAAGTGACCTCTGAATACTCTGTTATTTAAGCCATAGATAAGGGAGAAAAATGGATTCTTGTCTATTTCCAAGCGCATTTGCGCGAAAGCAAACATAATAGACGAAGTGATAATTGGAATTCTTTTCGCTAATTACACATTCTATGCCGATGAATGTTTCAGAAGTCACATATCGTCTGAGCATTACTTGTGTAGTAATTTAGATCTTTACTAACCGTTCCATTAGAAAGTAAATTCTTGATGGCGATCGCTTTGTAGTAACCTTGGTATCACTTAAGTAGTCACTTACTGAGACCTTTACCCTTGTAATGTTGCGCTTATGTAATAGATTCACACATTAAATGTATTATAGTCACAATTTAATCTAGTATAATTAAGTCCTTTTGCCGTCCAATACAACACGCCACACAAATCTCTCATACTGGATATTGCATTTTATTCAACTCCTGGTTTCTGTGTGAGTGTGTGTGTGTGTGTGTAAGTCAGGGACTCTCAGCCGGTACGTGGACCTTATATAAATGTGATATCTAAAAGACTGTCTATCTCTTCTTTGGGATCGGTGTTTGCATAATAACGTTTACAATCCATGTGAAGCAGTAACGATACGTGATTCTGAACTCTGCCCCCGGTAGATTAGGTCAATCCTTCACCTGGCTTTATTGATAGTTTGGTGTTAATTTGAATTTAAATTATATTCTGGCAATGTCTGGTATGAGAGAGATATTGAATTTCTATTAATTCATGAAAGTGATAATTTGAATGGATATTTTTTTTCATTAAAATCGCTTCTCGGTTGTGCAACATTTAGATGTGATGAGGCTAAACAATATTATGCTTAAATAAACGCATAAAAACTCTAGTTATAAATGAAATATTTTTTAAATATTCAAGCTTGCTACGGACTCTTTAGACCAAACATTTATCATGCTACTACAACAGAGTCGAATAACCCCTGTTTCCTCAGGTTCATTTGAAAGTCTCATTCAGTTTTTATTTCATGTGTATTGCTAATCTGTAAAACAGATTCGTTAATCTCTTCAAACCAAGGCTCGAACATTGTTGTTGTAATCCTAAAAGTTTACTGCGTGAGTATTCACCAAAATGCAGGTAGGGAATAATAGTATATCAACAAGCACAAGACTCGAACGTTGCTTGAAGTAGATACACTGCTCGTGAACTGCTAGTCAGTATACTCACTCTAGGTATTTAACACTTTCCCATCATGGTAAATGCGTCACAAGGTCAATTAAAGTGTGGATTCAGAGCTCTTAAGCTCACTTAAAAATATTCCGTAGACCCAGCTTTATGATGGGTCAGGCTCTTGTTTATTCACCCCAGACGAGACTCTGCTCTTCAGCGGAGCCTCGTCTAAGTGCCTCTCCGATCAGAAGCAGAGAGTTGATCAGGAGAGTGTACACCTATTTAAGAAGATAAGAACAGACCACTGCTGTATATAGGTAGCTATACAACGTGTATCATATCTTCATAATCTTCACTTGCTACTAATTGGTCCTGGGAATGACGGTAAACTGCATCCGTCAGCAAGGCCACTGATTGGAAGTTTGTGAGTAGCATGGAATCACCTCTTAATTGCTGTAGTTCCCAGGTCCATCCTGGCCCAGAGTGGTAGCACCTTTTAGGGGCCCAGCTATGGGTAAATAGTTGACCCTTAAACTGGGCTCAAAACATTATGAATGTATAAAAATAGACTTTTATAGAAAGATATACATTTTTGAAGGATAAATATTACCAACAATACATTTTTGAAGAAAAAATTATTTCCATAACACAATTTTGAAGGAAAAAATTATTCTCAGCAAGCATTTTTGAATACAACACTAGAAAACATTTTCAGTTTTCTAAAATCAAAAAGAATAAAAAAAAAGAAATTAATTAAAATTAATTAAAAAAAGAAATTAATTAAAATTTAAATTAATTAAAAAAAGAAATTAATTAAAAAATTCACTATAAGTGAATATTAAAAGAAATTCCTTAAATTCTACCTTTTTGGCATTAAATAACTCACAGAGGTTGATATGTCGTTAAAAAAACTTACTACTATTTGCAGTTTCATTGATGTCACGTACCACTTCATCCTAACTATTCTAACAATATTCCTTTGAGTGGTTACCGAGCCTTGTGTTGATGAAACTTTAGCATAAAACTAATTGTAATTCTATAACTGGCGACCAAAGATATTTTTCGTATAGCCTTGTTTGTCACGTGCAAAACATTACATCATATGAATTAGTTTATGTTGTTGTTTTACAGACCTTGAAACACTTTTTCCGCACACTTATCGAAAGAACACCTATATTAGTACATTATTATTATTACTTTATATAACTGGCACTGAGGTCAACACCGAGCGATGACAGTGTTTCATGCGCGAAAACGTATAGTACAACCATGTCTGATGCCAGAAATTTAATAATAACCTGAATATTGTGTTTAAGCTGTCGCCGTTCGGTGATTTTGTTTTACTTTTATGTTTACATAAGATATAATACTGATATTGAGCACTTTTAATAATAAATATAGAATTTATGAAAATTATATTTTATGTATAATGTTTGTGTTATGTACGTACTTATAGAAAGTAATGGGTTTGTTCCAATACTTATATAATACGTTGAGAGAGAGGTCTTCTTACTGACTAGAGATTTTGCGTTTGAATTTTTGAAATCGACTTTTGTATGTCTTTTTGAACTTTGTCTGACGGTGTTATCATACATATAGTCGTTTATTTTATTTTTTCAATGAAATCTTTACGTTGAAGTTTTCCAAACTGGAGGGTTCACTTCAGCCTAATTATTATTAAATAGACATTTAAAATTCTATCAGACTAGCCAGCTTGAATGCAAGGGGCCTGAAAAATCAGGGTAAGTCTGCCTGCCTGCTTCGTGGTCTCTTGTCTTTCGAAGTTGATGTTACTGCGAAGTTGATGCACGCGTCTAGCGACTTTGTTGTTTATTCAGCTTACGAGGACTAGCAAACCAGAAGTGTTTCCTTGTTGGTTAAACATACCCTGGATGCGAGGGTGGACCTTGTCCATGTCGGCACGGTGGGGAGCCGGTTGATCGTGGGCGATATTGCTAGGAACAGTAGTCCATTTCGGATCTTTGCGGTTTATGCGCCCAACGTCTGGTTTTTCCGTCAATTGGAACTGTTCCTGGTAGATTCTTTGCGCTTAGTCTTAGTAGGGTACTGGAATGACGTCGTGGACCACACGCTAGATAGGAGCAGTGAGCTAACAGGAGGTCGGGCGATCGAAGCCTAGTTGATCTGATCGACGAGTTCGGTCTCGTCGATAGATACCGGGTCGATCACTCTGGAAGGTAGATGTGGACGTGGGCACATAGCCATTTACACAAGTAGTAAGGTACCTGGATTTAATGTTAGAGAGAAGTGTCAATTTAGATTCGGTAAATTGTTCCACGTTCCAATGGTTAGGTTATTCGGACCACAAACTCGTTAGTATCCGGATTGCGTTCGACGGTAGGTCCGGGTTGACTGGACGCTGGAAGTTCAACGTGTTTTTGCTGGACAAGCTAGAATTCCGGCAACACCTAACTAAACTAGTGCAGCGAGAATTAGTGGGGGCGGTTATCGGGAATAGGTGGTGGGAGAAGCATAAAGATAACCTTTCCCACCGCTTACTATAGCCGTCGACTTGCCCTATCTAATGCTAACAAAGTGAAGACACTTAAAGATAGCCTATTCCGGACAGGGGCAAGCCCTGGATGGGTCGTCTAGCAAGTGTTACCGGGTTCAGGCAATTGGGCATATGTCTAACGACGCCTTGAGCATGGGCGCAGAATTGCACAAGGAAGAGATTCGTCGAGTTGGCCACAGATATATTCGAGAAGTTAAAACCCCGGCGAGGCGTACTCTGAGATCGACCAAAGATATGTGCGAGTCGTTTCGGCTGCATTTCAAGAGCCTTTCCCAAGGAGGCTTGTCTCTGTGAAAACTAGTTTCTCAGCTATTTGGCTGACTTTCCTCGGCTTACACCGACTGAAGAAACTAACTGCGAGGGTGAGATCAGGGAGGGTTAAATTCACGTTGTATTAAAGAGGTTCGGCAGTGGCAAGTCTCCAGGGCCTCATGGTCTGTCTATGTATTTTACTTCAGGCTGTCAAACATCTTTAGACGATTTTGTGTTCACCAACTGGTTCCAGCATAAGTCCGTCCCCGATCGAATCTCCAAGGGTGTGATTACGCAGTGGAAAAAGATCAAGTGTGTTGGGATAGACACTGCTAAACACAGAGTTAAAGATTTTGGCCAAGATTCTAACAGATCGTTTGCAGTCAGTTGCCAAGATTCAGTTGGAACCTCAGCAGACTAATTCTGTGAAGGGCCGAACAATTCAGAGCAACCTAAATCTGATCCGCACAATCATAGAGGGTGTAAAAGATGACGAGAAAGCCTCGCTGATCAATTTAGATCGGTCCAAGGCATTTGATAGGGTCGGCCATCGGTATCTAACTACTGTTTTGTATGCCGCCGGATTCAAAGCCTCCTGCAAGTGGATCAGCCTGCTGTATCGCTTTCCCAATTCTGTGACACGGAAGGCGTCCGGGCGCTTTTGCTCTGTCTTGGTTGATTTGCCAAGGTTGCCCTCTGTTAATCCTACTTTCCGCTTTGGCGTTGGAGCCCCGGTTTTAGGCTATCTTGTGAATATATGGTATTATGGTATAAGTAGGATTGTTACATGGTGGACGAGTTATTGTGGTAAATGAGTGATTGGGTCGTGAATGTGATTAGCTAAGTATAAGATAGATAGGGTTGACAAACCTACACCCCCCCACGTTTTGGTCATGTGAACATTTTTTTATAAGTACATATAATAATACATCTTGTGTTCTTACTGACTAGCAGTTCTCTACTGGCAGTGGCTTTTACTTATGCAGCTTGCGAGTCATATATTTGATGATATTATAAATATTACTTCTTATTTCTAACCTCCGTTTGGCTTATTACTCACGCAGTAACATTTTTAGGTTTGATTGAATAATATAGATATATTTTGTCTAATTATTTTTATACTGTTGATTTCCAGTTAACTAATCAATTTCTGGGTGTTAAGATGTAATTAATCAAGAAAGGCACCTTAATTTCTTTAACCCAAGTACTTTCGATTTTTCAAAGATCCTCTTCAGAAGTAAATTATAAAGACAAAAAAAGGTTGAAAGTACTTGGGTTAAAAATCAAACATGTTTGAGTGAATATGTGTGTGTGTGTGTGTGTGTGTGTGTGTGTGTGTGTGTGTGTGCGCGCGCACACACTTTAATATTCTAAATAAACTATAATTTTGCTTCATAATGGCGATATAATGGCGGTAAAAATATTGATTCTGAAAATTGATAGATTATGTGAAAATCGATAAGTGAAAAGTGATTAAAAATATTTTAACTTAATGACCAGTCGTTTTAAGTGTGATTATTGGGACACTAATCAATTATTGATTATGATGTTTAAAATCACAACCAGCTGTCGTGGATATTCAGAAATGCTAGAATCGTCGAAACAGAAGTCTGAAACTATATATATAAGACCTCTTGAGAGTTTCTTCATGTAAGAACAAGTGGGGAAAAATGAAAAAATACTTCATACATCCTAATATTACATTTAGCCACAATAATGATTTCTTCCGTTTATTTATAATATCCACTTTGTTCAAATGACATTAATACATTCTTGCATTTACTTGCTTCGCAATATTTCTGATACTTTTGCGTTCCATCAGATTCTTCAGATTATTTCAGCCGAGTCATTCAGAGATTCTGGCATCTAAGAGTCAACTTCTCTTCGCATATGTACATAATATCGAATCGATCGATACTTTTCCTGCCAAGATCAGATTTGTTTCGTACTGATTTAAGAACAACCGCCTTGAACTCTTCTGTTTTTCCCCCGTTTTCTGCTCGAAAACTTATAATACAACGAAGTCTGATGCCAGTACTTTGGTTTCTATTATTAAAAAGATTGAAAAGGAAACATCTACACGAAGCACACTTCTTTAAGCAAAAATGTGATTCTAGCTCGGCTTTGGGGCTGAAGTAATTGAGCATGTCCCGCCAAAGTCACATGTCAGAGGTTAAGTCTTGTATTTCGAATGCCTATTTCCAGACCCCATACTTCGTATGTTGATGATTTTAGGCAGTCAATCAAGAGTTTACCACTTGAATCATTGGTGAAACACTATCTTTGTTGTATATATGTAGCACTGCACAAAACTAAGTCAAGCCATATCTCGTCATCTGTTTTTAGTACGAGCTAGTCGGGTATTTTCTAACAATATTTGAACTCTTATGAATAAATATGAGAAAACAAAAGGTTTCCGATAGATAAAACTGTTTATGGACGCATTTCCAAACATGAACATGAACGGAGCTTTGCATCTTATCCTCCTTTAAGCTAATCCCTAACATCTCAAATGGGGAAAACTTGCTTGTAAAATGTCTAAAAGAAAGAAAATGAAGCTGTTATCAATTCCTCAACGGTCAAACCATGACTTTAGACCCGATGAACTCTCAATGAATCTCTTTGAATGTCTACTTAAACTAAAGTTCAATTTAAATCCTAAGTGGAATTTATATATAAAATCAACGTGGTTGATAATGACTTAGCAGACCGGTTGCAACCACTCTCTCACCGGCGTGATGTGGCTCCCTGTGCCTCTTTTACTGGTACTTTCATGGCTTCTGCTCCGAAGAGCTTAGATCACTGGTGCCGCCTAAGCACGAATTTACACGAGATACTAGATTAGCAACTAGGTCCCACCCTTTTACAGTTAAACAAATAAGATGTAACCGTAAATTCTACTCCAACAGCTTCTTTTCTCGCGCTTCCCGCCTGTGGAATTCTCTTTCACAAGTCTGCTTTCCCGACAGCTACAATCTCTAGGTGTTTAAATGTAGGGTCAATAGACACCTCCTATCACACTAACTCCCAATTATTCTCAGAACACTCTCATCTACCCAACCCTCCTTCTCGGTATCCTTACCCGCCTATCACCCACCCTCTGACATTTCCTATATTTAATCATCCTTTCTTCACTCTATGTAGGCCCCTGCGCAGTAGTGGCAGTGACATGCCTTGCTCGGGGTGAAACACTTATAAAAAAAAAAAAGATGCGGAAAAATGATCGACTCATTCGATCGCTTCTGGAAGTTTCAATTTTCATCCATCATTTCTTTTTCTGGTTTTACAAGAATCAGATTAGAGAAGAAATGGAGTAGTGCAGCCATAGCTAGAATGGAGAAGCTAATACCACACCTTTTCAGCACAAATGTTCGAAATCGTTTACACGGTTATATAGGCATGATTTATTCTCGAGTATACAACGCTTTCTCATATTTTATACGGGTTTCTACGAACACAAAATGTAATTTCTAATGTGTATACTTGTGGACATTATTTCAGATCTTTCAATTAATAAACTTTCTCGTTCTAGAAATGATGAGAGAGCTAGCGTTTCTTCTTGGCACAATCAGCAGACATCGCTATTGCTCTAGGGTTTGGCTTTTCTTAATATAATCTAGTTTACATTATTTTCTTTATTTATTTTCATTTCTATACATAGTTGGCTAATTTGATACAACTGCCAATATTTTCGAGTTTAAATGATTTATGATTATACAATCTTTTCTTTTTAAATTAAATGGAATTTAATCTACAAACTAAAAGTTTTTCCCAAATATCAAACCCAATACAAAATCGAGGTACTTACACATTGGATTTAAACAGCCTGCTTATATAGTAAAAGAGAACTTCCCTAAAGAAAGAGAATAGAGATTGTCTAGAAATCCTTCTTGTAAAATAAATTTCAAAGAAAGGAAGATTGCGATAAGGCTTTAAAAGAAAATAGAGGAAAATATAAGCTCGAATACAAACCACAAATAAATAAGCAAATAAAAAATACCACAAGGAAACGAAATATTAATTGGTTTAATTGGTTTAAGTTTAATTGGTTTAATTGGTTTAAGTTTAATTGGTTTAATTGGTTTAAGCCACCTTTTAATTTAGAGACAAATTCCAAAATAAGGAGAATATTTTTCGAATTATTTGATAAGCACTTTGCTAAGGATTCAAAATTACACAAAATAATTAATAGAAACACGGTTAAATTAAGCTACAGCTGCAGTTGTAATTTAGAAAATTACATAAAAAGACAAAATGCCTGTCATGTTAAAAATAACGAGCAACAGGATATCATTAATAATGAAAAAAAAATAACTGTAAAATGTTACTTGTAATGCATAATCACATTACGTATAAACTTTTGTTAACTATTTACACATAACGTGACTTCAAGTTCTAGCTTTCCACAACGTGCTAGAATGTAGTTGACAAATTATTGTCTATTAAACTGATAGGCCCCAGTTCTTGCTAATTACTGAGACAGTTGAAATTTCTGATAACGAACAGAATTCACTTCACACACTTTGATGCTATCATAATTGCTTTGAAGGAAGAAAGCAGTTATTTATCGTATATTTTAGACGCATTTATATGTTTGCATTCTTTATTACATATTGATGCTACTTAAATAAATATATAGACGCTACTGGCTAATTAACCATTTTAGTTTTGAGTAAAATAATCTATACATAAAATGTGCTTGGTTATAAGTTATAGCCGTTAAAATGCTAAATAATTGAAGTTAATATAAGCTAGATTTTACGATACAGCTCTATTGTTCTTCAGAATTGCGATTCATTATTTAATCTACGTGTTTATATATGAGAAGAAACGTGTTTTTAACAGGTGATAAATTTATTTTCGTAATAAAATTATGTGGAAGCAGCACAAAGAGCTCCTGCTGCTTAAAATGTTTATAAAAGTCTCTCTGCTAATATAATTTTCTCTCATACACTATATATATATATATATATATATATATAGAGAGAGAGAGAGAGAGAGAGAGAGAGACAGACAGACAGACAGACAGACAGACAGACAGACAGACAGACAGACATTTAGGTGAGCACAAAAGAAGTGGATGTTTGTTTGAAGCTTGAACACAATCTTCAGGCTATTTTTCTGGCAATAATTACACACACACTATCGTTGTTGATAAACACTGATCTATAAATATAGTATAACATAAAACTATATATACATATATATATATATACACATACATATGTGTGTTGGGGAAAACAGCATTTAACAACTGAAAACATGAAAACAGCACAAACATCTCAAAGTATACCTGCTCACAACATCAACAAAAACATACAGTAACATGCAGTATAATAAAAACAGCAAAACAATGTAACTTTTGCCTAGAGAAAATAACGATAATTATCCCTCCAGAAAATAATAAATTAGTGACCCAAAACTCCATGATCTAAATCTAATAAACTTCATTGCAAGTAGCACCGCAACTTAGAGTTAATGAGAAAATATAGAAAACAAGCGACAATTATAAATTACTGCATAGAAGCAATCTAGAGTGCATTACATTAAATAACCCTCATCTACCTACACACATACCCCGTCTACCACTCAAGTATAAATACGTAATCTAAGCCATGACCATAAAATTCAGCATTAACCCAAGCAAGAAAACTTTAAAGGACATTTCCGACGTTCTCTATTTTTATTAATTCCGCCAATGACTAATATACACAGCCTGCTAAACTCGTAGTAGAATATTGTCGGAAAGTCGTATTGAAACCTGAAATTAAGTCATACTGTAGTTTCGATTCTGATAATCAGGCTGTCTATATCTATAAACGCTTAACAATGGAATTTCCTGTAAGTCATATATATATATATATATATATATATATATATATATAGAACTAAATCTAAAAGTGAGCCAAAAGTCGGCTCACTTTTAGATTTAGTTCGTGTCTTTGCTCTACTTTCGTACTTTCGTATCGAGCTCTTTATTGTTAAGGTTTTAGTCTTGGCTTTTTTTTCTTTCGAACACGGCTTTTGCTTTGTTTGTTTCTTTTTTTTTATTCCCCTTTAACCATTTGGTGTTACCTTTTGGGTTTGACGATTTAATTTAACATTTTGTTAACGGTAGGACTTTATGATTTTAGTCATTATTGATACTGTTTTCTTGGTACGTTTTACTATAATAATAATATTATATATATATATATATATATATATATATATATATGGATGTTTAGTGTAACCTGGATTCGATTTTTTTCTTAGGATCTATATATGCATAACTATTCGTAGAGAATATTGAAATGGGTGATGCATATTGCATTTGGTAAAATTAAAATCTTTCCTGCTTATTGTCGCTTTTCAGCAGGTAGTATTGCCTCAAAGTACTTTATCATTTCCTTAAAACTGATCTTTTGCTTTGCATGTAGTTTTGTTGGACATTCGAAACTTAATGGTCGTTTGTGTTCGCCGATGAAATATCCCGTGAAAGTAAATTGTCAGTCGTTCATAACATTCGCCTCTTTTTCCCGAATGCACATAAAACAGTTTTATGCCATGATTTTATTGTCACTCGATGACTGTAAATAACCTTTATTGAATTTTGCCTTCAAGTTTTTTTTCCACCAAGCATTATATTTGTACGTTTTACTTTTACCTACATTTTTTCTTATTGTATATTTGATTCTTGCTGTCTCCTATCTTTATCGACTCTGAAGGATTTCTTCTAAGAAAAAGAGAAAAGAAATTCCCTTCTCCAGTTATATGTTTTTTTAGAATTTTTTTGTTCTTTTACGTTCTGTCTTTTTGCATCTTCTTTCTTGCTTCTTTTTTGTTTAGACTTCTCTTCTGTTTTAATATTTATTTTGTACTGATGTTTTTTCTTTCTCTTCTTGGTCAGACGCATTTTCGTTTTTAGTTCGTGTCTGCACGTAGATTTACCTTTCTTTAATTTATCTGATTTACTTATTTTTTTCTGCTTCGACCAGACGATATTTCGTTTTTCGTTCCAGAACCAAGTTTTTGTTTTGTCTTTGAATTTGTCTCTGAGTCTACGCATTTGATGAAATTTTTTTCTTTCTATTATGTTTATTTTATTTTAAAGTTTCATTTAATATTGAGATTTTTTTATTCCCATTTTCTGTTCCCCCTGCGCTTTTCTTTGTTTGTACTTGTCTCTTCATTTATCGTGTATTATTTATTTATTTTTTTATATTATGGAAAATACATATTTTACGTCGAAACATTTCTGTAAATTTTCTCTCTACAAACTAGAGATTATTTTCGTAGAATGTTCTTTCTATGATGTCAATATAACTCTTTTTCTTTTCTTCCTAGTGTTGCATTATTGTTTTTGTCGGTCTTGGCTCTCCTTGCCAGACATTCTATAAAGAAGATTATACGCTCTTTGAATAGGAGACTCCGAAAAACTATAAACAATTGGATTTTCTTTTTATACAGAAGATCAAAAACGCATTCATCCTTTTCTGTTCCTTTCACTTTATATTTCCGATTCCTTTTTTTCTTTCACTCAGTTCCTTTACGTTTTTGACTACAATCAACTTCTCTCCTTTACAATTTAAGATAAACTTTCTTTTCGGTTTGTTGCTATCAATTTTTTTACTCTTCTTTGTCATTCTCAGTTTTGTAGCAATCATTCTCTCTATTTAAAATTATTTTCATTCTCTCATATTTTCTCATTCTCTTTCCTTTTTATATTTCATTATTTTCATTTATTATATTTCCTTCTAGTTTCTAATTTTTCTATTCATTCATCTTTTATATTCTTTTTTCTCATACCATATATACTTACACACACTCTTTTGTAAATTTAATGGATAAAAATACGCACAAGTTAGAAAAAAATATTTTAGAATCAAGTCACGCTCCAGCTTGTAAAAATGCTGATTCTTTTTATCTAGAAAAAACATTCCTCCCCAATTAGTTCATTATTTACAATTGCATGTTTATAAGTAAACTGCTAGAATTCTTAAGACTCGAAAATAATTGATTACTAACTTTATTTTATTTTGCTGACAGGTCAGTTTGGAATTATCCGTGATCACAATGTCCATTATTTTGCTATTTATATTCTGAAGTTTCTTTAACAAACAAAGCATATCGTAAATAAAGGTATTTTCTTTGCCCCAAATGTCTGATTTATTTTTCAGAATAAGCTATAAATGACCTTCCAATAAAAATAATGCTGGAAATGACTCGACCATCAAACTTTTTTTTCCACGCTTAATTAATGTTCGACTGAATTGCTGATTATCTTCTTCAGGTACCAGAAGATTTACACATATTTAAAGTAAACAGGAAAGGATTTGTAATGAAATATAAAATGAATAATGAAAACTTGGCTTACATGAGATTTTCCTTTATAAGCGTAAACATAGTGAACATTAATACGAGTTCTTTCCCATAATAGTTGTTGGGAATTTAAGACATTTGCCATAAAGATAAAGAGCAGAATCCAAACAACAGAGATGTGGTTATACAGCAGGATCCTGATAATATTATGAAAGATGTAGGTGAACCACAAAGTTCTAAATAAAAAATGGAAACAAAAAGGACATCCATATTTAGAATCCAAAAGTTACGACTGTAATTTTTACAACACATAATGAGTGATGTGCGTTGTGGTGCATTGGATATCGGCTCGGAACGAGAAATCGGGGAGCCGAGTTCGAATTCCAGCTGAATTCATTGCATTCACTTACGCGCAAATACCCTTGGGAAAGGTATTAATCCGCCCATTCCTTCCAGTTATGGGTTAAATAACAGAACAGATTGGGTTCTATAGTCTTGGCTGCCAACCAGTCTACTGCAGAAAGCAATGGCAACCTACTGCAGGATAATCTTCTGTCCAGTCAGTCATGTCTCTGTCGAGACATGATCGCCCAAGCGTGTATCATGTATGGCACTCAACTGACTGACTGAATGAGTGAAGAAGGCTTAAAGAATTTGAGATTAACAGGATATATTGAAGTAAAGATGGGTAGAGGCAAACAACCAAAAACATAACTAACAAACTTGTGTAAATTGATTTCAAATCAGCGGTTAGCAGATAGCAAAAAGATACTCATTGCTAATAGAAGCAAGGGATAGGAAGTTCTGGAGGGCTATTTTTGTTCAAATTCAGAGGACTCTTGGAATATAGCATCAAAATTACGTTTAATAGTGTCTGATAGCCCTAAAACTTAATAAGCTGAATTTGGATAAGGTTATAAGTACGGGACATCCAGTGGGAACAAAACTCACTTATAATACTTTACAATACAAGCTTGCAAACAATTAGACCAATGAGGTAAATCAACCTACGATTATTGCTGGTAATTATCTAAAGAAAATTTTGCAAATATAGCAAGCAATGTAGCAGACGTGCAGAATGATTTAATTAGGCTTTGTCCATATTTAACTGGTAAAGGTTAACATTTCGCTAACATCACGTGCATTACCCTAAAGCGGTGATTGTTATTTTTTCCTTGACCAATAAGTACGCGATATGGGCATCCCACATTAAGCTAACCTTATATTATGATCCGCCATCTTAGATTTACTTGCAAAGACTACTTCAATTAAGCGCAATACGTGATACATACTTGGGTGATCATGTCGCCAAAGAGACAAGACTGAATAGAGAAAAGATTTTTTTTCACTAGGTTGACATTACCTTCAGCGGTAGACTGGTTGCCAACAAAGGCTATAGAACCTAATCTGTCCTATTTAACTCTTAGCTAGAGCTAGAAGTGACGGGTTAATTTCTTTCTCAAAGGTATTTGCGCGTAAGTGAATGCAACGAATTTAACTGAAATTCGAGCTCGGCTGTCTAATTTCTCGTTTCAAGCCGATATCTACTACATGCACAACGCATCGAATACTGCTTCAGTGATCCTTTATTCGTTCTCGTTGTATCTGCCTTCAGACTAATAAACTACATTTGACTTTTCATTTGTATTTTTGTCTTAGGACAAAACAAATGAATGAGTGTTTCCATCCTTTTTTAGAACATTCATCATTGCACCAAAGAGGCAGGATTGGCTTAATATTAAAGCCAGCTCGACGTTCTTTGCGTGAAATGGGCAATTATTGGCCTTATCCTATGTGCTTGTGGTCTTCACTTTAAATCAATCTTGTGACATATCGAGTCACAATGTGACGTGAGTAAATACAAAACGTAATAGCTGCTTTCAAATTATGATAATGCCTGGTTTAGTAGATTTCAACCCAGCTGCAGTATCTTCTATATGGTACTAAAGAGGAAGAGCTGGTTTAGAGCAACACCAAGTCACAGAGATTGATCAATCATTTCATATATATATATATATATATATATATATATATTATAAACACGCACACACACACACACACACACATATATATGTGTGTGTGAATGTGGGCACACCTCATTAAACTAGTTTCTTTGTCATATTCTATCACATTGGGGAGCTGAATAAATTTTCTCTTTTACCTCACATTCGGACTAGGATCAAAGTTTAAGAACTGTTTTTCTCTTTGTCGCAATTTTTTTGTGATGAGTAATGCCAAATGCCACCGTAATAATGCTTATAGGAACTAAACGATTCTTGTTCTTCTACTATATATACACAAATAGAAAATCTTACGTTCAACCGAAAATCTGTCCCATTCTATTTGCTTGTAAATAATCATTGGGTTTTTTAAATTGTTATCCCCATTTACAGATAAAAAAAAGTTTACATTGGTTATTTTTTAGTTAGGACTTCAAGGAGACGCTGAGGTATTATGGTAGACGTAGTAAGAAAGCATTGTTTTTGTGTAAGGAATACTGCGAGATACTTGATTAAGTTTAGTTATCAGACAGAAGGAGACCATCCTTCCCTATCCCCATTTTTAATCTTGTGCCACATTTTCTTTTGTAGAAATACAAAAATAAATATTGTCTAGTTCTACTTGCATCGGGCACGTTTGGATAGTAGTGTACTATCTGTTCTATCAATCTGTCATGTCTTGCTTTAGATCAGTTCACAGAAAAGTAATGATGGAAACCTAGTCCAGGTTATTACCTCCCTGAAACAGCATCTCTTTTTTTTGCATTTAAAAAGGGGCGTGTTGATTACGTCAATATGATGGTTGTTCGGGGGTTTGGCAATATTTGCCTTTGGTCCATATATACACGAGGGTGCACTCCATATTGAAACAATCAGGTTATATCCTGTAATCGCGGTGGTTGTAGATAGGTAAGTCTAAAAAAAAACATTTGTTAATACATTTCAGTTTATATGAATTGCTACTCTTAACTTGGTACAGCGCAAAGCTTCACGTGGCGCATGTAGCGTGGTTCAAACTCACATTCCTTTAGTTTATTTCGCTCGGTATGTATAGTCCAAGTTTTTCGACTAAATAGCTTCTGTTAAGTAATCCAAATTTTTTCAAACCCGTTTACTCTGCTTTTATTTCATACTAGCAGTATAGCCCGGCGTTGCTCGGGTGTAATGAAAGCTTTAAAACAAATCCATGGTCCTGGAGCTCAGACTCTTTGGATGTTGGCAAGAAAGACTAAAAAGCAATAGTTGTTTCCAGTTAAAGCGAAACCGTAAGCTGAAAGAAAAATGAATGGATCTAAGTCAAATTTTGATTTCCTGGTATCGATATCAAATTTTCTGCACTATTGTAAGAACTGCAACCTTCAAACCTCTGAATATCGTTTCTTATGTCTTTGTCTATGAGTGTATCAAATTTGATTAAAATTGGACCACTCCTTCTATAACCCGATTTTTTCGATTATCGATTTTCGATATTTATCGGGGGTACCTCGACACAAAACCTAGCTAAAAACACTCACAGACGCTTACAGTACAACTGTAAATTTTCAAAAAAAATCGGTTCAGCCATTTTGGAGTCTATAGGTAACGGATACACAGACACACACAGACACACACACACAGACACACACACAGACACACACACACAGACACACACACACAGACAAAGTTCCATTTATAAATAAGTTTAGATCTGTCGTGAATTCATAGCAACGGTCATCTCCTATCTGCCGTGTCTCTTCAGGACGTAGTCGATTATGGTCTTTCACATCTCCACATCCCTTGTAGCTCTTAAGACCTCTTCTCTTGTTACCCCTCCAAACCCTTCTCTGACATCCATTTGCTCAAGTCCATCAAGTATGTCACGTATTTTTCCTTCCCTCTATCTGTCTCGTGAGTATCATATTCTACAGGCCTTCCTTCCTAAATTACATGTTTCAGAAATCTCAGCTTTCTTTTCCAGCTGTTAAGTATCAGTTTTCTTTTCATTTATATCCTCTTCAAAACATCATCGTTCTACACATGTTCTGTCCATGGTATTTTCAGCATCCTTCCAGACAACCACATTTTAGTTGATTCAAGTCTTTCCGTCATCTTTGATGGAATTATCCTGCATTTGCTTCCATATTAAAGCACAGACATCAAATAACAATTCAGTACTCTCTTCTCTGTTTCAACCGATATTTCCCTTAATAATTAATACTTTGCTCATGTTCTGTAATGCATCCTTTGTCATGACAATGGACCTTCAGAACACGTCAAATGTATTTAAATATCTGTACTTGCTTGATTTTAGTATACCCGGCCTGTAGTTTACATTTCGGTTTCCTCTTTTTACTGATGACTATGCATTAGTTTTATCATAGTTTATATTAGGGCCTTGAATAAATTCTTGTGGTTTCCAACAGATTGTATTCCTAGAAATACGGGCACGTCATTTCAGATGGTAGCGTATCTATAAGGAAGAACTAGAAGCAAGCTTTAAATTCAGTGTATATTATTTCGTCAAAGTATAAACAACTTTGTTTTTCAAAGGTTAAACATGTCGGATTTTGTGCCAAAGAAAGTATTTGCAGAGAATTTTACTGCACTACTTTATTCAAGAGAAATCTGCAGCTGAATCACAGAGAAAGCTGGTTGAAAGTTTCAGGGGCCCTGCCTTGTCAAAAAACAACATACAAAGCCGAATATCCATAGTTCAAAGCTTCTGCTCAGCATTTGGTGGGATCAGTTGGATATAGTTTATTAGGAGCTGCTCAAACCAACTGAAACCATCACGGGTGACCGCCTACTTAGAAACGCTTAAGTGAGAAGTCCTACACCATCTACCGTATTCAGCAGACTATTCAGTCCGTCGATTATCACTTGTTCCGATCAATCCATTGCCAAATCTGCTGCTATGAAAGTGGGCTCCCTGTGCAGGGCCCGGAAATTTTTCCCACCTGAATCTATTCTGCACATATACAAATCTACCATCCGCCCGTGTATTGAATATTGCTGCCATATCTGGTCGGGTGCTCCTGCTGCTCTCCTTGGGCTTCTTGACAAAATACAAAGGAGGATCTGTAACGTGGTTGATACTGACTTGGCAGACCGGCTGCAGCCGCTCTCTCACCGGCTTGATGTGGCTTCCCTGTGCCTCTTCTACAAGTACTTTCATGGCTTCTGCTCCGATGAGCTTAGATCACTGGGGCCGCCTAAGCATGAATTTACACGAGATACTAGATTAGCAACTAGGTCCCACCCTTTTACAGTTAAACAAATAAGATGTAACCGTAAATTCTACTCCAACAGCTTCTTTTCTCGCGCTTCCTTCCTGTGGAACTCCCTTCCACAAGCTTGCTTTCCCGACAGTTACAATCTCCAGGTGTTTAAATGTAGGGTCAATAGACACCTCCTATCACACTAACTCCCAACTATTCTCAGAACACTCTCATCTACTCAACCCTCATTCTCGGTATCCTTACCCGCCTATCACCCACCCTCTGTCATTTCCTATATTTAATCAGCCTTTCTCCACTCTACGTAGCCCCCTGCATAGTAGTGGCAGTGACATGCCTTGCTCGGGGTGAAACGCTTATAAAAAAAAAAAAATGCACATGGCCTCGCTAAGCAGCACTTTCATAATTATGTCAAAAAATAGGTCGTAGTAACTTTCCTCCTATGTAACCCCTGCAAAACAGTGGCAGTAAAATGCCTTGCTTGGAGTGATATGATTATAAAAAAAAAATTCTATACTATTATAATGTGGATATATAAAGTGGAGGATCAATTCTACATTACAATCAATATATAAACTGATACCTCACTTCATGGCCATAGTCATCCATCTCTTACCCACTTCCTGACACCGTCTATATAACCTGTCACTCTTTCTCATAACTTTCCTCCTATGTGACCCCCTGCAAAACAGTGGCAGTAAAATGCCTTGCTTGGGGTGATAAGCATATAAAAATAGCATTTCCTAATTTTCTGGTGTTCCAAGAACTTGTTATAAAGTTTAACTGAACATATTTTTCTTCAAAGAACTGCTATTTATTTTATATTTCTCCCGTTATCATGAATTTTTCAATCTTGACATCTTCTAGCCAAGGATCAATCTTCATCTTTCTCCGTGATCCTCTTCAGTGTTGATCTAATTCAACAGTTTCATTTTGTGTGTTACCACTCAACCTTGATTGAATCTCAAGTTTTGTATTAATTTAAATTTAATATACAAAAATAAGAAGTAAAAAGCCAGCAACTTATATATCCTCGAATCTATTCGTGTTTGAAACTCAGGTTCCGTAGGAAAATAATCCAAGATATTTTAAATAATCCCTTCATTGAAAATATAAATTATCTTTCATATTTTATATCATTTGCCCAGATAGTTTATCGTGTAAATAAAATATAGGGTGTTCCTTTACGACAGATCAAAGTTATCAGTAAATGAAACTGTTATTAGTAAACTTTTATTAATTTTACTATTGCGTCATTTTATTTGAGTCATGGAATTCAAATGCTTCTAGAAAGACTGAAAATGTAGTGACAAGTTTCTTATTTTTTGTAAATAAAACATTATTTTTCATGATAAAGAACTAATTCAAGGTCCTAATATATAGTCTTTCAGCTTTCTTTAACCACTTTCTGTAGGTGTTCTAGTAGCTTCCTTTCTGTGTCTGCTATCAGCACTTTATCATCTACATATTTTACATTGTTCAGATTGTGGTCGCCAATGACGAATCCTAGTAGAACTTCTTGAACGCTCAATATTATCTCGCTGTATAGGTTTGATAGATCACTTGAGTATATTTCAGTACATATCTCTGTGTTTTTTAATACACTTAAACAGAAGGTTTTCTATATAATTATGATTCTCTGTTTACGAATATATAAATGTTGGAAACCTTTTCTTTTTTCTTTTGAACATTGACATGTAAAGACAAGAAAATATATTTTTGTAAAAGGTTCTTAGCAAATTACACTTCAGAAGGCTTAATAAATTAGTATTTTTACCTCTCTACAAAAAAAAAAAATGAATGCGTTGTGGTACAGTGGATATCGGCTGGGAACGAGAAACCGAGGAGCCGAGTTCGAATTCCAGCTGAATCCATTGTATTCACTTACGCGCAAATCCCCTTGAGAAAGGTATTAATCCGTCTCTTCCTTCCAGTTATGGGTTAAATAGCAGGACAGATTGGGTTCTATAGCCTTGGTCGGCAACCAGTCTACCGCAGAAAGCAATGGCAACCTACTGCGGGATAATCTTCTGCCCAGTCAGTCATGTCTCTTTTGAGACATGATCGCCCAAGCGTGTATCACGTATGGCACCTAAACTGACTGACAAAAAAAAACTTTGATATTTAGAGTTTTACTATACGAAACTATATAGGGGTTAATTTCTATACAACACTTATTTTCATTTATGAAGAACAAATGAATGTGTCACTATTTAGCATAGTCTCGTTGAAGGAATAAGAAAAATTGAACAAAAGTAGTTACTAAAAGCTTATTAATCTCATTAGTTTAGTTATACATGAGTTTATCTTTTCTATTTACTAACCAGTCAGTTAATTTTCGTACATGATACACGCTTAGTAAGATCATGTCTCGAAAGGGATATGACTGACTAGGCAGAAGATTTTCCCACTGTAGGTTTTCATTACTTTTTGCGGTAGATCAGTTTCCATCCAAGCTTATAGAACCAACTCTGTCCTGCTATCCAACCCATAACTGGACGAAGAATAAATGGATTAATACATTTTCCAAGAGTATTTGTGCGTAAGTGAATGAAATGATTTCAACAATAATTGGAAATCGGCTCCTCGATGTTTCTACGAATTATTAATTTTTAACGATTAAAAACCTAAGTTATTAAATGATCTTATTTCCAACAGACGCGATAGATGAATATTTTTAAACGAATATGTATCAGAGATTCTATTCCAACCTGAAGTTTTATTAAATTCTCTATATATTTCCTTCCATCCTTGAATTTAGGCTACGAATATTTTATGAAAAAGTTTTATACAATAGAACATGATTTAAAGAATTATTTGCGATATTCCCGCCAATCATTTTATTCTAATTACCTATTCAACTATTTGAAACTCGTCTCGAAGTTTTTCTTCGCATTTTACATCCCAAAAGAATTGATGACGATTCATTAATGCCTTCTTTTAGGAACGGTATGTTTCTGTTGGCGCCTCATTTTGTAATCAGTTTTAGAATCTGAAACAACAACAACTTCGTAATTCACGTTTCATAATGACATTATTAAATCTATCATCTTTATTCATAGATATTCAAATACGAATCGATGTCTTGATATGACTATATATTTTTACTATTGAAACGGTTAGTTAGTTACTGAAAATGTTTCTAGCGATGGCTTTTGGAAAGTCTTATTTAAAATTACCACGGATGTTTTGTATCTTTTCTGTACATAGGCGATTATGGCTCCCCACAACCTTCAAGTAACTGCATACCACCATCTATTGATCCTGCGCTATCATTCATTCACACAAACACATTAAGTTACTCGATGTTTCTTTCATCACTGAATACGGCCTATTAGTATTCATTTTTCAAAGCCATCCATCCATCGATGTTGCAGAAATTCTTTTTAATTTCAAGTGTATATCTTTCTAAATATAATTCTAGAACTTTTTTCATTGTTTACATTCCTATCATCCGTCTGTAGAACCACATCTTTGTCGCTTTAGTCTTTTCTTCATCTGTCAAAAAATTGCCCATCATTCACTGCCATACAGAAGACTGAATAGTACTTTTTTATCATTTCACCCCGAGCAAAGCGGAAATGCCAATGATGTGCAGGGGGCTACATAACTGAAAAAAGATTAATTAGAAGAGAGAGAAGAGGAGTACAACCAATTAGAAAGAAGCAATAGAAACACGAGAATGCAGGTGTGATAACAGTTTCAAGGGTGGAGAGAAAGGGAAGGATATACGGGGTGGGACAAGGGCTAGAGTCAAGTGGTTAATAGATGAGTACTGACATTGCATTTAAATTTCTGGAGGCTGTAGCCGTCAAGAAAGCAAGAATATGGGAGCGAGTAATAATGAAACTGTTAAATGCTCGAGATTTTTCCCCAAAAGAACAATAAAACAATATTTGCGATTACGGTTTTTATACTTTATAAAATACACAGTGATTAATTCTTTGATTCGTGGTGAACACGGTTTGAAACATAATACAATCTCGATATTTATTAAGCTTAATCTGTTGAAACATTAAATTTAGTTGTATTAAGAGATTCGGTGAAGCAGGGAAAACTACATGCTTAAAATTGAGCATTCGAAGTAAAAGCTTTTAGGTGGATTCGAATATTAGGATTAGATATGGTTGGGAAATACTTAACGATTACGGCAGAAAATAAAATAAGAAAAATCTGTGTATGGATTCAATCTTAAATTTATAGGAATTAAAACTGCATTAAAGTAAACGAAAACATGTACAGTATATGTGCACAGATTTCAAAATAAGGGTACTCTAAGAGTGTACAGACACTATATGATCATACTACCCTCCTTGGCCTGTACTCTCCCATAGAGCCAAAAGTATAGATGGCGATTACCATCTTGCGATATGTCATTCCTTGGTTCTTTAATTTGATTACGCATTACAACAAGAATTATATGTTGTCAAACTAAATGAGTCAGTTATTGTCTAATTATATTGCATACATTTAATGAGAAACAGGTTGGACAGTCATGTCGGCCAGTGGGAGTATCGATCATCTTGCTATTTTGAGTACCGTGGACATAATGTGGGTGGTCATTATCACGCTAGAATAGAACATAGCCTGACTTTTCTAAGACATTACCGGGCGAAGACCATCCCTGAATTAAGTCAACGCTCAGAACAGAACTTCTTTCGGTGGAATGAACGGCGAATTGTATGTGACCAAAGCTAGCCTTCTTGTTGAGGGATATCAGTAAGGATTTGATTTGGGGTGGCATGAATTTCACCAGATCTACCTACGCAGAAATACATAGATGTCTGGCTTTGTTTCTTGGCTAGAAGTGGGTGAAGAAACCCAAGACTACATTAGGTCATAGGACTAATAATTAAGATGACGATATCGGTTGCAGAAATTGCAACAGCAACTTCAGACATGGTAAAACCAAGAGAAAGTTTACTGTCTATGACAAGAAGTCCGAAATCTTTAAACCTTTTCTCAGAATTTATATTCTTTGGTAGAAGACACATGTAGTAACTAATGTCCGTCAACAATTTTAATTGCTTTCATTGTATTTTAGTTGCGAAGCGGGTGAGAAGAGAAATGTTTACTATACTTAAATTGTGTGACGCAATGGTCATCACAATGGAGAAAGCTAATGTCTGAAATACCGCCCTACATTAGCAATGAATCGAGAGATACTTGCTAATCACTGCGCTTTGGCATGCCCCCGCCCCACCAAATACAAAAAAAAATCGTTTGATTTTTCTTGAAATTTTTTGAAGAACTATTTATAAATATTTTTATTATTATTTGTACGAGTAAATATTCCAGTATTTTATAAATTCTAAAGCGACAGAAGGAAGTTTAAACTCATTTTGCCTTTCTATTTCTAAACCTATCAACTTTCGCTCTCATTTTATATATATATATATATATATATATATATATATATATATATATATATATATATGGGCAACAACCTTTCATTAAATACTGTCAACAAGGAAGAATTTATTAACTTTCTATTAAGTTTTTCCAGAGTTCTTACGTTTTTTTTTAAGTTTTTTTTTTTAATCATATCACCCCGAGCAAGGCGGTAAGGCCACTGGTGTGCAGGGGGTTACCTAAGAGTGAATAGATTGGAAAAGAGAAAGCCGGAAACCACATCCTAAACAGGGAACAAGAGATGAGCCTCTACACCTGTTCAATAGATGTGGGTGGAGTGTGAACCGGGCGATAGTTTAGTCTATCTACTCCAATTGAAAAAAAAAAGTGAGAAGATTGGTAAAGAAAAAGCCGGAAACCACATCCTAAACAGGAAACAAGGGATGAGCCTCTACACCTGTTCAATAGACATGGGTGGAGTGTGAACCAAGGGTTTTCTGTTTTATAGGAGTAAGGACGTACAACAATTTCCTATAATCTTTATTGTCTCAAGTGCTTTCGACTAATTCTCTATCTTCAATGGTGTGTTTGTCTCTGGCGTTATTTGTTCCTCATGTTCTGACTTACGTTTTAATTTATTTTTGTGTTGTTTTGAATAGACGCGATCATTCCGAGCCTTCACATGTTGCGCGCGGTTGGAATTCCCATGCGCATCTTTCTGTTAAAAAACACACTCCACTTCATTTTATCACTTCCACTGTTAA
Organism: Ascarosepion bandense; assembly: GCA_037127315.1. Classification (NCBI taxonomy): domain Eukaryota; kingdom Metazoa; phylum Mollusca; class Cephalopoda; order Sepiida; family Sepiidae; genus Ascarosepion; species Ascarosepion bandense. The sequence continues at coordinate 284,644 of JBBBDQ010002045.1, forward strand.
ATAAATAATGTTACTTTGATAGGAAAGAAATGTTTGGTATACAGGGCCTCTCTAATAGCAAGATGTTTCTAATAATGTGCTTTATAGAGAATTCTAGTGTTTTCGACGAGAAGCTTTCTTAAACGTTCTGGTAAATTATGAGTTAATAAATTATTTTTTAGAGCACTTTGGTCTGATAAGTGACATGTGAAGCGTCTTCTCAAAATGCTGTATGTCTAATATAAGTAATTAATTTCTGTCAAGAAACACAGTCTTTTACTGGGTAAGCAAATTAGTGCACTACATTAGTCATCGCTAATTTTAGTTTGACGGGTTATTTTGATTAATGACAGAAAGGCTTGTGTTTTTCCATTTTTATAAGTTATATATTTGAAACGTTTCTCGAAAATTACAGAAAAAATATGGTTTTCATTATTCACCATTTAACTAATTCATTCTGCTTATAATTATTGTGCATTTGGTTGCAGTAAAATACGCTGGTGTTTTGTGGTATTTATATTACTGATGTCATGTATTTTTGTAAGAATTATTATTTTTGTTCATCAATGATGGAGTTTGAAGAAACATTGTTGACTAATGCCTGTTTAATGTTTTAATTCGTTCAGAAATATCCTTTGGGGAGGGTAATTTTGGTGTGATCTTTTTAAGAAGGTTGTTATCACTGATATTCTATATCTTTGTGAATATCTTAATTTAGAAGACAACAGTTTGTATGGGAATTAATTTTTATACGCGTAAGCGGTCAATACTCTTGATTGTAGTTCTATACCAGCATCAAGAAATGGGATTTTGTTATTAACTATACGTTCATATATAAGTAGTTACGGTAATTTCTTTTATCAAAAATGATTTTTAGATTTATGATTTCATCCTTATTTTTATCAAAACAAAAATGTCATCAATTTACCTCATGTAGATTTGTGGTTTCTCAGTTGTTTAAATACTTTGTTTTCAGTGAAAGACATGTAAAAGTTAGAGAAAAAAGGCCTAATGAGTTTCTCATACTGACGCCATTAGTTTGGATGTAGGTTTTGCCATTATCCTCATAAAATTAGGCTTTTGTGGATGAAGTTAGCAATTATGTTGTTTCATTAACTGGGACGTCGATAATAAGATTTTTAACATCGAGCGTAGCTAGTGCACTACCTGTGAGATTGTTTTTAAGATATGACGAAATTTATTTATTGATGCGATGCTGTAACTGGTCTGTATGACGAAATCATGTGACTGAATTTTCTTTATAACTGACATGTACGTGTAGATATTTGGGATATGATAGGTCGCAGAAAAAAATCTGGTATATGGTTGGCCAGGAATATGTGTGTGGGAGGATAATTTTAATTTCGTCATATTTTTTAATTAAAATTCATATTCATAGTAACGGCAATATTAGCCGTTTCTTTACAGTCATTCAATGGCGTTCGATTAAAATTGATATAATCTTTCTCTGAATAATTTTTCTCAGGAAAATAACTTTTTCATGTTCTGTAACTGTTAACGCTGTTTCCAGTACTGATGAGACTTTTCGTCCCGGTCTTTTATTTGAAGATATGTTGACGGTTAACATATTGATTATGCCATTATTTTCTCTTCAAGTTATATTCGCTATCCATTTTATTTGGTTTTATGAAAGGAAAATATTTAACTTATTTTGGAAACATTTTACATCTAGAATCATACACATCATATTCTTCTCACAAAAGTATAATCTCTATAACGCAGTATAATTAAAAGAATCATACACATCATATTCTTCTCACAAAAGTATAATCTATATAACGCAGTATAATTAAAAGAATCATACACATCATATTCTTCTCACAAAAGTATAATCTATATAACGCAGTATAATTAAAAGAACCATACACATCATATTCTTCTCACAAAAGTATAATCTATATAACGCAGTATAATTAAAAGAATCATACACATCATATTCTTCTCACAAAAGTATAATCTATATAACGCAGTATAATTAAAAGACAATAACGATAACAATAAAAACGATAAAAAATGTGAATTGAATCTGTCAAATTAATATCTAAATAATTTGGTTGCAAACATTTAAGCTTAAAAACACACAGTGTGTCTGTTTTTAACGTTTCATTATTAACAGTAACGGATATATATAGAGCCTGCTTCACTTAGAAAATAATGTATACACACTTCATGAAAACAAAAATTTTCTTTTGTAGTTTTATCAAATTGCGATAACACCTTACTGTAGTACGATATTTTCTCGTGAGTTGGCATTGCTCTCATCGCTATAACATCAAATCCTTAAGGATGTTTTGTATCCATACATTGGCAGCCCTTTGACAAGAAATTAAAAATGCATGTGCAGCAATCATACTGGACACTTTAGTCAACATTATCCAAGCAGTAGTTCGCTGTACTAATAAATGTCCCGAAGTTAAAAGGCCACTATTTTGAGCATCTCTTGCAGTTGTAGAGTGCAAAAGCAACGAGTATTAATCTCGTGATGTATTAATAAATTTAATGTTACAAGAGCTATACATGCTTTTCCAATCCTGAACTGTGTATACATTTTATGTAGGTCTCTGCATATTTTAAAATTTGCTCTATAAATAGAACAGTACTAAATATTTTAAAAGTGTTTATATATAAAGTGTACGTTAGGAAAACTGTCGCTATTTTACATTTTTTCGTGTACCAGCAGGAAATGTATATGGAGAGCGTAAAAACGATATACGAAAGAGAAATTAAAAATGGAAGCTCAAAATGGGATACACTGAGAGAAGCTCTAGTGACATCGCCGAACGACATCATTCCAAAGAAAAATGCACGCTGGAAGAAAAACGAGTGGATCACCGAAGAGAACCTTGACCTGATGCAAAAGAGACAGTAATCGACGCCAAGTTATGAAACGGAATACAAAAGACTACACAGGGAAATACGAAGCAAATGAAGACAGGCTAAAGAAAGATGACTCAACGACAAATGCGTCAAAGTAGAAAGACTCAGCACAACAAATAATGGAGACATTAATAAAAAATAAAGAAACAGGGCAAAGGACATGCTCAGTAACATGATATATAAAAGCAAACAATGGCACACTAATATTAGGAAAAGAAAAAATACTTCATAGATAGGACAAGTATATCGGAGAACACGACAAGAGAGAGCAACTAACGATGCACAAAATTACGGATGGACCAGAAATATTAAAAACTGAAGTGGAATCGGCAATGGTCAAATTGAAGAGAGACAAGCAGCGGGATCAGAGGGGATCGTAATAAAGTTGTTGATGTCCCTAGAATGTTCTGCCGTAGAGAGACTGGCATAAATAAAAACGAAATCTTGAACAGCAGGAATACACTGAAGGACCTAAGCAGATCAATCTTCATAAGACTATCTAAGAAGCCAGGTGCAAAGGAATCAGTTTAATGAGCCACATAACTCATCATTTGGATTCTACTGAACAGAGCGCGCAGCAGAATCGACCCAGAGGTAGAACAAGAACAATGTGGATTCGTCAAAAATATCGGAACGAGGAATGCGATATTAATGCTCAGAATGCTATCCTTTATATTTGCTTCATAGACGACGCAAAGGCGTTCGACAAAATACGACACAAAGACCTGATAGAGATGCTCGACAACCACGATATTTTTGGAAAAAAAACGTTAGAATAATAATAAAAAACTATATTGACAGCAAACCGCTTGTATATGGATAAGAAGTGAACTCAGCAGGTATGCAAAAATAGAAAGGGCGTAAGACAACGATGTGTTTTCTCACTGGATCTTTTCAACCTGTACAGTGAAGCAATTATGAGAGAAATAAAAGCTTTGCTGGGGATTTGACATTGGCGGTCACAATCTCAGCAATATCAGATACCCGGATGACACAGTGCTGATAGCAGTCACGAAAAGAAGCTAGCAAAAGAAAGTGAGAAGAAAGGTCTGAGCATAAACTTAAAGAAAACAGAATGTATGATCATCAGCAAAAAGAGTAGCCCAATATGTCAATTACAAGTCGCAGAAACTAAAATAGAACAAGTAAAAAAGTTCAAATTTCTTAGTAGTGTTTAGACAGAGGATGGAAATGTGACACGGAGATCCAAAGACGCATTGGCATGGACAAAGACGCATTCAAGAAGCTAGGTAGAGTACTGAAAGACAGGGAAATTTCATTAGAAACAACAAAAAAAGAGTGCTGAATTGCTATGTTATATCTATCATTCTATATGAAAATGAATGCAGCAGAAATGTGGTATTACAAAAGGATGCTGAGGATGCCATGGACAGAGTACGTGTGCAACTATGATGTATTGGAAAGGATGAAAACGAGACAAAAACTGATAATAATTATCAGGAAGAAACAAACGAGGTTCCTGGGACACGGAATGAGGAAGGAAGACCTGGAGAACGTAATATTCACAGGTCGTATAAACGGAGGGAGAGACAGGGGAAAGCAGTGCGAGACATACTTGCTAGGTCTGAGCAAATGGATGGTGGGGCGAGGCTAAGAAGTGATACCAAGAAGAGACATATTGAGAGCGAACAGAGACAGAGCCAAGTGGAAGTTCATGATTGTCTGTGCTGAAAGAACCCGAGACACGAAGAAGATGTTAGATTTTGATCTTGACGACTACGCAAATATAGTAAGGATCGGTTTGGCTCATCTGTGAAAAGGAAAGAGCACAATGATGCAATTCATTCCGCCAGGACTTTGAAAACGACATGCTGGACTGTTTGGTATGCGCGTCGGAAGCTCTAACACAAACATTTCAATCTAATACAGTGCAGAGGATTCAGAAACATTTATACGAGTTTAACGATGATTGTGAGGATACAGCAACTTGGAAAACTTACTCTGATCAATCTTATGAGAGAACTCCCGTATTTATTGATAAAAATCAAAACCAATATTAAAAACAATTCCTCTATTTAATCAGGTTCATTGCCAGGGAGGTAGCGCTGCTCTGATTCAAGAGGTGGCACTGGAAGACCCTATGTCAGGAAACAGTACTCTGCACAACGCCACACCAGCAGCTGAACCTAGTGATGGCTTTTAGAGAATTTCTGCAACCACATCACCCTATTATCTGACCAACTAATTCCTCAGAGTGCAACTCCCTTGATTATTATATGTGGGACGCAGTCGAGTGAGAAACCAACAAAACTCCATGTAGCGTTAAAGATGAATTGCAGACAAGGATTATGGAAATATTAAACAAGGAAACCGTGCAGAAGAGATGCAAGAGATTCCTAAATCGTCCGAGGGCTATATTTGTAGCCAATAGCGATTTTATTAAATAAATTTACTCTTTAGTATTTCAAAATACTTTTTGTGTAATTTTGGTAAAGGCATCTATTAAAACAAGATGTCAGTGTTATTTTCATTTTTGCGTAATTTAGACGACAATTAATTCATCGCACCCTGTACATATAGTGTGCACATAAGAATCAACGTTTCACATTGACTGTCAGTATCACTCCTCAGTACATTTTTGAAGCCAGAACTCACTAACTTAGTCTAAAGATGACAATGAGTAGTTAAACTGATGCAGTAAATTATTTATAGTATTTATATCCGAACCCATACTTGTTGTCGATATCACAACGATCCGGCCTTTCTCAAATATATTTTCTGGTTAACAATGAATTCTAAATTGAAATCTCTACTTAAACTTCTGGGTAGACTGTTCTCGTTCCACTTATCTATAGACATTATCTCAGTTCTCATTTTATTTAGTTCACTCGTTTTCACTGAGTACAAGTACACACTGACCGAGGCAGGGATAGAACTCAGAACCACCACTATGTCACCGAATTCACAAATAAACACTTTAGCTTTTATACACGAGGACAATTTGCTGCAGTAGCCTTAACCTGGTTGCTTATGTAGGCTATCTAGATCGATATACACCCGAGGAAGTCCAAAAGTCACAATGACTGAAACATTGTGATGAAAAGTCCTAATGGAAAATAGTCCTAATATTAGTCAGTTAAGTGCGATACGTGATACATGCTTGGGCGATCATGTCTTGAAAGAGACATGACTGACTGGACAGAAGTTTTTTCTAGCTGTATGTTGCCATTACTTTCTGTAGTAGACTGGTTTCCAATCAAAGCTATAGAACCCAATCTGTCCTGTTATTTAACCCAGATTTGAAGGGAAGAGACAGGTTAATACCTTTCCCAAGAGTATTAGTGCGTAGGTGAATTCAACGAATTCAACTGAAATTCGAACTCGACTCTCCGATTTCTCGTTCCGAGCCGATATCCACTGCATCACAACGTGCATCCGTATAAAAATTCGATAAATAATGACAACTCCTCTCATTTCAAGAAATTCGAACCAAATGATTCATTGATGATTCTTCTACTTTTCATCTGTGTGTGTGTGTGTGTGCGTGTGTTCATGTATGTTAGACAGAAGTTTTCCATTAATGTAAATTTGATTAAAGATGATAAACAAGGATATTTTTTAAAACTTTTGTTTACGTACACTACTTAATCCAAATATAATCCAACGTATTATTCAAAGTATATAGACAATATTTACATTGAATAGGTTCAGAAATGGCTTCCTTTCTTTCTCTCTTAGTTTAAGTGTTTTAAGTTTTGTTTTTCTCTTCTATACACTCTGGTGGCTATTGTCTGCTGTATAAAAAATATTATCGAAAAAATCAGATGATTTTTCCACATGAACGTGTAAAATTTCAGCTTCATTTTAGGTGCATGTAAACAGTAGAAAATGGTTATTAAAAACTTGAACCTGCTTTAAGTACCAAATCCCCAGGCAATATATCAAGCTAAACTCTCGTACAGTATGCCCTAGAACTTATATGATAATCAATTAATAAGCAATGTAATCAACTCATCCGTATTTCTAAGCATTTTACTTTTGTTTTTAAATACCTATTTAAGGTATTTCTTAGCAGAAAAATATTTCACTAAAAATTTATCTTTTAACACACTCTAAAACAGGCATGTTTTTTGCATATCCATGTCTAAACGAATAACACTAAACCGACAGCAATGAGAACATCAGACTTCCAATATCTCACTGGTGAGTTTATCCTCGGAGTTGTATCGACCGATACGAAAATAGACGCGTATACAATTGAGAAAAGTCAAACTGAACTTAATGAACATCTCTTTTTCAATCCTAGGAAATAAACATTGTGACATTTGAGAAGATCTGGAAATAGAAAGAAAATTCTACGAATATCACAAGTCAAGTGAACGACCAACTTTGGAATAGTTATTCAATGAAAGAAAGCCGTTTTGTCTTTTTGTCCAAACCAGACAGTCGACAGGGAAGCTCACGCGGAGAGCTATCGTAACTTGATGCGTCGGAGCATGTCACCAACGCAACGGATGTGATACCATAAATACATTTTTTAAACAGATGAATTTGTCGGATTTCAGAAGTATTTGCGACAGAAGAAAAAATACATGTAGAAATAAAACGTATTTTCGTGCTGTCATCTATGTATACTTTTCAGAAAATTGTGCTCTAACTTTCAGCATCAAAGCTCTTTATAAATTTTACATTTTTATTTCCTCGAAAGCACATTTAATTGTAAGAACTAAATGTTCAAGCCATACAACTGTGGCGATGTAGGCGTGTTGCGCCAGGAGGAAATGTTATGTTGTTCCTAGAACAAAAAAAGAACATAAATGAAAGAACGGAAATATTTTCCAGATGTAATCACACATATAAATACACACTAGGATCATACAAACATAGATAAAAGAGTTTTAAGATCCTTAAATAGATCCTCTCGGATTTGATAATTTTCTATTTAAAAATTCCTGTCGCGCGTTAGTAAAACTATTTCTGTTTTTTTCTTGCTTTCATCGTAAACTCTAGATGTAAAATACTAATCAACATGGCCTTAAATAATTACCTTCTGAAAATTTCCCATCGGATGATATGACTAAAAACTTCTCTGTACAACGTATATGACTAATACAAAAGTAAAACTGACTACAACATAAAACCATTGTTATTTTTTTATTTATGAAATTTATAAGTTCACTTACAGGATTAAACAGGAGTACACCAATCCCTATAAAATAAATATAAGATAACTAGGCAAGTGAACTGAAGGAGTAAGTGCATGTTATATTTTTAAGGGATTCAATAAGTAAACCAACTACTGAAATTGATTACACAAAGGCGAGAAAAAGATAGAAAATAACAAAAATATATATGAAACTGTAAAACCTCGACTTCAGAAAAGAATATTCGATATAACCTATTAACGACAGAGATAGTTTCTTGATTTACAAGTTCACCTTGTTTCGTGGAAGGTTTTGACACCATAAATTATCCTAGAACAATAAAAGATTTACTGGCTGGTATCAGTCAGTTAAGTGCCAGACGTGATACACGCTTGGGCGATCATGTCTCGAAAGAGACATGACTGACTGGGCTTAAGATTATCCCGCAGTAGGTTGCCATTGCTTTCTGCGGTAGAATGGTTGCCAACCAAGGCTATAGAACCCAATCTGTTCTGTTATTTAGCCCATAACTAGAGGAAAGAGGCGGATTAATACCTTTACCAAGGGTATATGCGCGTAAGTGAATGCAAGGAATTCAGCTGGAATTCGAACTCGACTATCCGATTCCTCGTTCCGAGTCGATATCCACTGTACCACAACGCACATCCACTGGCTGGTATAGGTTGCAAAAATCGAAAAGAAAGAATAGAATTAATATTATATACCACCATGCTCATTTCTATTGTACTATTCACAGCAGTTTTACTCACTGACGAAACCTCTGATGTTTTTCGGAGTACCCGGTAACTCGATATTATGAGCTCAACCGTTTATTAAATTCACAGAGGAAGAATTCTTATTCCTCTTTCTTGAGTAAATTTCATGTTACTTAATATACACCAGTCAAATACACTGTGTCGCTTTGCCTGTTTCTTCCACAAAACCAGAAAACGTGAAATATGCAGAACTATAATAAAGAAATTGATCTTTAAGGAAATCAGTTCCCTAGTAGAGGTTTATCCATTGTTTCTTCTTTGTGTTTCTGGTTCCTTGTAAAGTCTATTGCAACTTTATATTTCTGGTGTCCCGCTTAAACATTGAAATGTTATTTACTATTTTTCTTAATACGAGTCGATAGGTTTGTCTATCGCCCGGTTCACACTTCTTAAGTAGATGTTTGTCCCTTTTTCTTATTTAGGGTTGATTTCAGGTTTCAGACGTCTTTTCATTGTCTTTCAGTCTCAGTGGCCCTTTGGGTTAGTGACAGTATTCCCTTGTTTATGGGGAATCGATTAAATATATATATATATATATATATATAATTATGAATTAAAAGTATATTGTGACACGGAAATTTCTATGTTTCGAGATAAAATCTAGTCAATCAGGCAATGTTGGATGGTGGTTGTGCCAATGATTTACTTATTATGCTCTACAATATTTATTGTATTGAGCACTGTTTATAAAAAGTAATTGCAAGTGAACTCAAAATCGTAAAACCTTGGGTTTTTTTTTTTACCTGGATCAATCAGTAATGAATTAGATCACTCTGGCTATTGGTATAATTCAGTTGAACGTGTGTATTTTGGAAATACGTTTGAAAAAGACGACGTCAGGCACGTTTAGAAAGTTTGAGATTAGCACAGCCAAAACATGAAGAAGGTATAACATCGTATAATAACGACAATTCTGTAATTCAAAACGTTTCGACACAATGGTATAAAGTGTTTGGTTTCACTGTTTTTGTTGACCATCATATTGAAAACGTTTTAAAAAAATAGCAGTAGATTTATAGACAGATGTCATACGGGATAAAAACAACGATAACGAGAATGATCATCTAAAACAAAAAAAAATCATCTAGGCCCACGTTAACGATAAGAAACTTCAAATGGAATTCTTGTATCATATGCTTTTTATTTTCGTATTCATAAAGCTTATATTTTCGCATTCATAAAATGGAGGCATTTGCCTGTGCCTACCTGCTTACATATACTAAGCTCAAATGACTCATCGCAATGTGTTAATTCTATCATTGAATCACAAGGAAAGTTATCGGAAGAGAAAAAGAACATAAATGTTATATTTATTTCAGGCCCCAGTTTTCGATTTTCCTAATGAAGGTATTGAATAATAATGCCTTTCTTTGGGGAAAAATCATAATAGATTATCTGTGTTTGACTTTGCGTGTCTCTTCAAGAAAAATGATTCTATCATTAGAGGCATGGGATTACAAATAAGAGAGGATAAATATTCGATTAGTTGGGTGGAACTGACATTACGATAACAACGTTCGTAATGCTCACGGCGTGCAGTAGGAAAAAAATAACAAAACAAAAAATAAAGATGATGGGTGATGAGAAGCGCTTGGAGACATGGATGGATTCGATAAGTGGGATGCATTGGTGTAAAAAATGCTCCATCAGATAAAATCGTTCGGTTTCAGACTTCAGGTTTTATTCAAATAAATTTTATTGCTTAATAAGTAGTTTTCTTTTACGTACTGTGTATCTTCAGGATATAGATCTCTCCACAGCTTCCTGTTCTTTGTAGCCCTAAAGCAATTTTTGACAATTAGTAACTCTGTCTCTTAGTCATTTCTCTGTCATCGATTCGTTAGGTAGAATACTACCTATTTTCATCCGCCCCTACTTCACTCATTATTTCTCGTGTGTGTTAAGTTTCCCAAACCATCTTTTATTAAAATGTATTCTAGTCAGTGATCAAATTTAAATAGGCAGTTAACTAGAGTAAGATATTTACAACCATATTAAATTACCTATCAAGAAATTATGGAGGAGGAGTTTCCCTGGGTAGTACCTCTAGCCTGGGAAGAGCTAGATTTATTACCGGACACCTGAAATGTCTCCAGAAGTATTGTAAGTGCAGAGGAGGTTAGACTAATTTGATCGTGTACGATGTGGGACTCGTTGTTTAAACTCGGCTTTGCGCCACATCCCATTCAAGTGGTCGATCGGTAATATGAGTTACAGAAATTAATTAAAATATGAGACAATTATTACTGAACATATTGAAAACATTGGATATAACATTGGATATAATCCTAATAAATTGTATGAGATAAATAGAATGTTGGAGAATGTTTTATCGTCGTGCCCTGTGGAAATCCATGTAAGATTAATAGGAGACTAAATTAAGTCTGACATAATAAGTTGAAAGAACACTATTTATTTCAACAGCACAACCGAGAGATACAAAGATTATCATACACACATTTTCTTACTCTCTTTCTTTTTCAACAGAGACAAAGAAAAACGTGAAATATGTTTTATATATAGTGTTTGGCTGCAAGGGTGGAAGGTGAATAACTACGAATCGAACTTCTAGCTCTGACCGGAAAGACATATAAAACTGTATCTCCGATTGCAGTAATATTTTCTTTGTTTCTCTAATAGTTATATTCTAAAGCTTTGACAATATTTACTCCGGCAATTTAAGCCAAGTAGTAGCGGATTAACGATTTCTTTAATTTTATTATTCAGTTCAATATTTGTATAATAAAATTGCTATTAGCAAAACGATGTCGACAAACTTTTCAGGATATGAATTCCAATTTATAACATTTATTTTAGTGGAATATTTACAATAATATACTCGGCGGTGTACTCAAGGGTTGTCTATCATATTGTAAACAAATATACATAATAGTTATTGATATTCATTTTTTTAAGTTTCATTTATAAATCTTCGCCATGGCTTGCAATAAAATCGAAATATTATATATACGCTGATGTCGGAGTGAACGAACCTGTTTTATCATTGCTCAAAGAAAGCGAAGTTTCATTTTAAAAGGGAAGCTTTGATTTTTTTTATTATCCATTTTTCATTTCATAATATATCATAATTTTTGTTATATTATTATGCATTTATAACCTTTAATTATTAAAATAGATGTGTGATTATCTTTTTAAAAAGGCCGTGGTATCCATTCAATTGTTTAACTTTATTTTTTAGTAAGTGTAGCAAGCATAATTTATTAAGCATGTTTCGCTAAGAATTATTATATTAAAAACATTCAATATCCTGTATTTGTTAAATTCCTGATACATTGGCATGAATATTTCTGATCTATTGTGTATTTAAGCCTAATACTTCATTTCATGAACGAGGGCATCACTTGGAAAAATGGAGGAAAAGCATTAAGAGTCTTAATGCTTGTTTATTTCTGACTATACGGAAACATCGATTTCCTTTCCTACCAATTATTATTCAAACATTTTTAAACAACATTTGCCTATAACTTTATTTTTATGTATTAACTTTAAGTAATATTTTTGGTACATGTGTCCAAAGGATAGTGTTTTGCGAATAGTTATTGCGAGAAACTTTTTGTAACTGAGTAATTTAATTTGTTGTTAAGTTAATTTTTGTCTTAGTTGAGTTATATTTCTGTACTTATTTGTTTTGTGAAATTTTGTTATTCTGTGCGTCCTGCTGTGGTGAGATCACAATGGCTAAGTTTTTCCAGCAAAATGTTAAACCCACGGTGCCTAAAACACCGATCTTTTGGACAATTGAAAAGAAGGAGGCGGTTTATTATGACAAAATACCTCAAAAGTACCAATATTTCATTACTCATAATGAACTCGTTACCGTACCGGAGGCACTAAATGTGTTGGCAAGGACAATCTCTCTACTGCCGACCGACATGAAGACGCGAAAGCTCATTGGCATCAGGAGGAAGATAACAGAGGAGACTTTCAAGACCCAAAAATATTGGCGAAGCGCTCCCGTGCCATGTGGGACGTGCTTTTGGCGACAGAAGAGAAGGCTAAGACTGCCTGGTAGCATATTGACAACAAAATATGTTAGGCTGCCGACTGAATACATGGCAATGCAACGTACCCGAATTTGAGTGCAATATGTGCCACTAGATATCACAAGCGGTCATATGGGGACATTTTTTGCCCGGTCTGAGACTGTCAACGAGATGGAGTAGGTAATCAGCAAGGCGGGAGTACGCACAGAATATTTCTGGCTTCAATTGGTCCTGAACCATCAGGAATTTCAGAGAATTCACGATTTCTTAATCTTCCGAGGAAGAAAGTTATTTGTGGCGGTAGAGAGCAGAATATCACACTGCTAGACGTGTGGAGCAGCTGGACACCTGGCCAAAATGTGCCCAACAAAGAATCCGGTGCTGACACCAGAAACATCGGTAGCACGGGAAAAAGTGAAATATGTTGCGGAAAGGGAGAAGCAGCAAACGTGAAACGAATGGATGTAGGTAGTAAGGAGGGGTAAAAAGACGGCTTCCCTTCCTTCTCTGGGAGACAGAGATAGGAAAATGTCACTGTTAAAGAAAACTACAACAAAACGTAACAGCAACATCAAGAAACGGCGGTAGTATCGTCGATGGAGTGCAAAGAACTGCCTCCACAACGCTCTTCTTCGTTGAAACGGAGAAGGGAGGAAGAGGAGAACAACATAAAGAAAAAAAAAAAGAAAGCACATCAAAGCAGGGCGGAAAAGGCTGGTAGAACTAAACAAAATCTTACAGCTCTGCGCAGGGATGGTCCCGGTAATTGTTCACCCCTCCTTATACAAAGGTTTAAAGGGTATCAGGAATAGGTCGTTGGAGAGATTTGAGGATAGGGTTAAGTCTTTCATCGCTATGTCCGTCGACTCGCCCTAGCTAAGGCTAACAAGATGAAGGCAAAGATAGATTCCTTTGGGCGGAGGCTGGTGGAATTCTGTAGAGATAGCTTTAGCTAGTCAGCCTTGGATGTTTTGACTATCAAGCGGTACCAGGGTTGCGTAGTTAGTCATAGTTTAAACAAGATGTCTCACGAAGCTGTGAGCATGGGCGCTGAACTGCGCAGAGAAGAGATCCGTTGAGATGGCGATATATATATTCGAAAGGTCAGGACCACTGACGGTCGTGCTCTGAGGTCGATCGACAGTATGAGTGAGGGGTTTCGGCTGCATTTCCAGAGCCGCTTAAAAAAGAAGCCTGGTCATCGTGATGAGTTTTACAGCAATTTGGCTGACTTTCCTCGGTCTGAAGTAGCTTGATACGAGGGTGACATTACGGAGGGCGAAGTTCACTTGGTATTGAAGAGGGTCGGCAATGTCAAGTCTCTGGGACTTGATTGTCTACATTATGAATTGTACTTGATGCTGTCGCACATCTTTGTACCAATTTTGACGGTGGTGTTTAACAGCTGATTACGCCATGGATCCGCCCCTAACAGGATTTTCAGGGGTGTGATAATTGTTGAAAAAAGTAAAGGGGGAGAGACCCCCATAACTCTACTAAACACAAAGTTAAAATTTTGGCTAAGATCCTGACGGAGCGTTTGCAGTCAGTTGCCGAGATTCTGTTCGGACCAAAGCAGACTTTTGTGAATGGCCGAACAATTCAGAACAACCTGCACTTAATCCGCACGACCCTCGGTGTAAAAGACGACGAGCAAGAGGCGCTGATCAATGTGAATCAGTCCAAGGCATTTGATAGGGTCGACTTTCGGTATTTGGTAGCTGTTCTGCAGGCTGCCGGATGCAAAACCGACTTCTGAAGGTAGATTAGCCTGTTGTATCGCTCTCTCAGTGCTGTGGTACAGGTAAACGGAAAGCGATCGAGCGCATTCATGCTGTCTCAGTCGCTTTGTCAGGGATGCCCGCTTTTGTCCTTAGTTTACGCTTTGGCGCTTGATCCCCTCCTTGGCCGGCTAAAGAACAGGCCGTATAGACCGGCCCTACACGGAATCACAGTCCCTGGTGGAGCTTGAGCCAGGGTTTCTGCGTACGCCGATGATGTATCCATTTTCGTGTCGTCCCTGGATGACATTGAAGTGGTAAATTGCGCTTGAGCGGTACGAAAGAGTGACGGAGGCCAAAATTAACCGCGACAAGTCGACCGGTTTGCTGTTTGGTGCCTGTAAGAGGGTCGCTCTTCCGAATCTCTTCTGTTGGACTTTGGGACCCCTCCGCATTCTTGGAGTGTGGTTCGAGCCAGATCTTCAACTGGAGAAGAATTGGTCGGGGGTAATAACAATGGTCGGAGTGGCGGTCGAGACGGCTTCGATGGCGGTTGTCCGTGATGGGAAGTGCTGAGGCGTGTATTACATACATCTTTCCTTTCATCCTTTACCGGTCGTCGCTGCCCCCACTCTCTAAAAACCGTAGGAAGGGGTTCGAGCGCTTGTTGTTCACCTTCTTGTGAGGGTGAACCTTAATCAAAACCACATTAAAATAAGTTAAAATCTAATTTCTTTAAATATAACGTTATCGTAAAGGTAAAGTATTCAGATGCTAGACATGAATCATGTTTTTGTTATTGTACATTTTGTTCTTATAAAATTGCATCCTTTTTTATTATGTCAATGTAACCACTTGTTTGTACCAATTAATATCATTAAGGAGAAAGGAAGATAAAATAAATTAATTAAGACAGAATTTAGTGGTTGCATTTAAATTGTTGAAGATCTAAATTAACAGGAAACAATAACACAGATAAGAGTTCAACAAACCAAAAGTTTGAGAGAAGAAACCTACAGCACAGAACGGTTCTATTTAGCCATTTCAGCTACAAAATGATGAGACGTTTCCAGCAATCGAATACTGGATTTAAATACATAAAGTTTAGGCACCGTAAAGAAAAGTCCATCAAAACAACGTGAAATAACTTATAGAAAAACTACGTTACGGCAGTGAGAAAGTGATTAAAGATCGAAATTCCATCTCAGTAATTTGTATTTTATCATTAATCTCTAAATACATAGTTGATTTACTAAGTGCCGCTTAGATGTGACACAGGGTTGAAGGTATGGGGGTCATCCAGCGGGGATCGAATTCACTACTCAGCTGTAATGATTTCAGCGAGACTATATTTCCAACCATTACACCTTGCCAAGGTAGCAATTTGATTTACTAAGCGCCGCTTAAATGTGGCACAAGGCCGAAGGTCTGGGGTAAATAGTAAGAATCGAACTCAGTACTCAGTTCTAGCAAAACAAGCCTGCTAAGCATTACACCACGCCGAGGTGCCCAAAGTAATCTCTAAATACATAGCAGATGCACTAGACCCAATATAGCAGCAATATTTAAAGCATGCGCAAATGTTATACTTATAAATATGTAAGATTCTATATATGCACTAATTGACACGGCAAATATCGAACCTATTTTTATTTTTAGCGTTACGCATCTTTGCCGAGGTCAAATCGTTCTTCTACGATTGAGTACCATGGGGGACGCTAGTGTTGATTATTCTGTTGCCGTTTTATTTGTTTCCAAATAACTAAGATGTTCTAACTTTTGTTGTTTTAGCCACACGTTATCTTACCCTTTTCTTTGGTGTTTACGTGTTACAAACATGAATAAGATTTTCAGCTAGCCATGGAAGTATAAAATGCCCATGCCATCAAAGGAAATTACCGTCTACTTCAGGATTGCATGCACCATAAGGTATAAAACCACCGGTATTGGTCGGTCAACAGAATACAGGAATATATATAACAAAAATTGCAATACAGAAAACAAATCAACCCCTCCAAAAGTATTTTAAATATTAGAAAGTTCAAGAAATTCAAGTTGTAGCAATGTTAAAATATTATTAATTAATTATTATTAATTATTAATTAAAATATTATAACAATTAAGAGAATAAAAAAGCGGATATGCCAGAAATTGTTAAAAAATCAATGACTAAAAAAACCATGAAAGTTTTAGAATATTCAAGAACTAATAAAGCGTGAAAAAATATTTTGTTCACATATACAGAATAGTGTTAACTTCTATTACAAACGTTAATCTATGGATGGAGATTATATATATATATATATATATATATATATATATATGCAAGTTCCATTAAAAATGACAAGTTCATGTAGGCTAACGTTTTTACATAGTTTTCATGTGTTTTTATATATGTATATGTATATATGTAAAGGCAAAAAAGAAAAAATATATTAGACGACGCATTTTGTCCTGTGATGGGCTTTATCAAGGCAAAATTAAGGATTCATTTTGCAGCAATTATTTATGAAAGAAAGTAAAAAAAATTAAAATATGAGAGACGCTCATAAATCCTTATCCGGTTAACTGAAAAGTCGGAGTTAATTATGGAGGATGCTAAGTGACATAATTAAATCTCTAACAAACGAAATTGAGTAAATTATGTTGTTGAAATGTTTCCATGTAAATAATATTTAAATTATTTTGGTATTGGATAAATTTATGTATTATTTAAATAAGAAAAGACTATGAATTTAACCGTTTGGCTTGAGAAAAAACATATTTGAATAACCCGATACGAAGATTTAAATTTTGATAAAATTTTTAAAAGCACTCTCGTGAATTTTCCGTTTAAATAAGTTACTCTAGTAGTAATTGTAGCATTCTTTGACTTATAGTTGTGGTTGAATTTATTTCTATGTATTAGTTATTCATTTAAAAGATTGTTGCGTATAAGATCCTTCGTGTTCATAGATACGTTCTTTTTCCTAATGTATTGCAAAGAGCACTTGTGATACACACACACACACACACACACACACACACACACACACATATATATATATAAATAAATATATATATATATATTTAAATCAGATACTTTAATCCAAGTGAAAAGAGCAGGAAGGTAAATTCCAAAAACCCGATCGTAATTAATATTAAAAGTTTCATTTTAATATTAAAAAATGATACAGGAAGAGAGCTCCATGTAATAAAATATTACAGATTAATAATTAAAAAAGGATTAATTCAATGATAGCGGCTTCAGAATTATTATTGTTATAATTTGATATTGTTAAATTGGATATTTTCGGAAGGATAGTAGATGTTAAGACAGTATTATTATGTTTTATATTTTACGCATATTTTGTTTTTATTTTAGTGGTGCTTTACTGTATCTTTAAGGTTGATTATAAAAGACTTCAAATGATTATCACCAGCTTCTGCAGCTAATATGACATCGTATTTTCTCCATGTTATTGTGTGTTCGTGGTAATGGACGATATTCCAAGTCTCGTTCAAAGTTACATTATTAATTCCGGGAAGGTAATTTAAGAGAAAGAAAATGTCGGTTAAAATGTAATGAAAAATCCCAAAGACAATGAAGTTATTCGTAAAAGAAACGGATGGGTTCGATAATAAAATTTTCGTCTCATCAATTCTAAGACCGTAAATGAAAAAGAGCTTAATAAAATAAATTAATTACTTTTTATTTGCTTTAGCTTTCACGTATCTTGCTTTTACACTTCAAGGATGATGACGGTTTAAGCAAATCAAATATTAATTGCTTCCTATTTTTATACTGAGTATTAGCCTTGTTTTTTGTAAGATGTTTCGATATTTAACAATGACTATCTTATAATAGTGCTCGCTCAAAAGTAATATACAGTATGATACCGGAACTGATTTTGCACGAACGATCAAAGAAGCCGTGTTCATCTGTTGACCCTTGGACATCGAATAGAGAAACACGTTACCTTACACTTGTCTCCTGTTTTGCAAGCACGGGAAAGAAAATATTAAACAATACATATATAAACAACACTTGATAGAAGAACTTGAGCGGTTTCTCATACACTAAACACAGAAAATGTAGGATAACTGTTTCGGAGAAAATCTCTGAAAGTTGCATCAACACTCTAATCAAGAGGAATTGACGATCTCAGGCGCTGAGTTAAATTTAATGTTAAGTAATGAATGACTGATTTTTTTTTTGTTTTCTGTTTGCACTTATTTCATTACATATTTTGTAATTTGTTAAAATTGATCGCTCTCTTCCTCATGCTTTGATATTATCACTAGCTTCCTCATAATTCTCGTGCATATATAAATACCAACCACTAAAACAGCCACGTTATAGCAAACTAATACCAGTCCAAAGCTAAATGCCTTTATCTCTAAAGCTATTACAAATTCTTCTGGCACCAAGTTTTCCAATATTTTCCACATTTTTCTTTTTAGAAGTTTCATCAAGTTGACTTGCCTCATTTTCTAACTGACGCCATTTTTCTTTGTTCAAAGATAGCAAGAAAAGAAATAAATTGAAATCCTTTCCGACCCCCGGCGTCCAGCCATTTTTATTCTTCTCATTACTTCACTCGGCTTTTCGCATTTTGTCAATTTACTTACGCAACTAAGATTTGACATGGCGACAGCTTCTCTATTAAAATGTCCATACAGGAGGCATCAGCAACAAACCTCTTTACAATGAGAAATGTCTTTTGCTTCTCAATTCAGATGTCATGTCCACCAGGAAATCCTGAGCCAAGTCCTCTCAAACGAATCAATCGTATAGTCGTTCATTCTTTGTATTTTTCTTTATATTTATTCGATTTACGCTCTATTATTTTTTGCTCTTTTCACTGCTTCTTTTTTCTTGTCTTTATTTATTTATTACCACAGTTTTCATTTATTTTTTATCCTCCTTTCTTTTCTCGTCTCCATGATATTTTCATTCTACTTTTGCTTAACCCTCTGCTTCTTTCATTCAACATTTCTTAACTCCTATCACTTTCTTTGCAAACTCCCCTTTTTCATGTGTATTGTTCGTCTTTCTATTAATCCCTTGACAAATACTCACAATCATTCTATTTTTCAGATCCTTTATTCTTCGCTTTTAGTCATTATTCTTTCGACGTTTTCTTTCGTTACTTTTCTCGCTATTTTTCTTATTTCCATTTTTTCTTTAAAATAGTCTTTTCTTTCCTTTTACCATCTCTTTCACAATATTATCTTCAAATTCACTTTACTGATTTTTTCTATGATTTATTGTTTCCGTAAATTTACCGATTTCTTGTCATCCCCATCAGTTTTCTGTCAGTTAATTTTTTACAAGAATTCAGTATTTACTCAGCTCAGTAAACTACAAGGCTAAATAAAGGGTAAGGGAGGTACGATGATTAGATTGCGCCATATCTCCGCATAGGGTCGGATTGGCTGCCTATAAAAACAGAATTTGAATTACGAGCTTCGAAACACGATCTCTGGTGTAAGCTAGCTCATAATTTCAAAATGGGAGTTGTTCCTCTTCAGAAATTATTTATACTCTCAATATTCGATAATAATTACTTTGCTTTTTATAACATTTTCGCTCGAACTTTTGCTTTCACGGAAATAAACAAATGCTACTATAATTAAAAGAAAAAAACAATTCACTAAGACAAAAATGTTGAGAAGTTGATTTAATCGCTAGATCATCTACAGTAAGATTTTCTAGGATCTTATAACGTTCTACCATTGCTGGTAGGTCTTCTCTTACCATCATGTGGGATATTATACAAAAAAGCATCTTCAAATTTACAATTCCCAGCCTCTCTCTTAAACATAAACGTAGTTCGATGAATTCCTATATGACTAAACACGTCGCACAAAAAAAATTCTACTGTCATAAATCTTTTCCCTCAAATTGTTCTTGATATAAAGATTGTATCCTCATTCCATACTGTCGTTGTGAAAAAATACCAAACAATGATTTAAAAGAAAAAAAAAGTTGATATCGGCCAATTCATTCAGAAAAAAAAATTCTTACAAAGAAAAAAAAAATCATCTCATAACGCACACATAAAATATTAATAACATTCCATCATATATTTCCGACCTATGCATCATCATTTATCCATCACACCCAGATGGTGCATAGGGCAGCAACTTTTTGTTGCTGTTTCTGTAACAAACTGTTTTTACGAGGCAGGGTGGTTCGGCCTGCACCCAACCCCCAAACCTTGAGGACCGGTGGACCATTATTGGTCCTTACGTTTAAGCAATTGGTATTCCAAATGGTCACCCATTAAGTACTGACCAGGCTCGATGTTGCTTAACGTCACTGGTTGGACGGGAACCGGTGTATTAAACACGATATAGCCGTAGACGACCTATGCAAAGTATTTCTTAAAATTATTTACAATTTAACTAAAAGAAATCAAAAGACTAATCTTAAAAAAAAACTAATCTTAAAAAAAAACTAATCTAAAAAAAAAACTAAAAATAATGAATTACAACCCCGCAAAGAACTTTGTAACAAAGTCGGCAATTTCTTATTTACAACAATAAACAAAACAACTAAACAACAACAAAATCTCAACACCTTATTCACTAATAGGAAAATGGAAATATATTGGAAGAACAGATCTACTATAGAATTTATCGGATATAAAGATATCCAATATTGATCTGAAAAATCTAAGATTCGGTTTGAAATTCGCTACCAATTATTTTATGAAATATTGAAATCTACATTACCTACTGTGAGTGTGACAAGTGATTGGTAATAGAAATAAGAATTCATGTTATAAAAAGTAATTCACTACTCAACGATACCAAAACATATGAAAAATAAATGAAATGAAATTATTTGCTGAAATACAAATATTTCAGCAGGCGATTTAGAAAGAAATTAAAATTTTAAAACATCATTGTATAGACTAGTAAAATATTACCCTAGAATACCCAAATTTTACAGTCTCCCAAAACACCACGAAACAAATAATGCGTTCCATTATTTCAGTTATAGACAACCCTCCCTCTATAAACTGACGAAAGTTATAGCAAACATTTTAACCCCTCTCCTTGGTACAGTTAGTCATCCCATATAAGAAATTTAGATAACCTAGTTAAAAATATAAGTGAAACAAATATGACTGGCAAACTCTTCATCAATCTAGATATAAAATCATTTTACACGAACGTCCAAGTTGAAAAACGCTTGAATATTTTTAAAAAAGCATCTAATTCAATCAAGTCTAAACCTCTCTTTACTAATAGTAAAAGTCTGCCGTCTCATCCCCTATCAATGCCTTTTTACATTTATATAAAAAAAATTGGATTACAAATGAAGTGAAGTTTTTTTTAAATCATTTCACCCCAAGCACGGCATTTCACTGCCACTATTGCGCAGGGGGTTACATAGGGGAAAGTGATGAGAAAGAGTGGTTAGATATAGGAAATGTCAGAAGGATTGTGAGAGACGGGTAAGGATACCGAGGATGAGGGTTGGGTAGATGCGAAGAGTGTTTGAGAGAATGGATGTGAGGTAGTGTGTTAGGAGGTGTCTATTGACATTACATTTAATCTCCTGGAGATTGTAGCTGTCGGGAAGCAAGTATGTGGAAGGTAATTCCACAGGCGGGAAGTGCGAGAAAAGAAGCTACGGAGTAGAAATTGCGGCTACATTTTGTCGGTTTCACTGTAAAAAGGTGGGACGTAGTTGCTAATCTAGTATCTTGTGCAAATTCGTATCTAATAGGCACCAATGATCTAGCTTAATCGGAGCAGAAGCCGTGAAAGTACTTATAGAAGAGGCACAGGGAAGCCACGTCACGCCAGTGAGTGAGTGACTGCAGCCGGTCAGCCAAGTCGGTATCGATCACATTACAGGTTCTCCGTTGTATTTTGTCAAGAACCCCGAGGAGAATAGCAGGGGCAGCCGACCAGTTGTGGCAACAGTATTCAATACACGGCGGATGGTAGATTTATATATGTGCAGGATAGATTCAGACAGGAAAAACTTCCGGGCCCTATCTTTTTATAATTTCTCCAATCTGATATTTCCTAAAATATTTTACTGAAACAATATTGAAGTTCAATTAATATACCACTGTGATGCTGGTTTACCATGATTTTGAAGATAAAATAAACGAAATCAAGTATACAAGAAAATTTATATATTAACTGATAATAAAAAATAACTTACCTAAATATCATGTTACGCCGCGTTAACAGTAACTTAAAAGTTACTGCCCACCAAAAATCAATAAGCTAAAACGATCTCATAGATTTATCTTCCTATTATAACAAGAAAATAAAATTCGGAATAATCATTGGTTTCTACATAAGAACACTCAGAATTTACAGTCATCTCTATTTGTATAAACAGGAGAAAATACATTCAAGCACCTCCAAACAATATTTCATATTCAATATTTAATAATTGTCACGAGTAATACACAAAAAAAACCTCGAGGTATTTGCATACAAGTTTATCCAACGCATGTTAAATGCATTAGTTATCATCGTAATAGGACTGATTACAGATTTTTATATAAAAATCTAATCGTTACATCATACGCAGTAAATTTACATCCAAATTATTACAGCCTTTCACAAGTTTTTGCAGATCTTCTATTATCACAATGTGAGATGGTTTAATAAAACATGTTATGGAAACAAAAATAATCGAAATGAAATAGGATAGATTATAAACTTAAAAAACAAACACACACACCTACAAAAATCAACTTTAAAATTTAAAATTGCAATCGTCTCTATTTCGTGCGAATGCGTAGTCACATCAGCATAAACTTAGTCCGACACGCGTTACACGAAAATATTTTTCTACTTTTGCTGTGTGTGTGTATATATATATACTAGCAGTATAGCCCGGCGTGTAATGAAAGCTTTAAAACTAATCTATGGTCCTGGAGCTCAGACTCAGCGTAAAGAATATTTGTGTGAAGTTTGGTGAGAATCGGATAAAAATTGTGGATTTGTATAAAAGACATACAGACAGATAAACACACACACACACACACACACACACACACACAAACAAACATCTTGACTATATATATATATATATATATATATATATATATATATATATATATACTATCGATTTTCTGCACTATTGCAAGAACTGCAACATTGAAACTTTTGAATATCGTTTCTTATGTCTTTGTCTATGAGTGTATCAAATTTGATTAAAATCGGACCACTCCTTCTTTAACCCGATTTTTCCCATTATCGATTTTCGATATTTATCGGGGATACCTGGACACAAAACCTAGGTAAGAACACTCACTGATGCTTAGAATACAACTGTAAATTTTCAAGAAAATCGGTTCAGCGGTTTCAGAGTCTATAGGTAACGGACACAGACACACACACAGACAAAGTTCCATCTATAAGTAAGTTTATATATATATATATATATATATATATATATATATGTGTGTGTGTGTGTGTGTGTGTGTGTGAAATGTGTATGTATATAATTATAAATATCTATATATATATATATCCAATTTGTTATATATATTATATTATTTATATATTATATATGCGCGGTACTTATTTGAAAGCGCTCAACATCAGTGATAGAGCTGACATAAAAAGAGAACAGCTGATACCATAATCCTATCAACTATTCTGTAGTTCAAACTACCACCATAATAATTGCATTTATTGTTATTATCATTACACCTCCATTACTAATCACTAATACCAATTTACAATAACTATTTGCTAACACAACTGTTATTATCATCAAATATTACTATCTCCGTTTTAGTCCGCAATCATCATTAACGTAAATTACTCATCTCTGCCATAGTAAAATTAATACCACCACACATAGATACTAACAAGCATTACAAATCAGAATTTCAACCATTTGAATATGCACAACCACAAAAAACAAGCTAATAACCGACTTTAAAATAAAAAATAACAAAACAGCCTTAAATAAAATAATAGCAATTTTTACCTATCATCGTTTCACACAGACCCCATCATACGCACATATGTACGTACGAGAAATCGATAACTGTCCGCGCGTTGACATTCGAATACACCAACCGAATGCGTATGTATGTACCCAACGGCACACATATTCATATATATGCCGAGCCTCGCACGATTCGCATATATGTTTATGTAAGCCCCAGTTGACGGACACGCGTGAGTGTGCGTCTTTGCGCACACCAACGGGTACACAAATGTGTATACATGTCTGCGTCTGTCATGACGACAAATTTTCCCCCCCACTTCTACAAAAATACACGAATATACGCAGCCTTACATATAGACAATATTTAAAAAAATTAATCAGTTTGTCTCACGATCATGTTACAATTCACACCCATCTATATGAATATATATACATGTATAGTAAAGTTTGTAATTTGCTTAAAGCATTGTGTATATTAGGTATATGGTTAGGTCTTGAAGGCTGTCACAATGCGTTTAATAAAATAAAGGAAGGTAAAGAAGGTTTTGGGTATTTCCTATTTATTATACATTAATATTTCGAGATCAAAATCTCATCTTCAGAATGGCAGAGGAGCGTGTGTCCAAGGCAAGGACTCACACGGACAGACACACGCTCCTCTGTCATTCTGAAGATGAGATTTTGATCTCGAAATATTAATGTATAATAAATAGGAAATACCCAAAACCTTCTTTACCTTCCTTTATTTTATTAAACGCATTGTGACAGCCTTCAAGACCTAACCATATATATATATATATATATATATATATATATATATGGGGATAGAATGGGATGGTTGGAGTAATCATTTTTGTAGGTTGGGACTTCATCATATTTTGGTAGGGTTTAAATGCATTGTTCGAAAAATTTAAACTAATATCTAAGAAGTTGACTATTTTTAAATTGGAGTAAATTTCTATTTTGCATCGAAAATTGCGTGTGTGTATAAAACCAATAACTCTCAACCTCTTCCTTTACCTCTGAGCTAAGAATTTTTCCTCATTCTCTATTTAGAAAGGGTTGAATGATGCATGTCTTAAATGACATGTTGAAAATAGCTATTTTCCTCGCTAAGTTTTATCGCAATTTTCAAACAAAATGTTATGTACTTGGATCAAAATTGTTAATAAAATGTCTAAATTTAGTGTTGCGTTGTTGCTTTCAAATATTTTCGCCCCCCTTTTTTGGACTCAGTGAAATCTTTCTTGGTCTTGTATTATAGTAGACCAAAATGAGAAATTCTTCTTAGCAAAATTGTTCTCGACTTTTAAGCGGTTAACAAATCATTTTCCGAGATTGCCATACTTGGTACACACTTTGGGCGATCATGTCTCGAAGGATACATGAATGACTAGGCAGTAAATTCTCTCGCGATAATTTGCCTTTGCTTACTGCGGTAGGGAAGAAACGGATTAATTATTTTCCCAAGGGTATTTGTGCTTAAGTGAGTGCAAGGAATTTATCTGGAATTCGAACTAGGCTCTCCGATTTGTCGTTCCGAGTCGATATCCATTGCACCACACCGCACATTTCCCGAAATACGATACATAAAAGCAGTACAGTGTATCTGGTAAACTTCCGAAAGGAACATAATACTCCCTCGATTTCCTGTGTGCTGCTTCTATCCGTTTTATGTTAACACTGGTCATCTGTTCAGAAACACAACGTTCTATGCGACTCTTATTCAATATAAAGACTAAAGTTATTCTAACACGTATTCGATGCGATTAGGTCTTTAATGTCACTATGGGCCTCTCTTTCTTCCACTTGCATTTGTAGAAAAATTTTGTTGATAACTTAAGTCCTTAAAGAAAGATAGCAGGTAACAATCGAGTAATTCAAAACAGCTGTCGTTTTGATAACTTTACAAATAGCATTTAAAACTAATCTTCTTTCAAATGCATCAAAACTACTTCTCTAAATATACATCCACTGGTGAAAAATTTCAAAAAAATAAAGAAAAATAACAAACCTACCGATTGACTGCTGTGAATGATCAAATTGGCTAGAAAACTCATACAACGAGCCATTCTTCAAAAAAGTTGAAAACCTATCTTTTTTTTTAAATCGACAGACAATCTTAACATAAAATACGCAGATGGCAATCCAAAATAAACAGTTAATATGAAAACTAAAAGAAATGACTGTGACAAAATGTTAACTTGTCGGCAAAAGATACAGCAGGTGGAGAAGTTTAATTATTTTGGTAGTGTAGAAACAAGGAAACTACAAAATCTCCTACAGAAGATAGCGGTGGAGAGTGACAAAAAAGGACTACAAATAATCTTTAAGAGAACTGAATGCGTGGTCATCAGCAAAAGGTACAACCCAAAATACCAAATACAGGTGGGAGATACCAGAATCAAGCAAGTACAAAAATTTAAATACCTAGGAAGATGGAAAGTGCGACACAGAGATCCAAAGGCGAATTGGCATGGCAAATGACGCGTTCCAGAAGTTGAGTAAAGTATTAAGACACGGGAAACTTTCACTAGAAACAAAGAAAAGAGTGCTGGACTGCTGCGTCAATACAGCAGTGAATGCTGGACAATATCTTCGAAAATGAGGACGAAACTGGAAGCCGCAGAAATGTGGTTCTACAGAAGGATGCTGCGGATATTGTGGACCGAGCATGCAAGCAAGGATGAGGTGTTGGAAAGAATGGCAACCAAAAGGAAATTAATACTAAGCATCAGGAAGAGACAACTGAAGTTCCTAGGACACACAATGAGGAAGGAGAGCCTAGAGAATCTGATACTGACAGGCCAAATAGAAGGAAAGAGAGATAGAGGAAGGCAGCGGATAACATATTTGCAGGGCCTGATCAGGTGAATGTCGGAACGGGGGTTGCTTGGAGTAACAGGAGCAAACATACTAAGAGCCACAAGGGATAGGGAGACGTGGAGAACCATGATCGCCTACGTCCTGAAGTGACAGGGCACATAGAAGAAGAAGAAGAAGAAGTGTAGAAACAGACGTCATAAAAATGTCAAAATTTAGAAAGTACATCTGAATATCAAATGCGTTCTAGAATTATTAAGAAACAACAAGTAGTCAGTATATATATATATATATATATATATATATATATATTGCCAAAATGCTAAGTAGAATCAATGTCTTATATGGCAAGAAATTTAAAGAATACACTTGAATTGAAAAAAAGATGTACTTCTCTAGATAAATATTAAAAATTACATGGAATGAATGTTAGTAACGTAAAAGAAAAATGAAAACAAAAAAATTTAAGTTTGTTAAGTTGTTTTTGTTTAGCACCATATCAATACATTTTTTGGTTATTTAATGTTAAAATATAAATAAGAAACTCAGACATTATAATTAATCTAAGATAATGACAATTTTACATGATTAAATTAGAATTGTACTTTTTTCATAAAATATCTTACACAATCAAGCAAAGAGAAAAACGTGTTTCTCCTAAGAAGAAATGACATTCATCAGAGAAAATTGTCATTTTTTTTTTATGTGTACCAAGTTTTTCCATTTTACTATAAAATACATTGATTGTTCCAGGTTTTCCTCAAAACCTGTAGTCATAGGCCTTGCTGTCGAATGTAGTTTATTATCATAGTCAGTACGAACGTTCAGTGAAAAAGGAGCATTTGAAATATTTCGAACACGTAATAAAGACAGATAGCTGGAACGCAAGAAAAGCAAAGGAGAAACAGAGCGTAATCTACTTAACGAATGTGTGTAAACGAAAAGCAGAACGAGAAAAAAGACGTGAAGTAAAGCGTAAAAAGACCATAGAGTAACAAAAATGAAGAATTTTTGTAGTTCCCTGGCGATTCATGTCTTTAAAGCACAGTAAAAATGAAAGTATAGATCAATATCTGTATAAGTCCCAAAATAAGGTACAATAATGCTATAACGTCACATTAAAATCATTGTGATGCAATAGATTATCTCCCGCTTCTCACAATTATTAACCAATACAGCGAGAATTGTAATTAGGTAATGTTAAAGAGTCAGATGTTTTTTTTATATCGTGTCTTGTTTCCGTACCTGTTCAGTCTAGGTCAAACCTAGTGATCGTGCTGGTCAAGCAATTGTCAAA
The DNA here is from genome assembly GCA_037127315.1 of Ascarosepion bandense. NCBI lineage: Eukaryota > Metazoa > Mollusca > Cephalopoda > Sepiida > Sepiidae > Ascarosepion > Ascarosepion bandense. The sequence goes on from JBBBDQ010002045.1 coordinate 313,172, forward strand.
CATCTTGTAGAGAATATTGAATAGGTGAGACAGACATTATTCTACAGGAATTGCATGTTACATTCCTCTTGCGCAAATAACAGTAGAATATATTGCATAATATTATTGACATGCACAAACAGAAAAGGCGAGCAAAAGATGTAAATTATAGCAACCTACTACTTGATACCAGGGGTTGGTCCTATGGGTTGAGGGAAAATACTTTGTAATATACGGATAACCATATTGTTTGGTCTCATCACTGAATACTGCAGGAATCCATTAGATTTTCAAGGTAGCACACAGGATAGTTTAGATGACGTGCATGACTGTGCTTAGGAAGAGACAACTGTGACCATAACGATTTTCAAAGGTTCATGCTAATACTCCTTGGACTAAATTTACTATTCGGTGTTGCGATCTGTCTCAGTCTCTTATATGATGGGTGAATTCTAATAATTGGCTGTCTAGAAACGAATCTACGACTTTAGGAATGTTCCTTTGACAACTGATGCCAACATCGAAGTATGACTAACGTGTCCTGTCCTTGTGATGCGAGATTGTCATTTAGTGGGAATTAGAACGATTCGCTGAAATGACAATCTAGCCTCACAAAGGATCACAGTCCGGCACATACCCAAATTGACTAAAGAAGCACATGTACATCTCCATAACATGACACTGCTTTGTATTAGGCACTTAAACCAAACTGTAACAATAGCAGAATGTTTCATCGCTTAAAGCTCAGACACAGACAATGCACTATGTTAAATATTACTATATTCAAGATGGCCGAAGATTGATTATTATTACAATGTCGGCTATTTCTCCTACCATGAAAATACTCTTCACAATTCAAAATTGACATCTTCCTTCAGCATGATGCAGCCTACTGTCAATATTTATAACGTTTTTTTTTTCATTTCGAGATTATATACCCTGATGATAAAATCAAATGTTTGGATAACATACAAATATTTTTTATAACTTGCTCTTTGATGTTTTTAGTTTTCTCTGGAGATCTTAAATGAGATGTTCATATAATAGAAATTACTTAGACATGTTTCATTCTCTTGTATTTTTTAATATGCTCTGGTCAGTACATTCTTTCGATCTTACTAGCATTGTTAGTATGTCTGAAATGAGAACTATTTTTATATATATTATTCTTACTGGATTTTAATTTTTGTTATTTTGTCATTAGTTTTCGACTATTGCGTTATTCAGATTTCCTCAGACTTCTCTTAAGTCAAACCATGTTGGTATTTTTTAACTGAAAGCTATTACGAATCTTTGTTCCTTAGAGCTTAGAATACATAGCTAATGTTTCCCCTATTAATTGGTGGAAACTCTTAGCTAAGAATTTTGACGATTTTTCTATTAAACTTTCTTTTTGGTTTTAGATTACCGGCTGCAACATGTTCAGGCTCAGAAATGTAGAAATTAAAGCAACAAAAGTTAAGAACTTATTCTTTTTATATATTTAGTGTATTTCTTTAGCGTGTAGAAACTCATTGTTTTTCACAGTTTCATGTCTCATGGCATTACCCGTCATGATTTTTTTCTCTTTGCAGTACCTTTCTCTCCGTCCATTTGCACAAAAATTTTCGCATAAACTCACTTTCCTCTTGATTTCGATATGCCTTCTGAATTATTAATTTTCCAAATAAACCTTCTCATTACGCTTAAAATATTTTGCTCTCTTCATTGATACGTCGAAAATACGATGTATCCTCACACACGATGAATTAATTAAATTATAGAAATTGAAAAATATATTTTCCAATAAGCTATTGTTTACATATGATTACTGTTTAGCATAATATAAACAGAATGCAATTCTTACTTTTATTGTTCAGTTATGTTAACGAATTAGAAATTGAGTTATTAAAAAAAAGAAAAAAGGTGTGTATAGCATTCAACATTCAATTGTTGATAGTGCGTTCTTATTCAATATGCATGTGGGCATGGTTGCACAATGTTTCCCACGAGGAAGAGTAACAAGAACTGTTGATGAATATAATGTAGTTAAAAAGAACTACAGAAAATTTTGCCCAAGGCGTCGAGACAAGAACTGCTATACTGATGATTGGAATGCTGTTAAAACGAACTAGAGTAATTTTTCTACAAGGTGTCATAATAAGAACTGCTATACAGATGCTTAGAATTCTGTTAAAATATTTTTGTACATGTATTTTACCCAAAGTGACGGGAAAAAAACACCTATATTAATGATAAGATACTGTTAAAATGAACTACAATTTTACAGAAGCTGGTCTTGTTGATTACTCTCCGACAATCGTTTGTTATGTTAGGGTTACCAGCTATATATGAGCAACGTTAGTGCTATCTCTCGTCTATAAAGATAGTTAGCCAAATATTGAAAATATAGAGGTCCATGAGAATTCTGACAAACAAAAATTAAGAATTTACTTTGTAAAAAGAAAACAAGTGTCGAAATGTGCTCCATGTTTTTTCTCCGGAAATGTGTTCCAGATTTTTTTTCTCCGATGCTGAAATGGAAAGCTTGTGAATGGTATAAAATCTGTCTTTATTCACAAGTCTTGAACGTCTAAGAGGACAGAGTTGGGCACCTCGGCGTGGTGTAATGCTTCGCAAGCTTGTCTTGCTAGAACCTATTACAACTTAGTGATTTCGATCCTCACTGGGTACCTCATAGTTTCGGCGTTGTACCACATCTAAGAGGCGCTTAGAAAATTGACACGAGAACGGAGTTTTTTTTAAACCAGGTAAGCATATTCTTCTATCTCAAAACTGATTGGTCATTTAGAGGTACATATTCAGCCGAATTCGATGTATACGAACTTAGGAAGACGCTGTACCTACCTAATCTGCTGTATTTTAGATACCTCTTAATGTGATTATTTGATCGTTAACAACAAACCTGCAAAAGATCAAAGTACTCTATGTTGCAACAGAAATGATATGCTAACAAATATAATGTTCAGATGGATATAGCAGACTTTAACAAAGTTAACAAATTGAAATCCAAAGAACACTCAGGAAATGACAGCTGAAATTTCTAGGACACATGATGAGAAAAGAGAGCTTGTAAAATTTGTTACTGACAGGACAGATTGAAAATCAAGAGGGATCAGAGGCAAACAAAGCATTACCTAACTGATGTGCTTGAGTAAATGAATGGCAGAACAAAGTTTAGGATAGGTAACTAAAAGTAAAAGAAATTATGACAAGCTACAAAGCGCAGGAAATCGTGGAAAGCAAACATGCTGAATGAACCCGACATATAGAAGAATACATTTTATTCTCGGGATGGCTATATTTCATACTAATACTCAGATATCCCAGTTCGTTGTTTTTTAATTTACTCAATGGTAATTTAACAAACATAAAATTTCAAACGTCATTTCGTATTTTAATTAAACTTTATTTCATCTATGATATATAAAATGTGCGATGAATAAGTTGTCGGCTAACTTACACAAAAATTGAAATAAAACATTTCATTTTAACAGATATAATTGTCAAAATTACACAAACATATCTTGAAACACTAAACAGTAAACTTATTCAAATAAATCACTATTGGCTGTAACTACAGACTCCAGACGACGTCGGAATATGTTGAAACTCTTGAACCGTATCATTGTTTAAGTTAATGAATGCTGCCATAATCCTTGCCTTCAGTTCATTTTAAGTGTTGGAAAAAGTTTTGTTGGCCTCTCACTCAACCGTACCCTACACATAATAAGCAACGGAATTGCAGTCTGTGGAGTTAGGTGCACAGATGTACCTTCGACGTGGTCGAAGAAATTGTCTGATACCAATGAGCTGCTGTAAGTTTAACAAATTAGTTTCAATTCCCTCTGCTTTCTGAAAATCAAAGTTCACTTTCTATACGCTGAAAGGTACTACTACTTAGGTCAGAATTTGGATTTGATTCTTTTTTTTTCTATAGATATCTATTCAATATTTATGAAAAAGATTAAATATTCTGGTTCGAGATTTGAAATATTTGAAGCCATTTCAAGGTTAAATTTAAATATTTATCCATTAATATAAGCTGGTGTTTAGTAATATCTCTTATGATAAAAATCTAGAAGACGTCCTTTTCGCACTTAAAGCGAAGAGATCAAAACAAATATAATATAGCTGAAACAAGAAATTTCAAGGAATATAATGAAAGAGGTGAGGGGTTTAAGCAAATAAAGAAAACTAATAAAAGGTTATCTATCTAAATTCTTAAGATTTTGTAAAATACAGAAAAGTCAATGCTGAACAGATTTCTTTGTAATTAGTCGAACCTTCGACATCTGCCTGGTGGGCAGAGACTAAAATACGCCAACTGCTTCCCAGGCAGAGCGATTTAACACCTCTTTCTCAAAAGTGAATGCCAACCAAATTAATTCATATGAACTAAATTATAAACAAGTAATATTTGCCTTTTCTTGAAGTAAGTCAGTAATGTAATCGATCTTGACATCTCTGTCTTTTCTACAAATATTTTCATGGCAACTGCTTTGACGAGATCCTGGTACCACGATCACATGAACTCAAACCTCTTACTAGATTTTCATATAGGTCTCATCCTTTTACCTTTGAAATAGTTAAATACCACTTCTACTTAAACAGTTTTAATCGCATTCCGCCTGTTGAACTCCGTTCCATTTACTTGCTTTCCTTATAGCTTTAAACTCTAAAAATGTGTCCATGAAAGAAATAAACTAACCCAGGAGATTAAACAATTGCGTGTTTCTATCATCAGTTGATGCTGTTGTTAGAGTTTCGATTAAAGTTGGGTGGGGGGTTGAATGTCGATTTCAAAACAGATTGGTTCTCCCCAATTAAAAGATTAACGCAAGACAATGTCCTGCTTTCGAAAAAATTAACATTGTTCTAAGCATAACAGTCCATGTACAGAAGACATTTCTGTATTGTATTATTATAGTTCTGGGAGTAATAAGTTACAAACAAATTCAGAAGTTCTTGTTTAATATACAGGGCGATGAAAAATTAACTTCCTATTTTAAGTGAGAGTGACAAGTCAGGAGTCCTGACTTAAAACCCTGTGATTTTTTTTGTTTGTTTTTGGGTTGATTAAAAGGAGAAAATCTGCTATACCAAACAAAGACTTGGATGAACTTGAAGGACAAATACAAGAAGTGATGTCTTCTCTACCATAAGTGATCCCGGTGAAATCGGCTGACGCGCTTCTTCGGCGGCTCGAAGATAGTTGATTATCTAAGCGCCGCTTAGATATGGCACAAGGCCGAAAGTAGCTATGGATTCTATATAATCATTCCACTTGAGATCTGTTGTGAGAGTTAATCCGAGGAGGTGCAGTGTTTTTCTTTCAGGGAGATTAGACTGATACATGCTAATGGTGGGTAGGAGCTATTGTCTGTGATGGTTATATTATTATATTATGTATAATTTTAAATTCATTGTAATAAGAGAAACTTTTCCTTGGTTTAGATTTTTACCTCCGAGATAGCGGTGACCCCCAACGTACAAGAAGTAGACAAAATTATAGAAACACCTTGAAATTCTAAGCAAATCAATTACAATGTTGGATATGGCCGCCTTTCGCAGTAAATGCAGCTTGAATTTTACGTGGGATCGAATCGTACTAAATTTGAATTGTTTTCAAAGAAAAATTTATACATTCTTCAATCTTTAAATTCTTTCAATGATGATGGTTAAAAGGTACCAAGCCTTTACTTGTATTTGTAAAATGAACAATAAATGTTCAATGATGTTGAAATCTGGAGGACTGTGGTGACCAGATAAGCTGTTCACTAGAATGTTTCTCGTGCCATTCAGTTACAAATTTAGCAGTATCAATGGGTGTTTATCATCCTGAAAGATGGCATTTCTTTCTGGCAAGTGTTCCTTAACCATATTATGAAGTTAAATCACCTATAAAATTTTAAATAAATATGACTGTTGGATTTTAATACACTTATTTAAATAATATCTGTAAAAACAAACCATAATTTCAGAAAAAAAATGAAGTACTACTAATATTAAATCAACAAACATAAAAAATAGGCAAGCTTTTGACAGTTTAAACAATTTTTCTAAATTGTGCTGTTATGATACTGTGTTTCCATCATTTTATCCACAACTGTATCTTCAAACATGACAACAAGCAATTACTGAGTTGCGAGCGTCTAGCTTAAGTTTCAGAGCAGAATTCGATCTGGTCTGTTTAGTAAACGGCTATTGCGAGAACACTTCTTTTAAAACGAGGGGAAATTGTTAAGTCGGTATGTAATGCAGATATTAATTAGACTTGTGTTGCTACATGTAATTTCAACAGACATCATAACGACATTGGTAATAATTTATAAAGATTTATTAATTTAATGTCAAATTCACATTTTATTTTCGAAGAAATTCCGAGCAGCAGCCTCTCTCATACAGTAGTTAATCGGTTTGTTATGCAGCTTATTAAATTTAAGTATTGAGTTCGATCCTGACTTGTTTCTTTATGAAAGTGGATTTGTACCGAATCTGAGCTTAGTAAATAATAACTTCGCGGTATAACAATTTAATCAAAGTATTTTGTTTTCTATGAATATATGACATTTCAGATTATTTTCATATACTTATTAATTTATGTTAAACAGCAACCACTGATTAATTAAAATACATGGTATTAAGAAATTTATTTAGAAAAAGAAACGACAGATTAATGAACTGCTATGTAATATCTAATCTATATGTGATGCTTTTTCTTCCCAGACGAAGAAGATAATTGAATCGACAAAGGTTTAATCCTCCTGACGAATGTTGAAAATAAACATGGATACAACATGTAGGCTAAGAAACTTTGTAAGGAAGTTAAGAAGTAAACAGATATTTACTTACAATCCCAAATATGTCTAGAACACGTAATATATAAAAGTGTCTAGAGAATGTCACTCAACACTTACAGAAAGCAAAAGGTTATGATCCAAGTCGTGTTTCCCAACTTTGCCAGTTTGTTTGGTCCAATTTTTCATCTCTTCTGCGTCAGTCTTTGATTTTCCTTTTCCGTTATTTATTTTCTCATTTTCGTCTCCATTAGCGAGTGTGCTACTTGATTTAGCCACTTTGCAAAATACAGGTTGGACGAGTCTTACTAGTATCTGTTTATTTTAGTTATATATTTGTTTGTTTTTGTGGATTGTTCATCCCCTTTTCCTGTAACTTTTTTATATCTTTAGATTTTTAAATATATTTTTGTATTATATTGTTCACAAATAAATTTGGTTTTGGTCCCTTTTTTAGGCTCCCTTGTGAATATGTGGTATTATGGTATATCTAGGATTGTAAGATGATGAACGAGTTCTTGTGGTAAATAAAGAAATTGTAATGAGTGATTAGGTCGTGAATCTGATTAGCACCGTATAGGATAGAAAATGAAAACCGACCTCTACCGTGACATTCGTTAAGAAGATCCTCTTGCTACCCGCCATGTTTGTTGTAACGTCAGCAAGGGTAGTCAATTGAGAAGCCATAATACGTTCATAAGCTCATTCTACGAACACGTTGTTTTTCACTTCACTAATAAGTTTCACTTTACCAATAAGTTTCATTTTCGGTTTGTTTCACTTAAAAGAAAATGCCTTTTGACTGTGTTGTTCCTAACTGCCAATGAAATTATCCTAAACGGTCAAAAGTTAGCGTGTTCAGATTTCTCGAAAATCAAGGAATATTCAACAAATGGCTTCGGGCCATCAAACGGATAGATTTTTCAGTTAGCAAGTATAGCAGAGTAAGTCAACAATTTCTTATTTAGTAAAGTTTTTATGTTTTAAAATCAATTTCAGAATTTTATGTGAAGAAAACTTTTATTTAATTCCACATTTTTTAAAATTTTAACATGTTTTTTGAATTGAATTTTCTCTTTGTTGGTGATTTTCGTGTTTAACAATCACTTTTAATGAATTTAAGCAACAATAATATTTTGTGAACCTAGTAAAAACTAATTAAAATATTTATTTTCTTTAAAAGAATTTCCGACTTATAAAAATAAACTAAAATTTCTAAAAAAACTTTTTTCTTTTTCTATTAAAAGTTTTATGAGATTCGTATAATTATTTCATTTTGTAGAGAGTCTCTTTTTGCACGTAAAATGTAACGAAATAAATGGATATCCATAAAAATAAAGTTTTAATTTTTTGACGAATGCTCATGGGCCTTGTGTCAGGTAAAATTGAAGAATATTATTCTTTCACGTGCGACCTTTGCTAATAAAAATGATTCTATGTCGGTAAAAGCTTTTTTATGGATACTCAGTAAATGGCGTTATGTCAGTTAGATCAAAATTCTCTCATGTAAAACTTTTGCACGTACAAAAAAAATGAATTAATGTCCATAAAAAAGTTACAAATATTTTGTTTTATATTTTATCTTTTTATTTACCCATCAGAGTCTTATGGATCAATTACTATGTCATTTTATCTTTTTGTTAGGTGTGTGTGAACTGCATTTTAATGCTTAGTACATTTTATGGGAAACTTACCATTTTGATGAAAAACGTGAAAAAAGTCTAACAGCCAAGCTTAAAAATCTACGCATACGGAAAGTTTGGAAAACTTCTCATTGGAAAGTGCTTTGGCACAAAGTATCGCCGATGAGGCAGATTACCAAAAAGAAAAGGGGTTTAAAAACGTCGACGAACTTAAATTAAACTTTCTGGACCAACAATACTGGAGTATTATTAGAAAACAGGGAAAACTTTTTATATGTCATATCATCAAATCCCCATATCTAAAAAATAAATCTCTCTCTTGAGGTTGAAACTGACTGCACAATACATGTTTTCTTTGGTGATATACAAATACAATTTATAGGGGAATATAAAATTCCTACTCATGTAAGTGACATTATCACTCTTGAAGATATGAGAAAACTTGATATTGAGGAACACAAAGCCAACTGTCCAAATGTGATTGCTTTGTTGAATTTAGTAATTTCATTGTTGTCATGGATTGAAGACCAGTCTTTTAAAAATTTTACAACCCTTAAATATATATATGTGAACAGTTATATCTAATGACAACAATATATTAGAGTATTCATCAGAAATGTTAATTTTTTGTTCCTTATTTTACAACTGCTCCCCAAAAGGTTACAGACTATTAAGAAATAGTAATAAACTCATTTGTCCAGTTATTCGATCACCAGAAGATTAACTCTAACAAACTATATAAATCCTATAGTTGAACAAGTTGACAATAATTGTTTGATGTACATAAAGAATAAATTCAAATTATTATCGCAGGAAGATAAATCAGTATCTTTACTTGTCGATGAGATTCATTTAAAGCCATACTTTGATTTTAAAGGTGGGAATATAGTTGGCTTAGCCTGAAATAGTTATGAGGCTGCAACAAGTATCTTTGCTTTCTTGTTGAGCAGTTTTTTTCAAAATGCAAGGATATTGTGCATATTATGCCTAATAAATGTCTTAAAGCACAACATTTATTTGATATATTAAAACAGGTAATAATTGTATTAGAGTTCATTGAGTTGAAAGTGATATCTAACAGATAATAATGGTATTAATAAGAAAGCCATGTCATTATTTTGTAACCCTTAAAACTTTCAATTGTATATCAACACCTATTTATTAAGTCTAGAAAAAAAGAGTTCTTCATATTTGATTCTGTTCACATTTTAAAGTGCATAAGAGACAACGATGCCAACAAATGCATGAAATTCGCTACGTTATACGATAATGAAGATACTCAATCAGATACTCTTCTAGAAGGCCCATTTACTACTTTACAGGAAATGCACAAACTTGAATCAGAGTCACTTCTTAAATATTGCTACCGATTAACTTCAAAGGCCCATTATCCTAATAATTTTGAAAGGCAAAATGTAAATTTTGTAATGCAAATTTTTAGTGAATATACCATTCAAGGACGGTTGACCTTGGGGAAACAGAAATGTTTACCAAACTTTGCAGAAGTCACAGAATATATAAAGATATTTCATACTTGGTGGACAATATTAAATGTCAAAAACCGATTTAAAGGTCGCCGGCTTAACAATAAATATGCAAACCCACTTACAGATAAAGACAATGATCCAGATTTTATATTTCTTAATACTTTTTATAACTGGTTAGAGAGTTGGAATAATATACCAGAGATTAGTGGGAGGCTAACAAGGGAAACCTTTACAGCTTTACATCATAGCATACATGCAATTCTACAACTGGTTATTTATTGCATAGAAGAATTAAAAATGAAATATGTATTACCAGGCAAATTCCAGACGGATCACCTGGAGTTAGGATTGGGCCAGTGTCGACAATTTGCAGGCGGTCAGTCTAATATATCAATACGTCAATTATTCGAGTGTGAGAAAAAATGAGAATGTTGTCAGTTTTTAAATTAAATTTGCCACTTAATAACAAAAGTATTGATCTCAGTAATTTACAAGAAACTAACTGGAATGATATAACAGATGTGCAACAGATATTCATAAATTGAATATAGATGTAACAGATGATGATATTATTAAATGTAGGGATGTTTTCCTGTATTAGTCTACTTAGCAGGTTATTGTCGTCATGCAGTTTTCAAAAAAGTAAAATGCAATAGCTGCAAAGACTTAATAACTGCAGCAATGACAGACAATGCAGAACAAATCCCTGAAAGTAACTGTCATCTTCAGGGTATTAACAGAGGTTCCCAGCTACACCTTAATAATACAACAGCAAATTTTGTTCTCTATAATTATGTAGAATTATATAAACTAACTTTTCTTTATTCAATAAATCAGCGACATTTAGCTGTGTACATAACTTTGAATATTTTGTCAGATTATGATATTCTATTTCATGTAGATTCTTGTGATGAAGGTCACAATATAGGAAAATGGAAAAATGTTAGTGTGGACTTCTACAAATGCTATATTAAATAATTTTTGCAAAAAGAAAATGACAATATAATGGCAAAAATTTAAATATAAAAAAGAAAATTGGAAACGTTTTATAAATAAACAAATAAATAAAACATTTTTTATATATTTATTGTGTTTTGTCATTCTTTTATTGTCATTAATTCAATTTTGAAAATTTTAATCACCTAAACTTAACAATCAGTATCTGCTCTTAAATGAATTGTCTCCCTTTAGCTTGACTACACCTGATGACGTTATATTTGAGTGGATATGTCTTCTTAACGAAGGTCACTCTTCTATCCCCACCTTTTGGCCTTGTGTTAAATTTATTGTACTTTAAAAAAAATAAATATTCATACAGAAAGCAAGAGAGAAGCACATGGAAACAGCAAGAAACCTAACAAACAACATAATATGGAAGAAAGATTGTAAAGGATAAAAAATATTTTAGTTCAATCAAGGTTGTGGAGAGCCATACTTCAGAACATCCTGAAAAGAAATTACCGAATATCCTGCGGAATAAATTGTATTTTCAAAGAGTATATTTTGTCAATACTTGCAAATCTATCGACATGCAGAACTAATAGTTACATTAGGTTGACATCAATCCAATGTAAGAAATGCTCAGATCAAATATTACTCACAAAAATATTGTAACTACCATGTCCCATGCAAGGCTTATACATTAAGGGTACTTCAGTATCATTTCATTTTGCTTTGTTTTCAATAATACATTCTATTAATATTAGTGTTTGTTTTACGAAATATCAATTTTTTATGTGTCATTTAATGTTGAAATTTATTTTTCTTGAGATGAGAGCTTAAGTATTTTTTTTTACAAAAAACTATTACTGTTATTTTTTATTTTTCAAACGATCTGTTGCTGGTCATTTATTTAAAAAATATATTGCTTGTAGTGTGTTTATTTTGCTATAAAATGTATTTTTGTATTTTTATCCAAATGTGAAGGTTTACTATTTGCTTATAGCTGGGACCCTTAACAGGTGTTACTTTTTCGAGTCACGATGGACCTTGGAAAAAACAACAATTAAAAGATGATTCTACACTCCTCAAATCCTCCCAATAAGAGGCCTAGATGTAGTTTATTGTCATACCCAGGACATTTGTAGTGATTGTTCTGTCACCCATTTCATCTTGTAAATTTAGTTATCTGCTTTTTTTTGGTTCTCTTTAATTCTTGCTTTTTTCAGTAATGCATTCTTTTTTGGGGCTTCAATATGGGTGCTAAATTCCATAACCATTCTTTCTTGTTTATATGTCCAAAAATTTTCAACAGTTTCTTTGATTGTTAATATTATTTATATTCTCCTTTATATTTTTTATAAACATATTCGGTGTATGGAATTCTCAACATTCGTCAGTACGATGTGGCTACCTGAAATTCTCTTAATATATTCATCTTTGAAGATAATTTTCAGCATCCATTATCATGGATTGAATATTACATATTAATCCAGTATAAGCTTTAAAGATTCTACATAAGACATCGGATCACACGTCTAACTTCTTTATCAATTCTATTCAGTCAAAAATTTAACACTAACGGACTGTTGTGCAGCCATGAAAAAAATGCATGAAATATATTTGATTTTCATTTGTTTTCAGTTGATTTAAAAAAGAAAACTTTATTTACTCAAAAAGTAGATTACCATATTCATTATAAAGAAAATCGTTTTGTTCAAAATACAAACACCGGCTAATATATATATATATATATATATATATATAACATAACTCTTACATCTCTACAAAAATAGCTATTCACTGCTCGTGTCTTATCAAGTGATGGTGCTGATTTCCAGTGGAAGAGTTTCAAACTGTTCAACTTGAAATCTGCACCATCACTTGATAAAACATGAGTAGTGTCGAAACAAAATAGCTATTTTTGGAGTGATATTGTAAAATATTTATATTATAAATTCTAAATAAATATTATTCGGTCTACTTTGTATGGTGCAATTTTTAAGAACAGTGTTTTTTTGTTTTTATTACGGAATTATTTATATATATAATCGGTATTCATGAACGCTTAAACGATGTTATACACGAGTTACATCTAACTGAACAATCCAAAATGTTTTTGTATATCAATTTTACGTCCGTCATTGTCAAAATTACTTCGCACACCTTCAGTCAGTTAAGCGCCATATATGATATACGCCTTGCGCGATCATGTCTCGAAGGAGACATGACTGACTGGGCAGAAGATTATCCCGCAGTAAGTTGCCATTGCTTTCTACCATAAACTGGTTGCTCAGCCAAGGCTAGAGAACCCAATCTGTCCTGTTATCTAACCTATAATTAGAGGGAAGACACTAATACCTTTCCCAAGGGTATTTGTGCGTAATTGAATGGAAGCAATTCAACTGGAATTCGAACACGGCAACCCGATTTATCGTTCCGAGTTGATACAAGTCAACCATCCGTCCGTGCATGGAGTACTGCTGCCATTTCCTCAGTGTTCTTGACAAGCTCCAAAGGAGAGTCTGTAATGTGATAGGTACTGATCTGGCGACTCGACTGCAGCCGCTTTCCCATCGTCGAAATGTGGCCTCCCTCTGTCTCTTCTATAAATACTTTCATGGCTTCTGCTCGGATGAGCTTAAGTCACTGATGCCTCCTCAACAGGTGTTTACTCGTGCAACCAGACTGTCAACTGGGTCCCACCCATTCACAGTCAGGTTAGCCAAATGCAGACGACAATTCTACTCCTGCAGCTTCCTCTCTCGCACTTCCCGCCTGTGGAACTCACTCCCGTATTCTTGCTTTCCTGACAGCTACGACCTCCAGAAATTTAAATGCAAAGTTAATACTCATCTACTAACCACTGGACTCTAGCTCTCTCCCCTCCCCTGTATAATATTCACTTTCTCTCCGCCTATGTATCTGTCATTGCACCTGCTTTCTCAGCTTTCTATTGTTCCTTTCTAACTAGTTTGTACTCCTCACTCTTTTCTAATTAATCTTTTTACATTTATGTAACCCCCTGCACATCAGTAGCCTTTCTGCCTTGCTCGGGGTGAAATGATTAAAAAAAATATCCACTTCACCACAAGACACACCTTACTTTATTAAATTACCGTATATACTCGAGTATAATGCAAGATTTTTATGATTAGATTATTTTCACCAAAAAATAAGAAACCACATTATACACAGGCAATTTATGAAGATGTTAAAAATCATGCGGTTCCAGTAACCAGGTGCATTATACACGTGCATTTGTTACTATAGGGGTTAGAATTCATGACAAAAATTCAGGGGTCAATTTATGACGTCGCCATATGTACGAGTATATAAGGTGTATGTTTTTAAGTAGAAACCTAAATACGCTGTAAATACATAAGCTTTATGTACAAAGATATAAATTATTCAAGTAGGTATTTATGCAAGTATTTTATTTTATTACCTCCACGACTGATTGAGAAGTAAACGAAAACAGATGTGTTCACTTTACCATTGAATGTCTGACTCTTCATGATTAGTGATGGGGAACTGCGTTTATTTTTGGGAGATACTGTTTCCCTTAAAAGAAACCAGTTAAGGGTAATAGGATTTCTGAAAATAAACTGCTTACCCTCAAGTCACATGAAGAGAGGATGAGAGGATGTATTACATGACAATCAGACTAGAGGCATTGAGAAGATAAGTGAAGACATTCACTTACATTTTCTAATGTCATTGCTCTGTCTCATCTTATAATTACCAAAACTGCTTTCCTTAAAGCGTAGAATTATCATGGTTGATCGATTTTACTCGAAACATCAGTTTTACTTATATATATATATATATATATATATATATATATCAGACAGGGAAATAAATAGGGCCTGTTTTGTGACAGATCGGAATATTATGTTTTTCTGTAAATAATTTCCAACAATGCTTTCATCAAAATAAGAAAGTAATAATGTTTTTGTACAAATTTGAAAGACAGATAGGAAACCATTCAAAACACTAAAGATGTTTACGGAAAAGGAAATGTCAAAAACCAAAACAATGAAATCAGCTTTTGCAAAAACAATATATAGAAACAATTTCTTTCAAATATTAAATTCGAAGTCTGACGATGAAATGTTCAGATGTTATAATAAAACCTGTTTGTCCTTGTGAAAATAGAGAAGAGAATATATAATGTCTCTTTCTTTTATTTTTTTAGAACAGTTTCAAAAAAGTTTATGCCTTAAAGCCAATTACACAGCTTACGGCCACATCACTTTGAAAAATCAGTTTTCCAAGTTAATAAACGTTGACCCTAATCAGTAACTTGATAGGAGACCGCTTGGGTCCACTAGGTGGTGTAAGACTGGATGTGCGGGGGGTAATGTAAAGGATACTAGGTCGGAATTGTTCACCAGTGAGCTAACTTACAATTACCATTGTGTTTGTTATATTCACTTAATATACTTAAATACTCTTGGGAAAGATATGAATCCACCTCTTCTCCCCCAGCTCTAGATTAATTAATAAGACTAAAGTACCACTAAATCTTTATCATTCCCCACACCAAAAAAGAAAGAAAAATGTTCTTACGATCTAAAAAAATCTGGCTTTAATAAACATCAAAGGATTGATAAAACGTAAAAAAAACGAATCAATCAAGTAAATTACAGCCATTATGTATTCATTAAACTTCTAAAAAGCAAAATCAGTTATTTTTTTTTTTTTTTTTTGTATTTTCTTAATTAAAATTGTCAATTTTTTTCATTATTAATTCATCTTGCATTTATTCCAGGGGTAAAACGTGTTTGATACCAATGATTAAGCGACAACAAATATTCTCACTTCTCCAGTCTTTTCTTCTATATCCAAGCTAATTTCATCAATCACATCGTTTAGGTATTTCCAAAAGTTATTTGGACAGATCTAAAAATGCTTGAAAAAAAAAATTCAAAAATTTAAAAGAATAATCACATTATATCTTCGTTTCTCCATTATTACTTAGCAAGTTTATTACTCCCTACATAAATTAGGGACAATTCTGTTTCAATGCTAAGAAAACATGAATAAAGATCAATGGAATATGTCTTGTTTCAGTGAGAAAAAGAAAGAAAAAGCAAAACATGAGAAGAAATATATCACGTGATTAAAGATTGCTTCAGTGAAATGGACCAATAAGAACTCGGTTTGTAAATCGGGTTTCATTGACGTATTTTTTTTAAGTGTATTTTTTGTCGTTAATTGTATTACAGATCATTTTTCAATAATATGTATATGGCAATATATATATATATATATATATATATATATATATGTGTGTGTGTGTGTGTGTGTGTGTGTGTGTGCGTTTGTTTTTTTAATTTATTTTAAGGTAATAGTTTTGCTTTCAAAAATGTATTACTGGTAATTGTTTTTTTTTCAAAATGTATTCCTGGTATTTCTATTATAAAAATTTGAATTTATGCCTTCATAGATTATTGACCACAGTTTGGGTGTTAACTATTTACCCATAGCTGTAAGCCTAACAAGAGCTGCTAACATTGGTCAGAGCGTATTAGTAAACAGCAGCAAATAAGAGGTGGTTTCACGCTCTTCAAAACCTCCCGATCAGAGACCTTGCTGCCGGATATCGTCATGCAATATTTGGCAGAAATTGTTAGGCTCACTTTTTACGATGCAATACTTGGATCTCTACGGGTATCTTATAGTCGTGAAATTCGCAAGGAGCTTATTCAATCATTAAGAGCAAGAGAAATATGGTGAAAGAAATACTAGCCATAAAGCAAACAAAATCAGAGTACAAAATAAGATGATACATGCTAGTCACATTTACATGAATAATATCCAGGAAATAAATCACAAATTAAGGACTCCCAGATGAGATCAAGTCCCAAGTAGGCATCTACGCAGATGACACTACAATATACTCCCGCTCCAGTAGAAACCTGTCGTGGCGGACAGACATAATCTCGCTGCTGACCTTGAGCGGGAACTACACTCTGTGGTGAACTGGGGCAAGAAGTGGCTTGTCAACTTCAATTCCTCTAAGACCAAGCTGTTGTCTGTCAACCATTACAGGCAACCTCTTCTGCCTCCCATAAGCATGGACCAGATGATTCTCCCGGAGAGTAATACACTACGCCTCCTCGGACTTACCCTGTCCTCACACCTCAAATGGAAGCACTATATTGAATCCATAGCAAAATCTACTGCTAAGAAGATTGGGTCACTATGTCGATCCAGGATGTTTTTTCCACCTGAATCCATCCTGCATATATACAAGTCAACCATCCGTCCGTGCATGGAGTACTGCTGCCATTTATGGTCAGGTGCCCCTGCCGTTCTCCTCAGTGTTCTTGACAAGTTCCAAAGGAGAGTCTGTAATGTGATAGGTACTGATCTGGCGACTCGACTGCAGCCACTTTCCCATCGTCGAAATGTGGCCTCCCTCTGTCTCTTCTATAAATACTTTCATGGCTTCTGCTCGGATGAGCTTAAGTCACTGATGCCTCCTCAACAGGTGTTTACCCGTGCAACCAGACTGGCAACTGGGTCCCACCCATTCACAGTCAGGTTAGCCAAATGCAGACGACAATTCTACTCCTGCAGCTTCCTCTCTCGCACTTCCCGCCTGTGGAACTCGCTATCGTATTCTTGCTTTCCTGACGGCTACAACCTCCAGAAATTTAAAAGCAAAGTTAATACTCACCTACTAACCACTGGACTCTAGCTCTCTCCCCACCCCTGTATAATCTTCACTTTCTCTCCGCCCATGTATCTGTCATTGCACCTGCTTTCTCAGCTTTCTATTGTTCCTTTCTAACTAGCTTGTACTCCTCACTCTTTTCTAATTAATCTTTCTACATTTATGTAACCCCCTGCACATCAGTGGCGTTTTTGCCTTTCTCGGCGTGAAATGATTAAAAAAAAAAAGAATTAAGATTAAAAGCATTCAATAAAAAACAAAACAAAAGAACATTAGAAACCAGACGAAAGAATTACTTCTCAAATATTAATAGATAAAATGAAATAAATGAAGAATTTAAGTGTCCTGAAATACACTTAAGAAATACTGAATTTGTTATTTTATTAAGAAACTTTTGGAAAATAGTTTTTGGAATATATTTCAGCCTTTTTTTAATATTACGTGTATAATTTTTTATTTGAGGTGGGGCTTTTCCAAATATTTTATAGTTATATAAAAAGAAGTCTTTGGCAATATTATTTCAGTAAGAAATTCATGCAATACAGAGTGTGAATATGCAGAAAATTTTAATAAAATTTAAAATTAATTTTTGGGAGAATTATTGCTTGACAGACTACAATATTGGAGGAGTATTATAATATTTATCTTAATACATTATTATCCTCTAGATTCGACAGAAAAATTTTAAAACTAATATTCATAAATAATTACCTGCATTTGTTTCTATAAGCTTTTGAAATTAATACGGTTCTTTTCGTAACCAGAGTTTATCTTATTAAATGAAGACCTATTTGAAGATTCAAAAAGTGAAAAGTTTAATGTCACTTTCGAGTGGGAATTTTTTAAATATATTATTTTAGTAACTGTTAGATTCATTTTATTATGAATGTACAAAAAGAAAACAATTCTGCTGTCTCGTGTTGACAGACTACAATATTGGAGAAGTATTATAATATTAATCTAAATTTATTTCTCCAGTTCAGGCAGTATAAAAATAAACTTATTCATTGTACTAAATGTAATAAAAGTATATAAAATAAAAATGATCTGTTTAATCAATTAATTATGTAAGGTTAAAGTAAATTACGTTTTAAATATTAAAAAAATGATTATTACAGTACTGTCATCTGTACTTAATGTTTTTCAGCGCTGTTTCGAAGAAGGCCAGAATTTCAGTCTTGCTATCTTGTCATTTGACTCCACAGGTTAGCGTGCGTAAATAAACGTTATTTTCATTTTGTTTTAAATAAACGGAGAGCATTACTTTTAGAGAGTACATTTAATCATTAAATTTAATAAACATCTGTAATATAACAATCTGGCCCCACCCGAGGAAGGCTGATGCAAGCGAGGGTGTTTCCGGTCGTTGAAAGGAACGGATGTCTTTTGACCTTATTTCCGGCAGCAGCGGAAATAACTACAGAGGCAAACAGAACAGGTGTCTCTGTGAATTACGTGGGCGTGCGTGGGCGAGGCAAAACCGGAAGAAAAAGTCCCGGTTCTGGAAGATTATAAAAAGACCTCGGCACACGGATTCGCCAGTAGTAGAGGAGCAACAGAGATCGGCCGGTGAAGAGAGAGACACAACAGATAAGACTACACTCCCGTCAACCCATTAGAAGCGCGCTCTCTCAATTCTCTGTTCCCTATGCTACACGGTTCATCGTCATTAATAAAAATATAACTTTATATTTTTATATATATGCGTGTTTGTTGTTTGTCGATATACAACACATCGATAAATATTTGATATGAAATACTTTTCAATGTATCATTTACATTTTTCATGGCAGCGA